>JAGJRO010000007.1:0-391524 GCA_022832285.1 Lepidurus apus apus | reverse complement strand
ACATTTTGCAGCTTGCAGCCGTAATCGAATTACAAACGCGTCGATATTCTCGTCTTTGTTTTGGAGCATTTTGCGAAATTTGAAAATTTCAAGGTATAGGTTCTTTTTTGGCATGAAATATGCTGTTGGTAAAGGTTTTACTTTTGTGTAGGTGTCCTTGTCCGCTTCTGTATAGGGAAGAGCACGGTAGATGTCCGCTACTTCAGTTCCGGCGTAATGGAGTAGCAACGATAGTTTGCGTTCGTCTACTTCTTTCTTGACCTCTTCAGAGTCGGTGGCTCTTATCCGGACGTTCATGGCGTTCATGAGGTTCTCTAACTGCCAGATCCATGTGCTCCATCTTGTCCCTGCCGTTTGTGGGTCGTCGTTGACACTAAATGAGTGAAACTGAGGTAGGTTTGCAGTCATGTTGAGACTGTTTCCTCTTCCTCGTCGCCAGTGTAATGTTCTCACACACTTCTTAGTGGGTCTAGTAACTGACTCTTGTATTGTCTATACGCGGGCTTTTATACTAGTTGTAGAATATCCAGGAGGCATGATTGGGGAATAGGGTCAGGGATAGATAGGTTAATTACATGGGGTCACAAGGCAAAGTAAAGGTACACATCAGGTGATTAGTCAAGCTGACCTGACTATATTACAATCCCTAACTCAAATGGACGACCAAGTGCTGCTATATGAAGCCACTCTTCTTTCTCTTCCATCGTTGCTGCCATTACTGCTTAACGAAAATTTTTTTAAGAAGAATTGCTGACAGTTCCTGAAATACAACGTTCACATGGAGAACACTTCAACGCAACTGGCAAAAGGCTCCTATCTACGGCAAAGAAGACATACCTTTGCAGAAGAACTAAGCAAACTGTTTTCACTTACCAGACATCTCTGCATTGCGTTCAGCGCCTCTAACGTCCAAATAATCCCTTAACTTACCATGGTAACATGACAAAGTGTGAGCTCTGGATGTTGGGGGGCGAAATCTATCGCTATCTGTTTCCGTGTAGGAAGTTTTAGGCTCAATCCGCATCAATCTGGACTGCTTTCACTGCCAATGCTACGCGCGAAATGTTCTTTGTTCTCGCTGCCTCAAGCGCTTTAAACGGTTAACCACGTAATCTTGAGGAGTGTCGGTTAGGTATACGTGAGACCCCCGGTTATTACAGGGCATGGAAGTAAAAAAATTCCCCATGTATTCAAAGCCGCTTGCTGGGCCAGAGTTTATCAATAGTCACGTATATGTTAGTAAGTGATTGGTGACTAAGTGACCCTGCTAACTATACAGCTAGCAGAGTCAAGCTAAAACTTTCGTCGACGAAAGCGTCCCATTGAACTCTTGAGGTCTCTTCTACTAATAGATGCGTAACCCGGAGTTGATGGAACTAGCTCTTTTGAAATAAGACTTCTAATCGTTTTCCAAATTCCACACAAACGCAAAATAAAAAGTACCATAAACAAAAGCATCTGATTTTGTGAGTTAAGATATATTTCTAAAAATCGGTACTCGTGTTAATAACAAGTTGTTAACAAAAAAGTAGGTTGAAAACTTCAATTAATTGTTAGGTATAGAGCGGTGCAATTAATGAGTGTCTACTTGAATATAGTCATCACGTTCAGACGTAGAAAGGTATATCTCCCCATTCGTCATCGCGCAACCGATAAAACTCCATTCCTAATAAGCATGAACTTGACATGAAAAGCCGGTAATGGGAACGGGTTGCGCGTAAGTTTTGCACAATCACCAACAGCGAAACATTTAAACAGGACATTTGAAATTAGAACTTATAATCAACCGACTGGGTTAAGTTAAATCCAACAATTTTTTTTTTCTATTAAGTAAAACCACAGTATATAGGTTGGAAGTATACAGTATACAGTACATTGGAAGATACTTGTTATCCCACTGTGTAAATTATATACTGCGAGTAGAACTGACGGATAGGTGTAGGCCTACCATGAACTTAACAAGAGAGACGAAAATGCTTTTGTGTTTATACTAAACTGAGCGACGCTCATCTTTATAACATCCGAGTTGAAAAGCAACGAATACAGCTTGGTGTCTTTCTTAAATTTAACTATGGATAAATAACGGCATGGAAATAAGTACTTAAAATGTCAGTTGCAGCACACATAACCAGCAAGCGTATGATACTTTGTGGATCTTTAGTGAGTTCTCGTTATAGAATCGAAGAATTGTAAGCAACGTCGACTTCATAACGGGAAGAACTCGAGGATACCTCTGCAATTGCGGAATGGTGTGTCGTTGTCACTAACATTTCATCCATGAACGCAATATATGTGATAGCCAGTTTTAACGTTTCTATCCTGGAAAGTCTTTTTTCGTAAGCAAACGTAGGCACCTTACGTCGAAGACGATCAAAAGCTTCGTTCAAGTTAAACATCCGCCGTCGTTCACGAATATTGGCAGCACGACGTTGAGCCAAAGACGCGACTCGCTTGCGACTTTTTCTTGAGGACGATACTCCAGTAGGACTTGTCGAAGCAACGGATTTGTTTCTGCAATTAAATTAAAGTACTGCCTTAAATTTTTTCCGTAGGTTGGGTCACATTATTTGTACATTCTGTCCATGAGATGCCACTGAAAAACAAAGAGGTATTTCTAGCACCTTACCTAGTTAACAACCGTGATGAGGATGTTCCCCCAGCATTACTCTTCTCACTTGTGAGGGTGTTGTCACTACTGTAATCACAGGAATTAACACGGGTATTTGTTCGGCAAGATTCTAGAGCCAAATCTTCCCAAGTGCGAATCCTCTCGCCTAAATACGGAATATGAAGGTTGTTAGCAGCAGCAGCAAGGGGAAGAAGCAAATTCGTTGTAATTGCCTGTCCAATTCCACTGTCATTCTTATTAGTTCCCAATGAGATGTCTAATCCTACTGCCACAGGTACACTCGGAGATAGGTAACGATTGTCTTCAGAGGTTGAACTGTTGCGTGTATCGGCGACCGAAGAGCCGGAAGCTACAGCACCACAGACACCGGCACCATTACATCGGATGTTTTGTCGAATAGAAGGACTATTTAGTGGCATAACTTGATGGTAATTACCGTAGTTTGGAACACAGATATGGGTGCCTCTAGCAATGCAAGCACAACTATTGCAAGAATCCACTTCCGAGGACCGAATGTAAAACATGACTTCTTACAGTGGCGTAAGACTTCTTAATACGCCCAAGTATTGGAACCTTGTGCAAGTATCTCTGGTTTTGCTGATCCACATACTGCGAAAGACAAAGGCTAAAAGGCAGAGTTAGATATTTTATCGTATTTCTAGCAAAAAGCAACCACTGCCGATTGGCTGCAGCGTGAAAGGTATTACACTCTGATGGTAACACGTGCACCCTATCATGCCCGTTGCATCTGACGCCAATCCATCCCGGACAAAACTCATATTCAGCGACAGCAATATTGTTCGTTTCACTCTACCCTCAACTTGCTTATATTAAGCCCATATTGTAGTCTTCGGCTTATAAACTAAAAGACTATTACAATACGTTACATATTATCATATTAATTATAGGTTACAAAACCGAATTTAACGAAAGTTATGCCAATCTGTCGAGAAGCTCAAATAGCATAATTTGTAGAATATTCTAAATTGGAAACGAGAATAATGTATCTCACTAGGTCTACGATATTTGATTGACCGGATAATTGCATTACTAGATACTAAAGAAGATGTCAAAATTCCGAACTTCCGCTTTGGTCGCATTTTAGGTGTTCTTCTGGTACTGTACGTCTAATTTACGAATAAAAAAAACGTTGAAAAATCTGCAATGCCTCGTAGAACAGGACTATAGCAGTAATATAATCTTTAATTGACCATGTCGCTTTTTAAACAACTTTCTCAACGTGTAGTTCTCTAAATGTGTTTGACGGATGCGACATTGACGTTATTAGAATGGCACGTGCGTCTACAACTTAATAAATTGAGAACGCTTCTCTAAAGCAATGTAGAGTGCTCATTTATTTAATATAGTTACTTTTCTATGGATTAGAAAATAAGGAATGATCCCTACAAAATTCTGCTGAATTCGCATCACTTGGCTCTTGCGCGCTCGCACCATTGCATTGTTTTTCTAAGCAGTTTTGAAATATATATTGATACCGCGAAAATTACTACGGATCATTCATAAAGATTACTTAGCGTGACTAATTCTTTGTTATGAAAGTGGCGAAGAGGCAGGGGGAGCCAATGCCACCCTAGTCTTTATAGTAATCCCCGATTTGCTTATAAACAAGTGAAAAGCCGAATTGACTGGCATTGTCCGGGAACAGACGAGGCCATAATAACGGTAATGCCCAACTTTCACACGAAGTTTTGATTTAAGAACTCGTTGATTATTTTGAAAGTACAGGCCCTTATTTATTTATTTTAAATAGAACTTGTTTTTATAGCGATTTCAATTTTAAAACAAAATAAAAATTATTTAAAATTGTTCGAAGGAAACGAAGCTTAATTTACTAACATAAAAGAGTTAAGATAGATGGTGTAAAATCATTTTCAAGTCATCAAGCATAGATCTAATCGGTTCAGATACTCAAGCATAGATCTACTCGGTTCAGCATAGATCTATTCAGATAAAGCGCAACAAAAAAGAATGTTTCTATTTTAATTTGAAACGGATAAATTTTGTATCCGTCGTTGGGGTGGACGTAAAAACATACAATGTATGGAGTTATACGGAGCTATCCTGGCTTTATTGTAAGGGAACAGATTTACGAGTGCACGAGTCTCCTCTCTGTATCTCGTTCCATTGTTTGGTCGTCTAGTACAGTAAAGCTAACACGTGAACTCATTTGCTGCCTTGTCGACTGTATTCAGTGCAGCTGAAACGTAAGGTCTACGTTGAATGTGTGCATGAGGTTGTGGAGAAGACGGTTTAGTCGCTGAATAACATAACTCGTTTTTTGTGTCATAAAAATGGCTGTACAACAACGCAGGTAAATTTTTTACGTACACGGTGTTAAATTGACAATAAGATGAAGTCGTGCAGTTAGGTTCGAAGCATGTGTGAAACGTACAGTACGCATGCTGACCTTAAGCTTTCGTAATGTATTCGAATCCTGCAAAGGCAGCAATTGGCACTATTAGGTTCATTCTGTAACAAAATATCTGACATGCGTGGTCTAAGTTTGATATAATTAAATTATTAGATCGTATAGCGAACGCATTGTGAAATAAATGTGCTGCAGGTACGTTTTTTAATTAGCGTCAACACCTTATTATGTAAAAAACTTATGTAATTATAATTATAATTTTAAGATATGCCTTATATAATTTTATTGCGTTATTTTAAATTTATCTCGGTATTACTTCATTATGTAGAGATTTCTTATATTGAGTCAAGGAATTTTTCTACCCGATGATTGTATACTAGATTTATACAGTGCGGCATTTTCGTTCGAAAGGTGCACATCCTATACGATTGTGTAAAGTCCGAATATCCGAATTTCTTCATAGCCTGAGAGGTTTAGAATAAGACAATCTTCGCATATCAGCAGGAATAGAAAGCATGCACGAGGCTCTATTATTTTGCCATGTGCTCGTCAGAGAATTTTCATAATGATTTCTCCGTCATACAACCATTTAACTTAATCGAAGTAGGAATAATTTCATTTTCACAATAAAAAACAACAAAAAACAATATAATAAACTTATATTGTGCACTTTTATTGTGATGATAATCTGTGTGTCTCTTCTTTACCGCACATATTCGTAGAACATCTTATTTAGTTTAGCTATCTGTATAACAGGCTAGAACACCTTTTCTCTTTGAAAGTTGCAACCGTGCCAATTTTGTCGGTAATATTTCCGCGATTGGTAGCTCGGGATTCCGCTTTCAGTGTAAACGGCGCCAGTAACGCAACCTACAGTTTTTAAAAGTGCTTTGGGACATTTCATAACGCTTGAGGCTGGTTGCGGCTCTCCTGGCTTTTCCAATTCCTTTCTAGCAGCGTGCTGTCACACAACCCAAACAGTCGCCTTGGGATGTTGACTTTTGTTTACTTGGACAGCTCCGTTTAACTAGTGTATTATTCATTATTGTATTCTTCTAGCGTTATTAGTAGTGAAAAGTTGAATAAAAATAGTTTGCGAATCTTTGTTTTCGCTCTTTACATGTACTGCAATTTTGACCACAAAATGCGTTTACTTAGCAGTAGCTGTTCGCAATATTAGTGCCTTATCGAGCTGCCTGTGGAGTATAGATAAGATTTGCGACTGCGTGGTCTTGTTTGGGTCTTGGGCGACTCCTTCCCGTCCATTCACCTGTTGAATGTATAGCATATTTGCGTGAGCTGGGGAGTTCTAAGGGACGAGCGCCATTGCAGTCGAACGGGAGCATTAGGCAGTCGAATTGAGAGCCGGCAATATCCATTCCGGCAGCTTTCAGATTGAACTCTTTTAATTAACCTGAACCCTTTCTCGTCAGGCCGAACAGCCGGGACTCTGTTGCTGTAGCGTTTAAGGAAGCCGGGGATAACCGCACGGTAAGAAATAATTATTTTACAAGGGTCTGTTCCATGTCCATTCGGTGTTGTTACGATCTGTTGCATGCTTGCATGGTTTGCACCGGTTCGGGTTCGGTTTGCCTTTTTCACTGCCGGTCGGTCAGTGTTTCTTTCAATGCAGTCGCGCATTAAAAATCGAAAGTGATCTTTCGGTCTAATCTGAGATAAAATGCGGTTCCTGCTCAGTGATTTTCTCTTTAAAAAGCTTTATTTGTCAGATAAGCGTAACGTTCTTTCCTGTACTGCTTATCAAGGTTCAGAGTTGCAGTGAAGTTTTGAGGTTCATTGGGGCTTTATCTTTATCTCTCTGCATGTACAGTTTAGTACGCAACTTGTTGCGGATTTATTAAAAAATTGTTTTGTTTTATTTACGGTGCATGGTGCGGGAGATTTGCAAGTAGTTAACGATATAATTTCTAATTAAACTCGCTTGTTGTCATGGGATATTATGTTTAAATACATTTAATGCATAAAAAGTTTCTAGCAGTTCTTTCTTGCGCACCGAAATAATGAAAAAAAATTCGGGGTAATTTTTAGAGCTGCTTGAGAGGGTTAAAAGAGTTTTGAAGGCCTTTATCGCCACGCGTGAAAGGTCAAAAGGGCGCTAGCCTTTCCTTGTCAAGATTGGGCAGCTTTTCTAAAATTACTGTATTGATTCCACATTTTGGGCAGCGTTGCACGTACAAAATTCTTTGCCCCATTCATGCCGGAAGTAAGCGTGTAAAGGAAGGGGAATTATCATAAAGTGTTTTGTACAAGGCAGCAGCTGGCGTTATCGCTTTGTTCTAAATAGGGCGTCAACCCGAGCATCCACACCTCGGATAAGCAGGACGAATCGATAAATAAAGCCACGGAGCAAAATCTTCTGCTTCCCGTACAAGAACGCAAAGACATGGATCGCGGTGCTGAACCATCCGATACGCGATATTTATCCCTCTTTTATGGCATCGCGTCAGGTGTTAGTGTCATTCTAATTATTCTCATTACGGCATGGGCCTTTTATTTTCGTGGCGGCTTGGCATGGCAAGAGTCCCCCGAGTTGCAGTTTAACTGGCATCCTATTTTAATGATGACGTCCATGGTCGTATTTTTCGGACACTGTAAGTTACCTGCTACTCTTCCGACATAATTTAATTTACCTATCAATCAACTGTTGTTAGCGGTGGTACTGTATCGCGTTTTGCGTCAGAAGCCTAAAATGAAGCTCAAGCTGCTACATGGAGGGTTTATGATGGCTACATTGATAATAGCAAGTGTGGGTCTGAAAGCGGTGTTTGACTCTCACACGTACGCCAAACCAGTACCAATTCCGCACTTGTATACGCTACATAGCTGGGTAGGCTTGTCAACGGTCGTACTCTTTGGCATGCAGGTATGAGTAAAGCGGTAATTAATTAGAGAAATCTGATATAAGTTATGTTGAATTATGTAGTGGGTCTCCGGATTCGTTTCGTTCCTCTTCCCGGGTTTGCGTCACTCGATTCGCGCGTCGTACTTGCCTTTGCACGTGTACGGCGGTATGATGATATTCGTCTCAGCTTGTGCTACAGCACTTCTTGGGCTATTAGAAAAGGCGATTTTCTCGAAGTAATTCCTAAGAACATATCAGCAGCTTTTTCTAAGGCATTTATACTCGTAGGGTTTATCCTGATGGATCAGAAGGCGTTCTTATGAATTGCATTGGTATGTTGGTGCTCATCTTTGGTGCCGTTATTTCGTACATTATCGCCCGCTGGCAGTACAAGAGGCAGCCTACGCCTGAAGATGAATTGCTTTTAAGTGATAAATTTTCCGATTAAACCATGCTTTTGGGAATGTTATCGGTTGATGGTGCAGAATGTACTGTACTTCCGAATAGTTCGCTATTGGATTCATCGTTCCTACGCATAAATATTTCTTTTACATGTTATATATGGAGCTCTACGTAAGTTAAAAGAACAAGAAAGAACAGTACTGATTTCCTCCTAAAAGCTGAAATAGAGTAAGCGTATTTCCTGTACTCGGAAGCTTTATTATTTGTTGCATGAAGTTTACAGCTGTAGGCATTGTTGCACTAGTATCAATGTTCTCTCTTTTGCACTACTGTGGTAGCAGCATCAGTAAACAGTCTGTTAAATATCAAATCTATTTAACATATAAACGTGCACTTGTTTTTTGATGTAATATTTCTGTTGTTACCTACCGTTTTAGTTATTTAGGTATTTTCTTTTTACGATCCGAATGTCGTCGCTATGTATTTCAGACTATGAGAGAGAGGGAAGAGATCACGTATTTTCGTAAATTGCGTTGCCGTAAAGTTTATAGGAACGACGTTAAAAAACAAGAAAAAAGGTTTCCTGAAGACGTGGTTTCGCTATCAGTTTACAAGTTAAGGGTCTTGTACTCCGGCTCTCTATTTTCAAGTTTATATAAACACACGACATAAAAAAAAATTCCTAGGCGTGTTTCCACACTACAAAACGAAGTATTTTTATGGCTACAAGGCGTCGTATGTAAACTAAAAAAAAATGAGTGAACTGAGATGTTACCTGTTTCGTTTGTTTAATTTTTTTATTAAATGAAGAAATTCCTTTTGAATTATTATTTAATTTACAGTATTTTGTTCGCCGTAAAGAGGCAATAATCTGCTTCTGATTGTTTATTCCCGGCTCGCTTATTTGATTTTCCGCAGTTATTAATCACATCACTAGTGACGTATAATGAGGAGTAATAACCTTCTCTGTTTTCCCTTAAAAAAACACAATAAGTGTCAGAGCCCTGTGTCTTTTAATCAAAGGAGACTTAGTGTCATTTATCATTCAATCCATTATTAAAATGGCAGATCGAATGATAATATAGTTATAATATTGCGTAATATAGTTTGGAGTCTGGGAAGAGAAATGTATTCTCTGTTACTTGCCTAATTGTTATAAGCGAGCGTGCAGAATGCGAATCAATCAAAATTTCTGCTCAGGCGCTTGAAAGCTCGAACATCCGGGTCGATCAATAGTACCGAAAGCCTTGTGGCGCCCGCGTTTTGGTGGCGCATGTACGTAATCCTCGAGACCCTGTTTTCACATCCTCATGCTTGCAAGCCTGCGTATTGCTATAGCGCGTTTTTACCTACTAGTATTATACTATATTGTAAAGTGCATCAGTTATAGTTTTTGTGAGAATTGCGAACATTTAAGCTTCTATTTCTATCGAGTTAACGTGTTAAAAATTCTCGTACGTGTTGAAAACTTAGCTTGAGCAACTCGTGTCCAACATCCAGCCAACTCCACCTGTTGCTTATCGATTAGTTCGCATATAGAGGCACTAACTCATCATGGCGGAAGGACTCATGATAGGAGTCCCTGGAGGAGATGATCCAGACCTTAGTATTTTCGAAAACAAAACCGGCCTGGCTGAAGACTTAAAGTTTTTGGCCAGCATGCCGGAGTTATGCGATATTACGTTCTTAGTTGGCGACACACGAGAACCTGTTTGCGCTGTCAAAGCAATTCTAGCTGCGAGAAGCAAGTAAATTTTGGAATTGAATGCGTAATTTTGATTAAAAAATTGTCTTGATTTAGAGTCTTTCAGAAGATGCTTTATACCTCAGCAAGTCCACAACGGAAGAAGGAATTGACGGGTCGGGAAAATAAACTTCGCTTGTTCCTAAAACGCAGTAGCGAGCCCCTTCTAAATCTACAGAATGCAAACCAACAGGTATCGTAATGCTTTGATTCTTCTGTTAAAATGACTTACCATGTTGTGTGTCTGTTGTTCAGCGAGGGTACACACAGCAATTGCCTTCGATACCTGAACCTGCACACACTTGTACGCATCAGACATTAATTGTTGAAGAATTTGAGCCAGATGTATTTCGTCAATTAATAGAGTACATTCACACAAGTTGTGTCACGCTACAACCTCGAACGTTATTAGGTAGCTATGAAAATTTTCTCGATCTTCGTACATACTATTTAATTCAAAATATTATATTTTGAAAACCTTTGGCGTAAATTTAATGTTGTCATATGAAATATCCCTTTGCTCTACATTATTTAGTTGATTATATTTTTTTAAGGGAAACTCGCCACTTTATCGTCATACACCGGTTTCTTAATTAAATTAATGATTTTCCATTATTTCTGCTTTAAATCCCTAAATGATTTAAATAGTTTTGAAGAGGTGACACGATTGACAACTGTTTGTTATCTGTAGGTGTTATGAATGCAGCAGATTATTACGGTTTGGATGAACTGAGGAAAGCTTGCGTAGGTTTTGTACAATGTTGCATTAACGTTGACACGGTTTGTGCTCTCTTGGCTTCTGCCGAACGATATATACAGTACAAATGCACGAAGTCTTTGGTACAAAAAGTTCTCGAGTTTGTTGACGAACATGGTAATGAAGTTCTCAATCTGGGCTCCTTTACTTTGCTACCTCAACATGTTGTACGATTAATCCTCTGTCGTGATGAACTCAAAGCAGACGAATTTACTAAATTCCAGGTAATTTATTTCTAGCTTTTTGCGTGCTTTCCACTTATACGAGAGCTTTACTTAGGCTGCACTTATGTGGAGCAAGAAGTACTGTGACAGCACTAATAGTACGTCACTGAAAGACGTCATCGTCAATTTTCTGGAATTTATTAACTTCCATAAGATCCCAGCCAATGTCCTAATGCGCGAAATACACCCCCTAGGCATCGTACCCGATCACACTATCATGAACGCGTTAGCTTACCAGGTATTATCAGGAGCGCAATGTTTATATTACAATTTCTTTGTTAGGCTGATCCAACAAGCGTTGACCCCGGAAAGTTATCTCCAAATCGCGGCAGACGCTCACACGCCAGATCAATGTCAGTCCAAAGCTCTCTTGACCCCTATGGGTCTACCACTACGTTGAATAGTGAAACAGCCTCGAGCGAAATCGAATCTAGCCCTCGAGTTAGTTCTGATGGCAGCCGCGGATCACCTCTTGGTCGACTATCTACGTAACTAATCATACAAATAATTGCGAATTCACATTTATCCAATGAAACGACACAAATTTTTACCCATGAACTGAACAATACATGTGCTGAATTGTGTAGTTTATTTTAAAGGGAACATCGTTAGTACGAGTACGTAAGAAAGCCTATGTAGCCCGTAATCTAACGAATACTGTCAAGTTTTTCACTTTTAATTAGAGTCTGTATCCAACACGTAGAGGATATTGTCTTTGTATTTTTTTTAATTTTTTTGCATTGTTTACTACACTACTTTAGTCGACCTAAGCGTTATCTGTACGACCCTTTTATCGAGCTATTAGTGCAGTTCATATAGCTGTATTGTAGTTTGAGACCGTGTAAAAAACTGCCATTGATGTCACAAACCAGGAAGTGTGCTTTCAAAAACAACACGTGAACAAACACGAGCCTTTTCCCGTGGAAGATAGCCCCAAATCGACACGGCGTGAGACCGATTACAGGTGTATCAAGAAAATGTTGAGAAGGTGTGTTAAGGAGCTGTATTTCTTATACTGCACGTTAGATTTGTAGTCAAACGATTTTTTGTAACCTTACAAGCAACAACCATGAAAATCTTGCTATTTTACGCGTCTTTGGCTTTAGTGTTGTGCTTTAGTGACAGCACTGCTTTGTTCAAGGGTAAGAAACTATAGAAAATTTAAGTAGTATTTTAATTATTATTACATTTAATTCAGGTGTCGGAGCTCCCGGAAGTGCTATCGATGATCTTTTGATTAACGCCATTGAAAGCGCCCGTGATAGTTTCCCGATTGGTTTCCCGGCTTACGGAATCCCACCATTGGATCCCCTCGCAATCCAACATGTAAACATTAACATTTCCCAGCCACCTCAGCTAGTGTAAGCTTACACATTTCTTACAACCACTTAAACCAAACTAATAATGCCATTTAGTGTAACAGGAAATGCGGATAATATTGCTGCCACCGGACTTTCCACTTTCGTTGTTGATTATTTGCACTTCAACATCCTCACGTGGAATTTGAAAGCCAATTTCAGTTTGAACTTAATTCAAGCTACCGGTGACTACGATCTTGACGGCTTGTTAGAAGTTATCTTCCCTGTTTACGGAACAGGTCCTTTCACGTAAGTTATTTGCTAAGCTTTGTGGAGCGTGAATAGTAGTTAACTTTTTGGATTTATATATGATTTAAGGGTGAACGTAACAGACATCCATTTGGCGGCATCAATGCATGTAGCGCAACAGGGACTGGGAGTATTCCAAGTCAGTAAAGTTGAGCTGGATTTCACAATCAAAGGTTTGAACGTAAGTACACATTGTTTGTCTTCATAAAATTGGGTATAATTTATTTTGTCTTTGTAGTTCAACTTTGAAGGTTTGTTAGGCGACGATGATCTAAGTGCAACTGTCAACCGCCTGATGAGTACAATTGTGTTTGGAAAGCTGGCAGCAAATCAAGTCAAACTTGAAACCATCGCCGCTAACGTTTTCACCGACGTTATTAACAAAGTTCTTGCTAACCACCCCATTATTGGTGTAGCTAAATTGCTTGGTCAACAGTGAGTTTCAGCTAATTCCTTATACCTTCAGTGTAAACAATTTCTTCCTTCTGGTAGCGGGAATAAAGCTTTAGAATGAAATCTTTCCGTTTTCTTGCATTTCCTTTTTTCAGCTATTCCGTTTCTTTTGACAATATTTTGAAAAAAATATTACCATTTCCTTTCAGAGACTCTTTAGAAAATGATAGTGACGGTAATGCCAATGATTATTTCGATGAAGTTTTCGCCAACTTTCGTGGTGTAGTCAGAGAACAAAAGCTGGACCCCATATATCTACAGAAAGATTCTGATGTTTTCCAAGTCACAGTAAGTACAACGTTAATAATAACTGGACAAGAACATGCTTCTATCTGAATGCCGCTTGTTTAGCTGTATAATGCTACGCTTGACGGATCAGTCGAAATTTCTGAGGGTCATGTCAGTGGCTTAGCTAACGTGTACCGTACTGGTGACTGTGAGCTGACGATCGACGGAAATATCTTTGACATGGTAGTCAGTCTGGGCGCTAACCAAGTCGAGTTGGGTATCAAGTTTCACATGGGACTCGGTTTTTTTGCTACCAATTTGCAAGTTAATATGAAGCTATCGACAGTCAGCCTGACGTTAGATGGCGCTTGGGATCTTGATGCGGTTAATACGACCTTACGTAACTTTCAGCTAAATGAAATTGGGTAAATGTTTCACACATTTCACTGTTTGCCCTATTGTAATTGTTTATCTTCTAAGGACTGTGAGCCTAGAGATAAAGGGAATTCCGTTAGCCAGCGGATTGCTTTCGAGTCTGCTGAGCACGGGAGCTAATGCTGTGAAAGATTCAATGACGTACGCTTTCCAGGAACTTCTTCGGCCGTACGTAGCCCAAATTTTTGGTCACCCAGCATTTTTCGAAGCTATAGTTCGTACTCGCGTATGAATTGTACTGCCTATGATATAAAGAGAATACCGTACTTAGTATGGGGACCGGATTTTTTATTTGTTACTTTCTGCAGTTTAAATAAAGAATATTTGTATATGTTCTAAAATGTCAAATCACACGAAGAACCTTCGTTTTCTCTCTACTAGGAAACTGTTCGTGCAAACACGGGTATACAACACTTGGAATAGACGTGTGTTTGTATTGAACGGTGCTAAACCTGTGCCTTAGAGTAACCGATATATTGTTTGGTGTTAAATAATAGAAAATCTGCGGGATATCTAAGCTCTTAATTTGGCTTCATAGATAAATTGCGCAGTTAGGGGCAGAGCGACACACCCTTTACCGAGTACGATGGCACGGCTCAATCAGTGGGTGTGACATCAGCATTGAGAGGCTTCCAACGTGACAAGAAGGCAATATTGGAAGAATTCAACAACAGAAACCATATTAAAACTCGTAGGGTGTGTTTCAATCAAGTGTTGTTCTAAGTTTGTTACGAAATCCGGAGCAAATAAAAACAAATTTGAACAAGAAGTCATGTGATCTACATCATCGTCCATGGTTAGAACAGCATTCTGGATGAATCTCTTGACAGGCATCGTGAAGGGATCGCATTTTGTACGGATATAGCCTTCATTACTGCGCCCAAAATATAGCCAGCTTATAGAAAGAATGCGAAGTACAGTACGTTGCTATAATCACTATCGTTTTTTTTCCCTGTTTATTAGTTTGCGCATGCGTACTCATCTTCAGCACAATCTAAAACGGGGCCAACGTAAGTTATATGGAGAAAAGGAAGAAACAAATGCTGTCAGTTCAACTGAGAGAGGTTAGACAGCAAGATGCGGTTACTTGCTTTTATGTGTGTCCTCGTCATTTGCGGTGCTAGAACCCATTCCAAAGTTAGAGCAAAAGGAAGCAAGTCGGTGGATATAAGTTCGTCAGCCACCCTCTTCGAAACCAACACGTATGGCTGATGTCGAGTTTTTGTTAACGTCCTTTTTCAACTTCCAAAATCCGGTTACACATTTCTTTTTCAATATAAAATTATTTTTTGTAGGCTTCCAATCAACGAAACACATATGCCGACAGTTGGTAATGGCCACCTTGCCACTGTTATATATTCCGATACCGTTTTCATGAATGGTTTGTATAACGGCTTGCTTGGCGAAAGTCACCGAGCTCGAATTCCATCCCGCATTAACATTCGCATGGACGTATCGAACGACGAAATAATTCTAGAACGAAGTTTCGCTCTAGACGTACGAGAGGGTATTTTATTAAGCAGGTTATCTACGGGATCACTGGGTTAAATGCGCTTTATTTTTACAGGCACTTTTACAGAGCGTTTACGTACCGCAAATGTGCTTATCGAACAAATTACCTACGCTCATAGGTCACACAGGTGTTTGCTAGTAACACATTTTCGCGCAGTTTTTACATCCAGTACGACACAATTACCACAGAATATGATTAACGTACTATTATTTTAGACGATACAGGAAACACGTCTCTTGCATTAAGTTTGACCAGCAACATGGGTGCCGAAAGCTCTGATATCAAGTTTTATAAGTGTGGGCATGACCGTCCGCTTGTAGAAAAGTGCTTACAAGGTTATTCAAAAGTTGTAGAGGATCCATCTTATCAAGCGGAACCTACCCCCGTGGTTGTCATGTGGAACATGGTACGTGTAACCTATAACATTCTTTTCGATACTGATAAACGACTTACGATACTTTCCAGGTTCCGCAACAATTAACTTTGAATCAAACCCACTCAGAGCGAACATTTATCATGGCTGTGGGTGAAAATTTTCGAATCACTTACAGTGACTATTCCAAGGCAATAGAGAAAATTCTAGCTGAAGGGCATTCGGGATTGCTGTCGACTCATGTGAGTGGGTGGAATAAGTTATGGCAGTCGGGAAATATCCACTTACAGGGCACGAATTTGGAACTGGTAAGTTGTTCTCGAAAATTGGCAATATTTTTACTGTACTTAAGACGGTATTTAACGGTGACTTAGATGAAAACGGTGTATGGCAGTGTTTATTACTTATTAAGCTCGCTACCCACACATAAAAACCAAGAATCGAGGAAGCCCTTCTATGGAATGAGCCCCGGGGGATTAGCACATGGCTCGATATATCGGGACTACCAAGGTAGTAATACACTAGCAGATATCTCATCGATAACCCTGTTTCTGCTTGAGATAATAGGACACACATACTGGGATACTGAAATGTGGATGTTTCCACCTATTGTTCTGCTGTGGCAAGATTCAGCGAAGGATTTACTTTTGTACAGGATGGCGAACATCAATGCAGCCCGTAAACGTGCTCAGTCTGATGGATACCGCGGAGCTCGGTATGGTGGAAAGAAAATGCGATAAAAAGGATTCATTTTTTGGATATATGTATTTTCTGTATTAGATTTCCTTGGGAAAGTGCTTTTACAGGAGTTGATGTAACACCCGAGTGCTGTCCGGAAACCCGTGATTTCCAGCAACATGTAACGGGCGACATAGCGTTTGCTGCGAGGCAATACTGGGCCGCTTCAATGGACTATGATTGGCTGCTGGGCGAAGATCTAGGCTTTCCTTTGGATGTAAAAATTCCGTAACTGACATATGAAGCTTTTAATATCACGTTGTTTCAAGGTGAATGGATGCAGGTTCATTCGTGATCTTGCTGAGTTTTGGGTAACTCGGGCAGAACTAAACAGCGAAACAGGACAGTACGAAATCAATGGTTAGTACCGTACAACTTTGTTTTTAACAAGTTTCGTACACACTATCAAGGAAGCCATGTTACCTTATAGCTGTGCTCTATTATTTAAAAAAATATGGAACTAGTTATAAGACGTACGGTACGTGTACGTGATTGCAAGAAAGCGGGTTTTAATGAAAATGAAGGACTTTTAGTTAAATGGGTATTTGTGTTCTTTTAGGTGTTATGCCACCGGACGAAGATCATCACTTTGTTAATAATTCAGTTTACACAAACGTTGTAGCCGCTTACTCCATTTTCTTCGCCAAGTAACCAATATCATGATCTAATACCACATGAATATATACGAATTATAATAACTTAGATATGCGAGCTGTTTATGTAACGGTTCGATGGGGGGCGACGTACCTGAAGATTGGTTGAATGTTGCTAGGCGACTAAAGTTTTTGGTTGATGAGGAGCACAACTACCATCCCGAATTCGACGGTTACGGAATGGGTAAAACAAAATTAAGTGGAAACCTCTCGCTAACAAGTTATAATGTAATTGTATGTTTCCATAGGAGAGATAATAAAACAAGCCGATGTTGTTTTATTGGGGTACCCACTAATGCACGTAAAAGACCCTGAAATGCGTCGGCGAGACTTGGAAATATACGGGAATGTTACCCGTAAAGATGGCCCTGCAATGACATGGAGTATGCATGCTATTGGCTATCTAGAAATCGGCGAAGAAGACAAGGCGGAGTTGTATTTTAACCTCAGCTATCGTCCTTACAAGATTGAACCGTTTAAGGTGAATTTTTCACATAAAATCCGTTGCAAGGCAATTAATGTATTTGGAATTAACTCAGGTCTGGTCAGAGTCTCAAAATCAAAGAGGTGCGGTAAACTGCATTACTGGCATGGGGGGTTTCCTACAAGCACTTTTGTTTGGGTACGCAGGATTTCGGTTGAAATTAGATGGATTAAGTGGGAATCCCCGTTTACCTCCTGGGATTACCAATATGACTATACAAGGTAAACCATATAGCTTAAAAAGTGACGGTATTCCTGTGTAATAACTGTATTGTCAATTTCTGTTTTCCTACAGGTGTAGATTACCTGCGATGTGTAATTAATTTTAACATTACGAGCGAATATATGGCGATAACGACTTCTTCCGCATGCGATTTAACTTTGGAAACCTACAACGACGAAAAGCAACCCATTTATCATGGTGATTTTATTCCTTTACCATACCGTAAGCTTCATTATTTATGTATAGCAATGCCAGCCCGTCTGCGACGCCAGTATTTTGTTATTCGACCGTCAATCGCTCCAGACTGCCCATTGCCCGAAGACACATTGGGTCAAAGTGCAGGATCTATCGGTTGGAAGGTGGAATTCCTCTTGTTCAAACTGATGATTTTAACTTTAACGGCATGTTACAGAATTGATATATTATTTTAATATATACCATAAAAGGAACAACTTAAGTGCAGTTTATGCTTCCAGCGTTAAACAATTATATTTGCGGATATGCAAACCTACGTGATAAAATACCAGGTTGGATAAAAGCGATGGCTTTTCTTTTGTATTACTCGACCTATAACTAAATAAAAAATATGCCAATGCGAATTTAATACGTTATTGGAATTCGAGCTACAGAAATGGGTTGAAACTGCAACGGAACCGCCAAGAAACCCCAGTTTAGCGGCTTCTTGCCGATCTAGAGCAGCAGCATAATATAAACAATGGTTCATTGTGAAATACGGTAAATCGGAAAATAAAGAAAAACCTGTGTAAGGGGTACAGCTCTATACTGTGGGGTACAGTTTTGAGATATTTTGTCAAAGTGTAGAGATCATTGCCCTCACTTCTTCCTCCCGTCACCTCGTATTGCCAACGTTGGGGTACAGAATGACTCCTCGAACAAGGCAACCGAGGCGCTAATTGTTCCTAGAAGCCACCGGGTCAAGTTTGGCTCATCCGCCAACGCCGCTACTACGTAGGAGTGAAACGCCACAGTATCCTCTAGAATACCTTTATAGTGTAAATGTAGGCAAGCTGTCAAGGAGGATACCCTAGAGATCGCTTATCCAATTATTTTTTCTTGGAATTTACTAGCCAGCGAGGTTAAACTCCTATTTCATTCCCTTCTAAAATAGAAGACACCCCGTAATAAACCAAGTGCACCATTTTTGGCATAGCATTTTATACTTACTCTCATAGTTCAATATTTTCACAACCGATCGAACTGAAATTCCAATCAGCCGAAAGCCTACGGGCTAAAAATGTAAACTGTGCGCCACAGAAATTGTGATGTAATGAAGCAAAAAATTGCGCTTTCCTTACAGCCATATAGATCACAAATCAGGTTGCAGGGACTGAACTAGCTCCGCCCTTCTCGGCTAAAGTTCAACCATGGAATAAAACTATATAAAATACATATCCTTCACTCTTGTACGAGTACAACTTAACTGGTCGTCCTTTGGCCATCAGTCACTCGAGTCTTTTTTGTTTTCTACGTCGAAAATTTTGGGGCACTTTGAAGCAGTGTTCTGGAACTTCCCGGAAAAGTCCGTTCCGCTCCGCTCTTCTGGGCGGAACGGGAACGGAACGGCGTTGCACCGAATGTGGCAGGGAACGGAACGATGTTTTCGGTAAATTTACCGTTTCCGTACCGCGCCATCTAGTGGCTAGGCAATCTAGTGTTTGGGCCGTCTAGTCGCCACACTTAGAAACTTTTTTAGTTTTTTTTAATTGTTTTCCATAAAATTATCGGATCTTTGAGCGGAACGGATCTGAAACGGAACGGATCTTTAAATTGGGGGCGGAACGGCCGTTCGGAACTAGTTCTTTTGAAAATTTTGCTTAAATAGAACGGAACGGAGCGACAGAAGTTGACCGAAGAACGGTAGAGAACCACGTTCCGGAAAAAAAGAAGTTCCGAAACACTGCTTTGAAGGCCGTATTGCAGGATCATTTCGCATTTTACCATTTCGCGTGTCGCATTTCACGCTTCGCGGTTCACCATAATATAAACAATGCTGCATGTGAAAAATAACGAAAGTTTGTGCAATCGCGTAACATCTAACACTGTCATACCAATACATTAAGTGAATAATTGCAAAAATATTGTATTGTTTTAGGCTAATATTTTGATTCCAACTTTTTTGTCTACGAACAAAAGAATGGTCCCCCATATCCCATCGAAATTAAATTAGTAGAATTACTTCGTTTCGAATTGAGAAGTGAAGACGTTACTTAATTGTTCAAGTCTGTTCGTGTTCAACTATGAAGCGCAGTCAGTTTACGTTTAGTACGGAAACTGCGGATAGGCTAACCTCCGATGAAGAATGCCAGCTAGGGAAAAGATACAAACCGTGTATTTCTGCCGTTATGAAAGCTAATCCGATTACAATTAGCAAAGCGATACCAGGTAAGAACCTCACTAATTGAATTAAACAATAATTTTTTTTTGTTTATTTTTTCGTAAACAGTGGCACCAGCCGAAGGAACTTTGGTATCCAATAGAGAAGTTAAAAGAGCTGGTCAGTGTTACTTATTGGGACCAAGGCAGGGTAACTCTCCCGTTAAGAGCATTTCCCAGTGCCTTGCTCGTAAAGAAGGGACAGATGATTACTATTCCGTGAAGGTAACTGCAAATTTGGATTCTAGCTTCATTCTAAAATTCGTTGCATTCTTTTAAAACATAGATGTTGGTTATAAAACCACCAAATGAAGAAACTCAGGATGATAAACAAGGAAAGATGTTACTTTACACGGAGTTTTCGCTATTGTCACTCCTACGAGGTCAAAAAGGTGTTATACAACATCATGGCTTGTTTAAAGTAACGCAACAAGTATATTCTTCATCCGTGTTTTAATGTCGGTTTCAAGGATTTCGCACTGGAAGAAAAGGAATTGTCTAATGGTCGGCAAATTTACACGGGACGAACTCTCTCAAGGCTCTGCTTAGTTTTAGACTGTCTATCCCCTACAGAGTTCTATCCAGCATCTCTTGATTTCATAAACCTCCAGCAGTATGTAATTAAAGAAAAAAAGTTAAGCGAGAAAGAAACATTAGTTTTGTTTCATAACGTAGTAAGCATCGTCGAGCAGCTTCATAAGGTACTTCACCAACCATGTTGCTTTGATGAACGCATGTTTTCATGTTTTCTTTCCTTCGCCTTAGAAAAATATTGTCCATCGAGACTTGAAACTTGGAAACTTAGTCCTCAATCGAAGAACTTTAGAAGTTAGCATTTCTAATTTTTGCCTGGGAAAGCATCTTGGATCTGAGGCAGACCTTCTTAGAGACCAAAGAGGCTCTCCAGCATATATTTCTCCGGACGTACTCAGTGGAAAGCCATATTTAGGTGTTACTAATTTTTGCGTCTATTTCTAAAACTCGTTTACTAATTAGTGTTATTTATCGTTGTAGCTAAGCCATCAGATATGTGGGCTTTAGGTGTTGTACTTTTCACAATGCTTTATGGCCAGTTTCCATTTTATGATTCCGTTCCACAGGAGTTATTCCGGAAGATTAAAACAGCCGAGTATAATATTCCCGAGTGAGTCCATTTTGTACCTTTTTTCTTTTTTTATCAGCATTTTCTTCTTCGGATTTCTTGCAGAGACGGGCGTGTATCAGAAAGTACAGCAAATCTTATTAAACAACTGCTTGTCTTGGACCCTCAAAAGCGATTAACGGCTTCTCAAGTTTTAGAAGTCTTGAGAAGTACAATGCGTCCCGAAAGAAGCTTATCTGTAGATGACAATTCAGATGCTCAAGTACTATATTAAAAAAAGAAAATATCTTCAGCAGAAAAACATGAACTTTTTGATTGGTTAAGGTCGTTCCAGACATAGACAATCAAAAACCTGAGCCTGAGAAAACTTTCGTGGAACAGGAAACTTCTGCATACGAAATAGCTTTACGAAAAGTACATTTTTGGATTTCGCAAGTCGTCATGACACTTACGATGTCTTACTCTATTTTTTTTTAACTTCTAGATAGCTGATGCTGTCAGGCCAGGACCTCTCTCACGTTATACTGCGCATCAGTCCGAAAGGAACTCATTAGTAGGTCTAACCATACCAGTGCGTAGATCTGCCCAGGAAGCCCAGCCATTAACATCAGAACAAATGCTCCAGTTTCAACAGTACTTACGCCCCTCAACGGTTTCTTCAGTCTCTGCGATTCGCGGGTCCAATTCTGTTTCGAACACCGTAGCGCTTATGCTCCAGCAGCGATTTCAGATGCAGCGACTCAATCGTATTCAAGAACAGGCAAGTCCGGAAAATGTGACAGGGTTCCCGAGATCAAGAGCAGCGACCATGCAAACTGCTGTACGACTTGCCGAATTGGAAGCTCGCCATTTGGCACAGCTACGCAGAACTCGTCAAGCTGGACTTGCTGTCAGAGAACGATTTGATTGGCCCGAAGTAAGGAATCAGGAAGGGAACGTAGAATCGGTGGTTTTAACCAGGCGACAATCTACAGGATCTTTGCACGAGCGTAACAGTGTGAATTAGCGTTATTTTTTTAATATTTGCATACAGGTCGGAGCTTGACAGTTCGCGTATTTTTATGTCGAGGTGGTACCAATTGCCTTGTAGTATAAGCCGCGTTCGTTTTGCATCGTCGACTTAAACTTAGACTAGCCAAACTTCCTTGACTTACGCTTATAAGCGTTCGTTTTAGCCTAAACTATGAAAGTTTACGGAAGTCGACTTGGAAAGTCTTGAGTCCAAAACGAATGCTTAATAAGCAAAAGTTTACACTTGCTCCACCCATGGGGCGGTGCTTGTGGAAAATAAACAAAAGGAATATATGAATTTTTTGATATTGGCAAAGGAAGGGTTAAGTTTAAGTCTGGGCACAAGAGTACTCCCTATGGACTTGCCTGGCTTGAAACCAAAACTAAAAGTCGACTAGCTAAAGAAAACGCTTATAAGCCCGAAGTCTATGGAAGTCTACCTATCTCGGAACGCTTATAAGAGCCAAGTCTTTAAGTCGGCTTAAACTTTCGTTGAAAAGAACGTGGCTATGGTTTGCATTATAATTTAATAAGTGTATTGGAAATAGAGTGCAAAATTCAATGCAAAAGGCAAAATATATCAAGGACTCCTACTTTTTAAGCAAACAAATGTATTCAGAAATCTTTAACTGGATCTACGCAGAATTAACTTTAGCAGTACCCGATACAGCAGTAGACGTTTTCAAAGCGAGTGCTGCCAATTTGGCTTGGCGCACCTTTTTTCTCCATTCTATCCACTTGGAAATTTCAGGATTAGTTATGTCTCCTTTAGCCTCTAACTGTTGGTAATACGCTTCTCTTAAAATACGGAAAGATTGCAGTGAAGCATATGGAAGCTGTGTGATTGGGTCGTAATATCGTGCTGGTAATCTACAAAAATTCGTTTTTAAAGTTAGTTAAGAAAACGACTGACTTTGTTACCTCGTTATGGGACAAATGTTTCTTGAATATGGTTTCGGTACAGCTTGTGGGAAAAACTTATCACAAACTGTACTGTCCGCAAAGGTTATGAACGTTCGTTCGCATTTAATTCCATGATCGATTTTATCCACAGCTTCTTCTTTTCTTGCTTCCTCTCCTTCTTCATCCACGTTAATTCTCTCCATTTCAGTGTCTGCGATTTCTTCAATCAGAGGCATTGTAGTGGAGTAATATCTTATAAATGGTCCAGTCTGTGCTTTTTTCACTGTTCTGCTTTTCTTTTTCTCGAGTTCCAGGAGTCGATAATCCTCTATAGAATAAAATAACATTTTCTGTACATTTCTTTTTGCATATTTACGGTTTTTGTACCTAAAGAGCGAATATTTTCTTCTTCGGTTACCACTGCTTCAGCTAGTAGCTCTTCTTGCGTTAATTTGACATGCTCTCTTCCATATCGGCGTCTCTTTTTCGTACACAATTGCCTTTCTTGCAAACGCCGAACCGTTTCGGCAGATTTCAGCGCTGTGGTTTGACGAATAGAAATTCGTTTCCCTTCTAAACAGGCATTAGGGTCAAAATAAAAAAAAAGGTTAAAACATTTTAGTATCAATGCCTTTCCTACCAATTTTTTGGAATTTAGCCTGTGGTCCCTTCTTTTTTTCTTCTACAGATTGCTCCCTTTGTATAATGGGTTTCTTGGGTTTCGCAGCTTTTCCTTGCGTTTTGCCTTCGACTTTTTGTTTAGGTTCCTTTATTATATGCCAAGAAAGAAGCTTTAAATGTCGTTTCGAAGAGTAGAATTTACCTTATAGGCTTTTGTAACAAGCGGGCCCCGTTTTCGCTTCGATGTTTCATCCTCGCCATCCGAAATAGGCTCATCATTTTCATCAATGCTAAAATCAGTGTCTACTTCATCTTCTAGCTCATCTTCCTCCCTAATTCAAGGAAAAATTTTAAGCAAGTTCAAAAATTTAAATATGAAAAACTGACTTGAAGTGAAACTCTTTATCATCCTCCTCTTCAGCAAAGCCACCGTAGGTAGTCTTGTAAAAATCGTCTTCTTCTTCTTCATTGAGAAGTTTAGCCAAGCGGTTTCCGGCATTTACTCTTCTTTCACGCGTACCAGCCATGACTATATTAAAAAAATAGCACAACTCTGCGTCGGTTTAAAAAATTTCATAAAAAATGAGGTTATCTATTTAGTATTTTTATCAGCTTTTGACTAGCTGCTACTAATTGACGCGTTTAGGGATCCGACGTGCTAAAAGCTTTTGAATAGCTACCGATAGGTGGCTATGCAGTTGTGTCTGAACTGCTCCGAAATTCCTTGTCCGGCTTCTTAGTAGGTGGCAGCCCGAATTGGTCAAAAACAGAGGGAAAACCTAATCAAGAAACGGGTAATTTAGTTACGTGTTCCTTCTACTGCACAATTGTTTGCAAAATCCAGGCCGTAACGAAGTGTAGTTCGGGGCCTGATCGAACATATCCATATTCGAAATTGTGAAGCTTTCGGTGTCATTACGATTATTGTGAAGCTTTCGGTGATATTACGCTGCGGCGACATTTTGCAGGTAACTCGTCATAAGGAAAACAAGGTGTGTTACTAACCGGAATATTATCTTAGGTGAACTCCTTAGTGTGAAGCCAAGCATCTCGAAATGGATCCCCGGCTTACTTGCCCTCAACGAGCGAACCGTTTATTTTAGCCAGTTACGGGTTCTTCAGCATGACAGCGGTAGGAGCTACCAATGTCGGTTCCACCCACGTCTATAAAGGCCAGGTAAGTCAGTCGACAAGTTTGCTTTCCATAAAGTGACTAGCATTTTTCTCTCTTTTTATTGCAGGAATTGGAAACAAACTGCCGCGCGGGACGTCGCAAGATTACCGATTTCCGCAAGGAAAGTATAGGCGGGGAGGGTTTCCATCAGGAGAAAGGTGAATTATTCGGTGAGTTTAACTTTGGTTCCACAATTGTCCTTATTTTTCAGGCCTCCAAAGACTTCAAGTTTACCGTCCGGCTTGGGCAAATCGTTCGAGTAGGTCAAGCTATCGCTCAAAATTCAAACCGTAGCATTAATTTGGATGCTTAGATTCCTGGCTATTCGTTTCAGTGAAATTTCCATACTTTGTACGAAATTGTCGTGTACCCGAGTGCAACTTTCTGATTTCTTTCGAGATTTTTTGTGGTGAATTATTTGTATCCTCTTACTGAATTTTTTTAAATACAAATTTTATTGTGTCACTTTTGTCTATACTTTTCCTGTCCGGCATTGTACTCTACCTTTTAATGGTATCGCAAGTCCGGCTTGCTTGGATGGTTTCTCCATATGTATAATGGTCACTCGTCTTATTACTTAATGGTTATTCCTTATAGAGAACAGCCCTGAAAATCCTTTCCAGCTAATACATAAATACATACGAATAAATACAATATAATAATGCAAACATCTAGAGAACGCACGGTATGGGTATAAGCGAATCGTCGTATTCATATAAATAATAAAGAAATTGGATGGTACACACGTACTGATGTCACATAGCATTTTTATTCATATGTTGGATTTATAATAAGCGTATGACCAAGGGGATAAGGCGCAAGCCTGTGAAACGGGAGGTCGTGGGTTCGATACCCTGTCGTTGCAATTTATTTCGTCGAAAAAAACGAAATATTAAATGGCTTCCTTTCTCTGTACCTTATGCCTTCCCCGTATGGTTCCTATCTCCATATTCGAAGTTGTGGAGCTTCGGCATTACGAGCTCGAATTTCGGGGATAGGAAACTGAGCAAAGAGTTGGGAACAGGGAAAGGGGCGAAACTCTCAATTTTTCACGATTTTTGAAGGGGACCCCCTTGATACGGCATTATTCCTTATGGAAAAAAGCCCTGAAAACAGTTTTCCAGATTGAAAAGAGACCACGCCCACTTTTTTGGCCAATCCACCAATAGAACTCGTCCTTTTTGTAGAGGCCACACCCCTTTTCGTGGATTTTTGGGGAAAATCTCGAAAAATTTCCCAAATTTTGCTGTTACTTTAAAAATTGCAATCCTTATTGTAAATTACGTTCTTTTTCGAGAGGCCACACAATTTTAGCGGATTTTTTTAAAATCTCAAAAAATGTTTCAACTTTTGCTTTTATTTCAAAAATTATAATCGTACAAAAAGAAAGACATTTTGGGAACCTAGATCTTACGAGGAAAATTTTGGATACAACAAGTAAGGAATTCCGGGGGGACACAAACGTCTCATTTGCATAATTTTTCGAGATAAGGAAAGTCACAGAACAGCTATAACAATGTTGGGAGTGGTAAATTTAATAAGAAAACCCAAAAATTTGGAAAGCAAGCGTTATAAATCTGCTCAATCCTCTAAACTTGTACAATAATACACAAAGTCGAACCCAAAAGCTGTTGTGCTTGAACATCGGAACCCTTGCAGTCATTGGAAGGGTTCCCTAAAAGTTCCGTAAGGACTTGTAAAAGTCGATCTTCTCTTTACAATCGTTCACTGTGTGGAGAAATCCCGTTGTTATATTTGGAAAATGCAAACTCGCAAACATAAGATGTAAGGCGAAATTTTCTGGATCAATGCGAGCTACGATTCTAGTTGTAAAGCTTACCAAATTAACAGAAGGCAGTAAGCCAACTTATATGGCTCTGGCCCTTTTCGGATCGGCAGCCTTATACCCCCAAGAGGACCAGAATAACTAATTGAACATAAAATATACATTAATTAGTGCAGTACATACAACGTGAAAGTCATAAATAGAGTATACACCTTACGTGTGATTAGCCCAGGATGTAGTGTTGCGAAGTACCGCCATGAGGCAGAATTATCGCCGATTTATTGAACCGGAGATTGTGAAAAAAAGGAATTCCCATTTCGAAGGTCAGTTCGACTATTCAAAGACAGAAGTTCTCTTTATTTCCAGCACAGCTGCATGATTCTATATGGAATATCTAATCATTTTATTAATATTAATGATCATGCAACTGAAAGGATTTAAAAATATGGCTAAAGAAGGTCAACTGGTTAAAGGATGATTTTCGCTTTAGTTTCTTTAGTGTAGATTCCAGGAAAGTCTTTGTTGTGCTCAAAAACACGGCTTTTTCAAGTGGACAACCATAAGACGGTACTTGATCACCTTAATCCCATCATACGAAGGCGATCCTTGGGCTCTCTGGAGATCCAACATGCAGTCATTCATGTAATCATCCTGCAAGTTGCACGGCACTCTTTTAACGAAAGGATTTATAGCCGTCATTACTCCTTAGACAAATTACAGTAAACGACAGTTATTACAAGATATATCCAGATAAGTATTACCCTTAACATAATCGGCGCTCTCAAAGGTAAAGGTTTGCCAATCCGCTTGACAAGTCAAAACTTGAAAACCCGCCTCCTCACACAGTGTACGAAATTGTTCTGCAGGTGATACAGAATGCTGGTAAACTGATACAAAACGGTCAACATCCTGTGGACAAAAAGAACCACGTAATATTACAAACTAAATTACTTGGGAAATGTCGTTTATAAAGTTATACTTTCATATATTCCGTCCACTTTGGGTTTTTATGTAACAGTTCGTAAGCGTCATATGCGGGTCCGTTAGCCATAAAAATGAGCAAAATTTCTCCCTTAGGCTGGCTTAAGTTGAACAAGTTGGCCAGTACTTTCCTGCAAAGAATTGTGTAAAGAACTTCGAACTCGAAAAGGAGATTACCTGTAATCCTGAACCCAGTGAAGGCAATAAAAGGAGAAAATTTTACTGTAGCCTTCTGAAATGATTTGATGCTTTTGGACCTCAGTTGCAATATCAGTTTGTCGAAATTTTAAGCGCTCGTCACGGTGGCAATAATTCTTTTCAGCAAACTCGATCATCTCTTTAGACACATCCACGCCTATTATCCTTGCACACCTATACGTGTTTAGGTTGATTTAAAGTAATAGTGAATGGAGCTGTTAAATTGTCGAAGTTAATTAGTGCACACTTACTTCGGCATGTGCGGAGCTAGTACATGATAGGTCACATCTCCCGATCCGCAACCAACATCCAGTACCTTCTCTTGATCACCCCACGTCATTTTCTTGGAATATTGGTCAAGAAAACGATCAGCGTCATGTCTCTGCAAGGAGTTGTAAGAAGAATAAAGCGTCGGATCTTCCATGATATACTCACAAAGTTTTGAACTACCAATCGAACTAAACTATGGAGTCGTCAATGATGCCTATGGTCTACAAGCCCTTATATATCGACATCGCTGGTCACTTGAGCGACATCCAGTGTCGGTGGAAGCGCATCGAAAACCAACATGGCACAATGAGCATAGGCTCTTTGCATGACGCCCATTTGTCATACAAGAGCAAAAGCCCAAATCAACACGCCGCCAGTAGTTAGGAATCCCCAACAATTTTCCCTGCTGCCCTTATCAGTAAAAGACCTCACTGATACGACCTTCCTATTACTTTACTTAATTCTTACGTGTTATCATACGTTGTACTCTGGCTAGGTTATTTGGTAACATGTTTTTGTCCATTAACCCCGGGACATGTTATTGACCATTAACTCGTCCTTAGACCTAAGTTCACTACGAACGGGGAGTAGTTGACGGAATCTAGGCAACAAACTGAAGATTCATTTTTTTTAAATCTTAAAACGTTTTCATTAAAAGATAACGTATCTCAAGCAATATAATATAAGTCACAGGCAGTCTCTTGAGCGATTCGCTTACTGTTATTCGCTTACCTTTATTTTTTTTCGTGTAACTACTTACGATGAAATTAAGGATTGCGGATTATGTACCTTTTATCGTACATAATCCGCAATCCTTAATTTCATCTAAAGCTTGTTGGCTTCACATAGTGACAACAATAACAGAAGCTAGATTCCAACAAAATTTTTTAGAATTTCCAGTGCATTATTTACATGCATTTGCGACCGGCACTTAAGGACATAGAAAAAGAAACGACGGTTACGAGAAGACCCATTCCAATTTTAATCCGTACTGGTTATTTTATATATTTATATGAGCAAAACATTTTGCGAAGTGACGAAAAAATGCTTATTTTCACCGAGGCCGTTTTGTTGTCCACACGGGACTTTAAAGGTTAATGGGCATTAGCCCACGGAAATGTTTGCCAGTGATTTAAGTTCCTTTATCGTCTCGCATCAAGATTCACGATTGCCTACGTTCTAGAAAAAGTGGCGAAGTTTTGGTGATAGGCCTAGTGAAGATAAAAGCTTAGTACAGTAAGCACAGTATATACTGTGTTTAAATACGCGGAGTTAGTAATTGGCATGCAAGAAAAATGTCTTGAAAGGTGACAGATGAACTACTGAAATGTATCTAAACTGGTCTTAAAAAACAAACCACGTTATATCTACAAGGAGCAGTCCGAGAGCAGGTACAAGCAGTCCGAGGTCCGAGGGCATTTCTCTAAGAGATTCCGTTTCACTTTTGTGCCATTGTAATTCGTTGTTCGTTTCACTGGTTGCCGGTTCATCATTCAGTTCGTCCTTGCCTAGATGGCAATACTGTATTTGTTTTTCCTTGGTACCAGTGTTCTGGATCGATGCTTTTTGTGTGATCTTAGATCATTTCCGATCGTCGTCAACTTCTGTCAACCCGATCAGATCAAAAGTTGCAAAATTCCGGAAAATTTAGATCCGATCAAAAATATCTAAATCGGTCAGATCAGATCAAAGTTCCGATCATTTTGTGTAAAACAAGAGTAGGAATGAACGGTGTTATAAACATAATAAAAAAAATTTCGAACAGTGGCCACTAGTCGGCCTGGTTTTGGATCGGTAAATTTCCCGAAAAAATCGATCAGATCACTGCCAATTTAGGGTCAACGCCGATCAGATAAAAAAATGGCCGATTGATCTGATCTAATCTTTTTTAAAAGATCCAGAACACTGCTTGGTACCGTACGGGTACGAGACGGTTCATCACAATGACAGTTTATCACAGGCCCCCTTTCGCCACGCTGACACTTCATCACACAGACACTTCATCACAAAGACACTTAATCACTGCCATCTATAGTTAGACATCCAGGGCATCAAATCCTGTGATATTTTATGTATATTGTAGTTTGTTTGTCTGCTTAAACGTTTTTGAGTTTCAAATAATAAATTTCACAGGAACAACGTTTTGCTTAACATTTGATCTGGACTCTTGCGTCTATTTAAGTTGTCTCTCAGCCATGGCTTCACGGCAGGAAGTGTTGTTCAAAAAGATCATTTTGGGAGTTGGCTAAATTTCCCTACGAACCGTCTCGTACCCCGTTTGAGACGTTGGCCAAGTCGACCTCATCACTTCTTCCTTTTTCGCTTCAGGAAAAACAGTACGAACGTCGCAACACCCAACTGTCCTCCCCCTTTCGCTCCCTTCCACCCATTTTAATCGGTCAAGGTTACCAAAGGTATTGCAACGAAATGTAAAGTAGAAAAAAGTTAGTCGGAAATTAATACAAACAAGTTAAAAACTAAAACTTAAAAGTGACGTTTTCTTTGCAACCAAAAATACTTTCTGAATCTCTTTTTAAAATTCTTCATCTTAGTATTAAAATTCAACAAAAATAAAGAATTGAATAGTTTGAATTTTCAGCATTATTCATGAAACATTTAAAAAAATCAAAAGAGAAGGAAAATTTCCTCAAAATTACATATACCTGTTCCTTCTGGTTCTCCTGAATCCCACAGATGGTTAAGTATAACTACCTCCAAGTAGCAGAATATCAAATTACCAGATTAAAGTTGAAATTTTTTTTACTGCAAAGGATGAAGTAGATGAAGTAGGCAGGGATGAAGTAGAGTGCACACTTAATACCAATACTTTTTTTTTTTTTTTTTTACTGGCGTAGTCCTAACCAGCCTTTAGGTAACCACCACACTTAACACTTTAAACGCGCACTGAGGTTTTCGAAGATAACACTGAATCCGATTGGTAATGTCTAACTCACTATGGTATAAAACTTAACTACTAGCTTAAATAATATCGCTGGAGAGAAGCACGTCTACACTGACTGCTTGCTAGGAAACAATTGACGTTTATAGGGGTGCTTCAGGTGCACGTCCGTTCAGCGTTCAACAAACTTTTCGAATTCGTTCTCTTGAACTTGCCCGGGCACGTTTTGGTATTTATACGAAACCTGCTAATTTCACGATTTATAATAGAAAACTTTTTAAACAGCTTACACGTGTGTTTTTCTGGTTTTAATAGCGCGTTCCACTTGCTGCACTGGGGCAATATTTTTTGCACTCAGTGTATATTATCGCGTTCCACTTCGACGTCCGTGCCAGTGCAACTGCACGGATCGCGTTCCACTTACAGGATGCGCACTGGAAAGTGCAAAACAAAGCAACTTTTCTGGGACTGACTTTTTTGTCAGTGCTGCTGTTTCAGAGCAGTTTCGTTTGATATGGTTTACCTTTAACTACTAAATGCAAGGTGCGTGGCTTTCATAACAGTTTACTATTCATGGTTTAAGTTTAATCTTCATTGGCTGGAAAGCGGATGTTTATTGGGATGGGATTGAGTGAGAGCAATTAAGGACCCCCACCTCCTTGAAGAGCATAGCTCTCCATTCCCCTCCCTCGACCCCTACTAATTGCTTGTTGAGCACTTCAATAGGTGGCAGCACGGACTGGATGAAAAGAGGAAAACCTGATTCCTAAATGCGTCATTTAGTTACCTATCTTTTGGCTTGTAATCCGAACATTTACTTGATATGGCACCAAGATGGCGTGTGCCGCATTGTGGTTCGCGTTTAAATTTTAGCCAAACGTCTTTCAAACTTTAGAGCTGTAATGTGTTATGCCGGAAAAGTGTTTTGCACATTGTACTGGAAGATACCTATCGTAAGGAGAAAAGTCATTTACTTAAATTGAAAATGTTGCGAAAACTCGCGACTAGAACAAGTAATATTTAGTAAAGAAGTTACCTTTATTTTAAGTCTAACTTTATTTTCACTCAGTATCAACGTCATGTCACATGCGGCAAAGTACAAGTGTGCCGAAGCAAGCAGCACAAGTTGCTCTTGAAGAGCATGTTATGCCCAAAGAAAGTCCTCAAATGACGAATCCATACGCTCAGCATAGATTTATTTACCCTGAATTTCTACCTGATCCAAAACCTGAATGGAGGAACCGTTTGCGCGAACGTCTCGAACGGACCGACATGTTGAAGCGTAGGAATGTTCTTGAGATTCCTGAATTTTACGTGGGGAGCATCGTAGCAGTTACCGTTACTGATCCCAATGCTGTTAATAAGAGCAATCGTTTCGTTGGAATTTGCATTCAAAGGGGCGGAGTAGGTTTGCGATCCTTCTTCATTCTAAGGAACGTTGTTGATCATCAAGGTAAATATTTTAAGTATTCCAGGTATACTCTTATAATTTGACTGTTTTTTAAGGTGTGGAAATCATGTATGAATTATATTCTCCACTTTTCTGCAAAGTCGAAGTACTGCGCTTAGAAAAACGACTGGACGATTCTTTACTTTATCTTCGTGATGCCTTGCCCGAATATAGTACATTTCCCTTTGACATGGAAGCCGAGCCGCATTTGGAAGGCATGGAAGTACCCATAAATCCCATTAAAGTACCTCGTTTTTTAGTTCATATTTACCGAGTCTCAACTACATGGTAATTCATAGGTTAAGTTACGACCAAGGCCATGGGTGGACCGATGGGAACGACATAACTTGCGAGGTGTCCAGGACTTAGGCCTCAAAGAAAGCTTTTACAAAAGAGCAGAAGAGTTGGCAAAACCTTGGGAAAAATACGATCTAATGAAGGACTACAGGTGATGCCTACCGGGAACCGTATAGTTTTATAATGTTGCTCTCATTTTTAGATCGAATATACCTGAAGAGGAGCAAATTCAAATATATTCTGAGGTTCACCCAGTTTTGCAGCAACAGGAGCAGGCTAAGCGAAACATGCGTCGTCGAAAAACTAATGTTCCTGTTAAAGGCTAACGTGTAACAGCAAAAGTGAACAATGGAGTTATCAAGTCAAATAAAACGATTTAGTAAATAACGTGACAAAGTCAAGTCGGAGAAAAAATAGGAGTAATTTTATCCTGTATTCACGCGACCAAATAACCTGAAAGGTAAGTTAAGTCAGTAAGGTAAACGAATCTTAACATGATTTGGCTTTAAATGGTTGCTCCAGAAATGCATGCGAGATACAGATAAACAATACCTGTATTTCGCACTTATTTACAGGAGTGGACGGGATGCCAACCCCAACCAAGCCAGACAGAAGAACTTGGAATCAAGTCTAACTGTGTGAATCTTTATAACTCGATAGATTGCAGTTCTTCATGTCTGGCTGACTTACCAATCGCAAATCCAAGATAGCATCCCCCAAGACGTTATTTATTCATCAGCCAGTTCAATTTCACCATTGTTGAGCGCGGTGTTGACATCACGTGGGCTCTTGCCATCAATGGTGCATCCAACGGACTATAAAAGAGGTTGTCATAACTGGCAGTGGTATAAACTTATTTACCATAGCCGTTCCCAAGATTTCCTTCACGGTTCCGGAAAGCTTACGAGCCATTGATCTTTGGCGCATAATCTTGGCAATGTTGACGACGTCATCGAAACTGATATTGCCGTTGTGCTTGACTTAAAGAGGGTAACAGTTAGTATTTGTAGGTTGTATAAGTAGCATGCTTACTGTTCTTTTGCTTCTTGCGATCACGAGGGGGTTCCTTCAAGGCCTTGATGATGAGGGAGGACGCAGAAGGTACCACGGAAATCGTAGCTTGACGATTCTGAATGGTCAATTGGACTGTGATCTTCAAACCTTTCCAATCAGCGGTGGCTTTCGCAATGTCTTCACCGACCTTCTTGGGAGACTAAACACAGGATACAAAATTAGCTGCGTGTTAATAATCGTTACAATTATAAACTTACTAGACCGAGAGGTCCAATCTTCGGGGCTAAAGAAGATGTAGCACCGATTTCTCCACCGACAGCTCGGAGGCAAACTGAAATGGAAAAAGTTGAAAATGTTATTTTGCTTTTACTACACTCTCGTGACAATTTTGACATGACAAAAGAGATGACAAGCAATAATATTACGCAGCGTGTGGACTCTTTAACACAAGTCAATGAAAAAAATGAGATAGCATTGGATTGTAACAATAACAACGTGGTTTCGAAACGTGAAAACAGTCGAAATAAATAAAAATGAAGCTCTACTTACTAACTTTGACTTCGGTAGGATCAAACTTGGGTGGCATGTTGGATTTTTATGTAGTTTATGCACTGATTAAAGTGGATAAATTCAGCCGACCAGACTTGGATGGCAAATTACACGAGAGACACGGAAACAAGAAGGAAAGCCTGGATTGATAGCTACCAATGCTGAAGCTTGCACCAGGTATTTTAGGGACGGTTTCTACTGTTGGCACTACGTAGGCAAGGGCGCCAAACTTGAAAAGGAAGTTTTGAAATTAAGAACATATTAACGCAGACGTTACTTTCAAATTTTAATGTTTGTAGTAGCTGTATGTTAACAATATCAATAAGCTACATATATTTCCAGCGTAAACTCCCTGCCTAAGTTCCATTCCTTTGCTAAAAGAGTCGAGTGATACATTCACAGGTTTAATACAGAAATTACAATGAAGAAAAGAAAGCGAACGTAATGCTTTTTACAACTTGTAGATGGAAATTAAATAGTTCAAGTAAAATAATATTTGCTTACATTTATTTTATATTCATATTTTAACTTATGCTTAACTATTTTGAAAAATATGCATTTTACCAATAATACATTGTACTTGTAAGTTTTCATTACACATTAACTTAACGATACACTTACTCAGCGAAATTAAATATTCACCATAAACCCACACTTCCGTAACCGCATCGCACCGCAGTGGATGCTCGGCTGAATAAGATTACACAGAATGCCGTGTTTTTTAATAGCTACGCAAGTTACGTCGTCCGTTGTCGAAGGAAACGCTGCTGAGCTAATTGTTGTACCCAAAGCGGCAGTCAAACCATGCCCCCTCAGCTCGAATTCTTAACAAAGGAACCTTCGCTATTGAGCCAAAACCATGTTTTTCAGATGTCCCGAAATTCCCGAAGCCAAAAACTTTGGCAAAGGTAAATCTTGGGTTTCTGGCTCGGATGGCCGTAATTCTTCACTGTGCTGAAGAGCTATTGAGCTTCCACGGGCTGCTCCAGATGTCTCGGAGGAGAAAACTGAGAAACCTGAAGCAACTGAGGAAAACAGTGTTGGTGTTGTTGCTGCAACGAACGAAGAAACAGTTCCAATTTCGCCCGAAATCGACAAGTTGAGGGCTCGCACTCGAACAGCAGTCAATAAGACCTAAATTTCTGCAAAAGAGAAGGAGAAAGCCCAAGAACCGGATATGAGACCCATTCGAGCGAGAACCATAAGATAGTTTCCAAGGGAATGAAGAGGGGTAATATTATCATTCGTTCAATGGAAGAAGAATCCGAGAAGAACACAGAGGAAGAGCCCAACAAGCGTACAACTTTCAACAAGACACCAATAGCCACGCCCAAGTCAGTGGAAGTACCCAATAACGTGTTTCTGTCTAGGGCTAAAGCCCCTGCTCCCAAATTGACCGAAGCGGAAGAACGAGGAGGAAGAAGCTGGGTAGCACCGTTACCTATGAGCACATCGAAAAACTACCCCGGGAACCAGAAGGACGGAACAATTATCTTTCTTTTGAATGCTAGAGCAAGTCCATAGGTGCTTTGATTAATTTAAGAACTCAATAATAAAATCGTGATTTCTTCTTCGCCTAATTAATAAAAATAACTTGTTCGGTTATTTAATTATTTTTTTTCGCTAAATAATTAATTTATTACTGTCAATATGAATAATTGACATAGGGGTTCTTCAGCCAAAAAATTGAATTAGTCTGTTCTCTAACATAGATTTGTTTCCTTTTGAAACCTTATTCCCCCTTTAATACCAAAAAAGTCCAATGCGCGTTACGTCACTTAGGCTTAGCCAATTAGCTTAATAACGTAGCAATCACAGTATATAAATAAACCTTCTCAATCTTCTCGATATAAATCATATTTCGGTATCTTCTCGATATAACAATAAATGAACTGCGGTAACAATCATAAACTGTTATCTCTGCTATTTACTATTGTGTATTTATTTAATAATTAATTTATATATCTGAATACCGTGCGGGTTGATTTTTTTTTGTTTTTTCAAGTATGCCTTAACATGGAATGATTGCCCAGACAGGCCTGTTCAGTGCCCGTCCCCTTCCTATTCATGTCTAAAACCGAAGGAGATTGTCGTTTTGGACGTGTTAAGATCAATGACCGCCCGTGACCTCAACAAACTACCACCATCTTCCTCGTCTTTAACCGGTTTTTCAAGAGCATTTGCATTATACGTCGACGGGGAACTCTACGTTTTATGCATTACCATAAATTACCATATTTCTATCGGCAAGTTAACCCATTTAACATCGCCTATTCCAAGTTTAAAAAAAATTCTCATAAGATTGCAATGTTGTTAACTTGATTTTTCTATATTGTTTACGAAAAATCGCAGAGTAAAAAATCGCACGTACGTTGACAACCGTTATTTCATGGTTGCTTATAAGCTACTATTAGACGTAACGGTTTTTATTCTTAATGAGACTTTTTCTTAAAAGACCTGTTGCTGTAGTTGATAAGCGAGTGTCTATGTATCTATATATGCATCATATAAAGTAAATCTAATTTCTAGAAAACATACGGAATAAGTTACATTTTGAAACAAAGTAAAACAACGTTAAATTTTTTCTGATAATTTCTCCATTTTAAATTTTCAACAGAATTAATCATTTATTGCTCCAATTCTCTGGACAGCCTGCGATCTCTTTCTTTCCTTAGCAAAGGAACAAATGAACGTTTTTGGTTTATCGACCTTCCAAATATACTCCCAGAAAACCAGCTACCCATGTTGCGGGTTCAACATCCTGCAATCATTTGTATGCAGGTGGTTTTTCTTGTGAACTCGCCTGTCTAACCTCTTCGCACCTTAACCAACGAGAATATGACTGGATGGTTTAGTTTTCACGTGCAAAATGTGGGTAATGAGATCTTTTATCCGCAATGACTGTAAGCAATTTGTGCATGTGAGTACAGGCACTTTCGAATTGATGACTGATGGGGGTCAACTAAGTTTGGAGGTTAAACAGTACTATTGGGTGCACATTGAGCAGACAAAGACGAAGACTTTAAAAAAGATTTGGAAGATGTATAAAAAAACCTACCACTTTGGCTACCACTTTGGGTTTAGATTTTTTTAAGGCAACAGACGAGCAACCCAAGTTCAGGGTCGTGTCTATAGTTACCACTAGAACCGGTATTGACGATGAAGGCAACGCAATGAAAAATAACTAAAACGCCGCAGGATTTTCACGGACATCCATAACCAAGGTTAAACCACTTTTATCCTTTTATATTGTTTTACTTTTTTCTTTGCTTTCCGTCATCGTGCTTCTCGCAATTCTTTTCCGTGAATAAAACTAGTTTGACTGGAAGAAAGTATTTGGTTTGTAGTTCCATTACTGGGTTAGTAGGATGCCATTTAAAAAAACCCCGACAGTTTCGCAAAATCACTTAAACAAAACTGAGCTGTGTACACTGAACTCTTGAGGCAATACAAGACATCACAATGAAACTTGACAGGAAGAAGATAAATTCGTTTCATGGACCTACAAAAAATTGAGGAAAGTAATCAATACTAAATGGCAAATAATTGAGATGGATGGGCGGCCGCAGGGTTAAATTGTCCCCGTTACAGGAACCAAGGCACTCTACGGGTTTTTGTCTATGTACTTTAAGAACCCGGTAACCAATATCAATGCAGTTACGCCAATCCAAAAGAACAGAGCTTAAGGGCAGATTGGTAGATTTTTAAGCAGCTCCCCTGTTGCATGAACTCCCGAACACAGCCATCCTAGTGAACACGGTACAAACGAAAGTTCACCAATAAGATCCTTCCGTGTAGACTTGCTGAGTAATGTGCCTCACTTATTACGGCACATCCATGGTCATCATCCATAAGCTTGGTGAAAACCCCAGGCCTTTAAATACCACTGCTCCCTCCAAGAAATTTTACAGTTTAGTATTTGGACTTCCAGCAAGTAACTCAGACTTCGGAATTAAACAAAAATGAATAAGTTTGTTGTTCTTGCTGCTCTTGTAGCCTGTGCCTACGGAGTCCCTATTCCTGACGCTGACGGTAAGGTTATTTTTTTATTTATTTTTTAAACGGCGTATTTCTGTAAGAAAATCTGTTAGGATTCCTCTAATTTTTGTATATTACTAGTTTGATGGCTTATTTGTGTATTGTTTACGTTTTTTTTATATAAACTAGGTGAACGTGACGGGCGGGATGTCTTATACCAAGTACAACCATTCCCAGCAGAACAAAGTTTTCCAAGGGCTGCTCCAATCCAACAAGATCCATTCCTTTTCAACGGAGTTCAGCTTGTCGTAAACTTACCTAATAAGACCGCCAACTCCAATTCCAACTCCAACGGCAACTACTTTATTGTCAGAGACCCTTCTGCTTACGCCTATAATCCTTATTACGCTCAACCTCAACCTTTTCAGCCATACCCCCTCTTCCGTCATGCTCCCCAGCCTTACTACTATGTCCCCTACGAGCAACTTCAACAGCGCGCGTCCTTCCCCGCTGAGGCTCAAGCCGATTACGCTGCTCCTTCTTCCGCCGAAGAACAAATCCAAGGAAGATTCTTTACAGTGCAAGTTCCATCCGATCTGAGCTCTCTGAGCATCACCAAGCCCACCATTTTCGGTTTAGGCAACGCCGCTTCCAACTCAGGACTCGGTATCGGCATCACAGGCCTCTCCGGCCTGAACGGCATTTCTGGAATTGGCACGTCCACTAGCTTGAACACTGCCGCATTAGCCGCATTAGCCGGAAACACTAACATAGGTGTTAATTCCAACGGGGGCCTTTTCATTGGTCAACAAGGTTAGAATTTGCAATTAACTTATTGTTACAGCTGTCCCAAAAAAGTTATACTCCTGTACCCCGTTGTTCCCCCTTGTTGTTACTTTTGAACTTTTGTTCGTTTCAAGTCTGGGACCAATAAAAAGTTTCCTCACATTAAATAAAACGTGTTACGCCTGCAGTTTAACTATTTACCATTAAGGTAAGATCTCAACATTTTACTTATCCATCTAGGCCGCGCTACAGGAACGGGAAAGTTTGTACAACATTGGTTGCTAGTTTTTGTGTAAAAGAAAACTTTCATACACGTAAATAGTTCCGTAGTTTGTTAAGAATAATTCCAGACGGATATTACAGGTTTGAATCCGGTTTTAAACATTTTTATGGCCCATTTGGTTTTCCGAATAATAAAAGTATATAAATGTCGACCCAAAGATCACAAGATCAACTCCATTTATCTCTACAAAAATATTTTCGTCTTACATTTCAGCAATACAGGCCAGGATAAAATGTGAAAATGGCCATGTTTTTAATGACCTACTGACGACTTACGTCATTATATATTGACGACAGCAATTTGTATACGCGTGAGTCCATATTAATTTATGATAGGAAAGTCAACTTATTTTAGAAGTTAAACAGTACTAAATGGGCAATACAGGCACATTGAGCAGACAAAGACGAAGACTTTTAAAAAAGATTTGGAAGATGTATAAAAAATCTACCGGCTACTTTGTCTACCACTTTAGGTTTAGATTTTTGTAAAGCACCGACGAGCAACCCAAGTTCAGGGTCGTGTCTTTACCACTATAGAACCGGTATTGACAATGAAGACAACGCAATGAAAAAAAAAAAAAACTTAAAACGCCGCAGGATTTTCATGGACATCCATAACCAAGGTTGAAACACTTTTATCCTTTTAATACTGTTTAATGCTTTTCTGCTTTCCGTCATCATGCTACTCGCATATTTGACTGGAAGAAAGTACTTAGCTTGTAGTTCCAGTACTGGGTTAGTAGGATGCTTTGTAAAAAAACGAAAAAAAAGACAGTTTCGCACATTCACTTAAACAAAACTGATCTATGTACATTGAACTGTTGAGGCAATTCAGGGCATTACAAAGAAACTTGACATAGAAGGAACACAAATTTGTGTCATTGGACCTAAAAAAATTGAGAAAGTAATCAATACTAAATATATAGGAAATAGTTGAGATGGATGGGCGGCCGCTGGGTTAAAATGTCGTGTTACAGGAACAAAGTCGATGTACATGTGTTTATCCCTGTAGATTAAACAAACCGTTAACCAATATATCTGCAATGCTGTTACGACATCCAAAGCAGAGAGCTTAAGGGCAGATTGGTAGATTTTAAAACAGCCCCCCAGTTGCATTAACTCCCGAACACAGCCATCCTAGTGAACATCGTACTCCACAAACGAAAGTTCACCAATAAGATCCTTGTGTAGACTTGCTTAGTAATGTGCCTCAGTACAAGTACTACGGCGCATCCATGGTCATCATCATCCATAGCTTGGTCAAAACCCCAAGCCTTTAAATACTCCACTACCCAAGAGATTTCACAGTTCAGTTTTTGGACTTCCAGCAAGTAACTGAGATTTCGGGTTTAAAACAAAAATGACTAAGTTTATTGTCCTCGTTGCACTCGTAGCCTGTGCCTATTGAGTCCCAATTCCTGGCGTAGATGGTAGGTTATTTAAAAAAGAAAAAAATTATGCATTTATTTATGACAATCTGGGAGGATTCCTCATTACTTCTTTCCAGTGCATTTCTTGCGGCCACTGTAACAGCAGGGGCATTTTTTAATGCGAACGCCACCTCCAGCAGTTCCTATCGCAACTATTTCATTGTCAACTCCGATCCTTTTGCTTACGCCTATAACCCTTATTACGCTCAACCTCAACCTGTTCAGCCATATACCCCCTCTTCCGTCATGCTCCCCAGACTTACTACTATGTCCCCTTCGATCAACTCCAACAGCGAGCTCCCTTCCCCGCTGAGGCTCAAGCCGATTACGCTGCTCCTCCTTCCGCCGAAGAACACATCAAAGGAAGACATTTTACCGTGCAAGTTCCATCCGACCTGAGCTCTCTGAGCATCACCAAGCCCACTATTTTCGGTTTAGGCAACGCCGCTTCCAACTCAGGACTCGGTATCGGCATCACAGGCCTCTCCGGCCTGAACGGCATTTCTGGAGTTGGCACGTCCACTAGCTTGAACACTGCCGCATTAGCCGCATTATAGCTGGTAACAATAACATAGGCATTAACTCCAACGGTGGCCTTTCCATTGGTAAACAATAAAATTCCCAATTAACTTATTATTACAGCTGTCAAAGAAACGTTCTTACTCCTGTGGCATAGCTTTGTCATCATGTTACCCCTTGTTGTTGCATTTAAACTTTTGTTTGTTTCAAGTCTGGGACCAATAAAAATGTTCTCATAGTAAATAAAAACGTGTTACGCCTGCAGTTTAATTATATCTACCTCCTTAAAGCTACACTTTAACGCAGTAACCTTGCTGACAAACCCCGAACTCTATACAACCCTGGCAATGTTTGTAAAATCAGCATCCGCATGTAAAAAAAAAAAAAAAAAAAAAAAAACTTTACCCCCCCTCCCCTTCCCCCCCCCTTTACCCTCCCTCTGTTCTCATGAATACCTTTTTTTATAAGTGACAAATTTCAATGTATGAGCAATTTTTTTTATATCGACAATAGGCGAAAGCCTACGTCGGGAAATACACGAAAAAAATTATATCTACCAGCATTAAGATAAGATCTCAACACATTATTTATCCATCTTGGCCGCTACATGAACCGGAAAGTTCATGCAACATTGGTTGCTGGTTTATGTGTAAAAGAAAACCTTCATTCACATATACAGTTTCTTACTTTGTTAAAAATTTTAAAAATAATTTCATATGGATCTTACAGGTTTGAATCCGGTTTTGGACATCTCAAAATGGCCCTTTTTGGGTTTTCCAAATACTAAAACTACCTCGACCCAAAGATCACAAGCAACTTCATTTATCTTTTCGCAAATATTTTCGTCTTGCTATATTTCAGCAAGACTGGCTAAGATAAAATGCGAGAACACAGGAACCATGTTTTTAAGGACAAACTGGCGATACGTGCTGTATTCCAAGATGGAGTTATCGTACTTTCAAGGAAGCTATAGGCACCTATCGTGAGAGTAGGAGGGTAAAGGCGTTGTTTCTCTTTCAGCGCCAATTTGGAATCATACAAACTTTCCCAATCAGATAATTTTTCAAAACAAAAACTCAAATCTTTAGTAATAATTCTAGCAAATGTAAGTAATTTGACGAACACGACTGGGAGCTGCCAAGGGCACCAGTAGCTTTTCTTTTGTTTCAACAGCTTAGACACGGCACAGTCGAAAAAGCTTCAGGCACAGCAATTTCAGCCAATCAAAGGTGTCCCTTCCTTGTAGGCTGCACTCTTATGAGTTAAGAAGCCGAAAACGATGGGTCTAAAACTATCTTTAGAGCAGGTCATTGAAAGGAGAGCTAATATTATGACGTATAGATTCCTACGGAGAAAAAAAAGTTAATTTAATTATTTTCGTTAAAAGGAAATCCGTCAGTCGCCTTAGGACGTATTCGTGACGTAGTGTAAACTATATAATTTTGTTGGAAAATACAGATAATAACTTGATCTTGAGTACATAATCGACAATACTTTTAATACTTTTGTCATAGAAGACAAATAACATACAAGTAAATTTAATATATGCTATTAGTAATATACGCATATGGTACTCACACACGAAATACAAAATACGCAGGTAACGTTAACTGAACACGTAGGTGGTATATTAATGGTATATAAACTAAATACTTATGCGTACCTATAGTATAAATACACATTTACATACGGTAGATACACTTGCTTCCACATGGAATACTCCATTCAAATCCGACTATAGAGAACTGCTGCTGCTGGCCATAACCGATTAACATTTAATACAAAATAAACAAAAGCAAAAAGAGAAATGTCCGATTGGTTGAAGTTTGCAAACATACGATAATGCAAAGCCCAAATCATATACCCCGTGATGTAGTCTGAAACTAACACGTACATTTCAAGCTTATCTTCACTCTTTACTTTCACAATATTACTGCCCTTCTGGGGTTTATTCAACTACAAAATGCTTCGTTAAAGATCAACTAAGAACAACAGAGATACAACGATACATCCGACCTGTCACTTGTGTGGTACTGTACGTATCATCTGAAGTCTCCGACTGGATGCTTAAAAAAAGACAGGAAACCAATGTCAAACATAAATTAGGTTACCTACTTTTTCTCGGTACGATTCGCAAAAGTGCTTTGATCCTTCCCTAGGTTATTACTTGTCCAGGCTAAAACATATTTTATGGTCAAGCAACCGAGGCGTGAAAAGAGTTGTCGTGACTAGCAATCATTCACAGTAAGTTTTTCCTGCTCACACGAGGCACGAAGTCACCCAGTGAAGCGGGAGTGTGAATACTAGCTCAAAAGGTTACGCATGGCAACCAAAAGAGGAGAAAAAACCTTAACATCATGAATTAGAAGACTCAGGATTTATTACAAGAATTGCCAAGGGTTTTTGTCAAAGTTTTTCCTTGTACCGAGCTCTATAACTCGCCCTCAAGAAGCTCCGGACGGGGTTATAAAAGCGGCACTTTTCCTGGTTTGCCATCATTCGCCTTATTTCGATCCAAGAAACTCTAGTTTGCGGCTCTTTAACAAACCGCCAACTCAAATTTAACTGCCAAAGTTTGTAAATTTAAAAACCCCTTTCAAGATGTTATCCGTGCTTCGACAGTTCGGATTTGCGTGGGTGGCTTTAGCTATTGTGCTGGCTTCCACTGATGCCCGATCCGTTGACATCGCATCTGAAGTACTTGAAGCCGCCAATCTGCGCGACGATCGCGGCTTGAATGCCAACTTTTCGCTGATCGACTCCCTCCCCCGCATTGACACTGATAAAGACTCCAAATTCAACACTGCTGCGTTGCAAACCCTGTTTAATACCATCTACTCCCCGCAAAATGGCGCCGTCGCTTCCGTAGCTCAAGACAACCGCTTGGCTCTGTTAGCTCCTCTGCAAGCTCGAGAAGACGAAAGTGAAGCCGTTGCTGTTGAAAACACTCGCCAAGCTCGCGCCGGTATCTACTATTCCCCAGACGACCGCAATTTCTTCAAGCTGTCCGGTGATGACGAGTCCCCTTACCCTCAGTACGCTAACTACCATGCTGGACCACAATTCTATCAGCAACAGCGTGCCAGTAACTACCATAACTACCACGTGTACCCATCAGAAGTGACCGCAGCATTTCTTCCTGGTTCATCCGATGCTCAAAACGAAGACGAAACTCATCCCAATTCAGACGCTCAGGCTCGTTTCTTTGTGCCGTTTGGTCTTGGATCCGGTGGAAGCATCGGCGCTAGCGCTGGCGTTGGTATCAATACTGGCTCCAGCAATGCCGGGTCTACCAGCGTGGGTACAACTCTTGGCGGAGGATCGGGAGACGGCTTCAGCGCCGGAATTCTTAAAATTCTGAGCAAAAGCAAGCCTCAAGTGGTTACCATCAACAGCCCGTCGACTACCGTCCAAGCTACCCCCCTTGTCACCAAATACTTAAGCCTACCACTAGGATTTTTGTCGAGCGGAAATACTGCCACCAACAATAACAACAACGTAGGACTTGCACCTAGCACAAACTATGGCTCAAATGGTATTTTTCTTTTCAAGGGTATTCAGCGTATTTGAAAACGCCGAAGATAAAACCCAACTGTCCCTCCGATTTGTGTCACACCCTTTAGGGTTTTCGTTTCCGTTGTTTAACATCGTTATTTACGTTAAGTTTGAATACAAGCAGATTGAAAGAAAATAGATACTTTAGGTACAGTTATCCTTAAAAATATAAAAAAGTTACTGTGTAGGTTGTTACTGAAGCATTGGGGCCGATTTGGCGTGGAATGAATGCAAGTGTTGCACTTACAGGGAAACCCCTTGTTGCGAAAGGGTCCCAAGAATCTAAGAAAATGACAGAAGGCAAAGCAAGGAAGACGTAGAACTTACTTTCACGTCTGAAGTTCACGGACGTTCATTAACCTTATAATATATATCACAAAACCTGTTCACTATAACTTCGGGGGTTAAAAAATAACCAGTTGCTAAAGCTTCAAGGTTACACTGTCTTTCCGTAACTCTAGTTTCCGACTAGTTCCCACTACGGAGGTTGAAAGACTTGTTCGATATAAAAGGGCAAGTTGGTGATCGAAACTACGACCAGTGCCTTTCGAACATTCGCCGAGCTCTAAGATCTAGTTGAACCCTGTTCTTGTCCCGATAACAACCAAACATGATTAAAGTACTTTTTCTCGTGGCAGCCTTAGTTGCGGTAGCTTACGCTGCCGAGTCCGAAGTTCCCCAGCCCGTACCTTCAGAACCCGAACGTCAAGAACGTTTTTTGGGTTTGCCCGGATTGATAGGCTTAGCTGCTTTAGGTAGCATTGCTAAACCTCTCGCCTTGCTTCCTTTCGCAAACGCTGGTACCCAAGTTCCCTCCAATGGCAATGTCTTGGTGGTCGGCGGATCTTTGCCTCAAACTCCGGGAATTATCAACCATTGGGGATCCGGAGTACACACCCCAATTCCCGGCAACCCCGGCTTCTTCGTCACTAGTCGCAATGGTAAGTTAAATTTTATCCTCTCGTGTTATTCTAAGACGCCAGCTAAACTACCATTCTTTACAGCTGCTGAAGCCCAAGACGACAAGAAGGAAGAAGCAGCCCAACCCGTAGCTGCAGTTGTGGGTTACCCATACTACTACCCTAACTTCTACAAACCAGCCTCGGCTGTCGCCTATGCTTACCCCCAGTATCCCTATAACTCCTATCCCTATAATGCATACCCCCAATATGCGTATTACCAATATTGAGTTGGAACAATGTTAAACTCGTGTTGTTTTAAAGTGATGTTAACTTATTGGCGTATATTCCGCTGTAATAAATTTTGCTACTCTTGAACTCTGCGTTGATTCCCCACATATTTTTCTTCAATCTCATCTGACATCTGCATTTTTAGAAAAAATATATAAACCTGTTCAGCAGTTATACGAACCAAATTGCATGTGGCAAATATTATAAGACCTCGAGCGTACCATAGTTGAAATTGAGAAAAATAGTAAGGTCTATTTTAAGATTTAAAAAAAAACTCTACTAAAAGGGAGACTACATAGTTTTACACAAAATAAAAGCGACAACAAAAACCTCCTAATTTAAAAAATAAATATAACTAAATGTAACTAAAAAATATAATACAAGGAAATACACATTTAAAACACATAAAAAATATAACTAACTGAATCAGTAAAATAATTAACTGGTTTGAGAAGTAGTAGTAACCCAGTCCAGCACTTCACAAAAGAAACGTCTCGACGGTACCTGTACCTTTCTAATTTTAGATATCAATTAACATAGTTAATAAAACAAGAGAAACATTCGAATAAGTCGTTTGAACCCTTTTGAACTTTAATAAAAACTGAAATCAGGTCTTCTCTTCCCACCTTTCCCTCCCACAACCCAGTCATTCCAATTCGTCAAATTGGCAACCGGTCTAACAAGTTGTTATACGTTAAAATCACGGGAAAAAAATCTTCCTCGAGTTTGTGTCCATTGGTACCAAAGTACTTCGACCTCTACCTTGGCGATGGCGGCTATCGAAACTTCCCTCCCAGCTAGGTTGACCGAAACCCCCATCCCCCCTCCTTACCAAACTAATACACCCAATCGTGTTTGGCGCAATAGACACAAACACGTTGCTCGGGTGAGTTTTACGAAAATCTCTATTTTAAGTCGAGGTCCCGAAGAAAGCACCTCGATCCAAGACCCCACAGTTACCGCTAGACCTGCTAAACCAGTTCCGCAAACATACCAATTTTGGGGTCAAAGTCGCGGCACTCAGGGTTTATAAGGCTAGGGCATTCCGTCAAATGACACTGAGTTGTTCCGTGACTGTGCTGTAGCTAACATACCTCCGAAACGCCAATACTTTTAGTGACTTAACTAAATAGTTTCAGGATACACAATGGCTCTCCGTTTTGTGCTCTTAGCTGCGGTTGCTGTAGTTGGTGTGTGCTCTCATGACATGAACGCACCCTATTACCCTGCTTACCCAAACCAATATTACCCAAGCGGTAAGCATTTAATTCCATTCAGTAAACATTTTCGTTATCCGAATCGTACTATTTTAGGAAACCCCGATGCTTTTAACCCTTACATGCAATCACGGTACGGATTGGTCAACCCTGGAGCTGGCGGTAAGATATTCTACCATTAAATTCGACAATCTACAGTTATAAGTGAACGGTTTCTTGATTCTTGTCGTGTTTCGATTTTTCAGATGAAGCTTACCCAGTCAACCAGGGAGCTCCTGAACAAGGAGACCGTCAGGAGCGCAAATTGTTCTTGATCAAGTTGGCAGCTTTGGCAGGGCTTAAGGGACTCAAACTAGCACCCCTCGCCGGAATCGCCGGATTACCCCTCGCCGCAGGAGCTGGTAATTTTCCCTTCACTACTTCACATTTATAGGTTTTCTAATTTTCCAACCAATTCTTGCATTTTTAATAGGCCTTAAAGGAGCTGGAGTAGCCGGAGCAGCCGGATTAGGCGGACTTGGTAAGCACATATTACCTGATTCACTTAGTTTCAACACTACAATTTTTGCTTTTCGAACTACCTAAGGCCTTGTCGGAGGTGCTGGTATTGGACTGTCTGGAGGTGCCGCTAACACCAACAACAACAACAATGTCTTCCTCAGCCAGCCTGCTCAGCAGAATCAAGGAATTACCGGAGGAACCCTCGTCTTCAACTTGCCCAGACCCAGCAGCAGCCTTTTCAGCGGCCCTGGTCTCATTGTTTCCGGAGATGCGATTAACAACTTTGCAGGCAACCTTAACAACTTGAACCAGAACCTCGCCTCTTTGGTTCCTAATGCTGCTGCCGTTAGCAACAATGTGCAATTCAACGCTGGTGGCGGCGCCTTTAATGGCGGTGGTCTCCCTAGTGGCAGTCTAATCCTCAATGCTGCAGGTGGACGCGCTGGCGAAGCTGCTGAACAAGATGCTGCTGAACAAGAAGCTGCTGAACAAGATGCTGCTGCTCAACCAGAAGCTGCTGCTGATGCTGCTGCTCAAGTCCAACCTGCCGTTCCTGCTGATGCTCAACAGGCTGGCCAACTCGTTTACTATTACAACCCCGTTTCTCATTACCCCCAATATTACCCCCAATATTACCCTGCTAACTACCCCTACTTTTTCCAATAAACACCCGTTGGTCCCTAATTTAAGATATTTTATACCACCGCAAGAAAAGAAAACAGTGTTAAATTATGACCTATGTTGTTAACTGATGATAATAAAGCCATCTTGTTTCCCAAACATATGCAATCATTTAAAGTGGCAATGGAAATCTAGTAGGCACTCATTTTCTAATTTTGAGAAACACACGCAATGAGGGCAACGGGAAGATAACATTGCAGTGGTAAAACATGTATTGTAGCCACTTTTCTCCTCTCGCATATGACACACCCATTAAAGAACAGCTTTCTCCTTCCTGTTGTTCAGAAAATGCTCTCGAGGTTAACAATGCAAGCCAAACTTCCATAAACGTACGGCGCAGTTCCTTCAAAAGGTGTGAAAAAGGCATATCTTAAAAGACAATCGCTTGTAAGAACCTTAGAAAGCGCAGTTCTCTATTGTGAGTGACCTCACACGGTGCAAGGGTAATTCTATTCAATGAATTTCAGGAATTCGTGTTGCTAATGCCTTGAAGTTGCTCGTGCTTGAAGATTCTTAAGATGCTGGACAATTTTGCAATAGTTTCCGTTTTCTGTTGCAGTTTACTAACTCTGTACAACGTTAACGTGTACGGTTTCCAGATTCCTGGTGAAGGACAGTTACTAGCCGGAGCGAAGTTGTCCCGCGGAGTCGTTTTCCGTAGTGGTGAATCCAGTGCGGATCCTAACGATCCCGATCCATTTATTTTAAGCTTCAATCCTTCAAATCCTAGTCCAGCCCTTGCTTCTCCTGGTTCACCACCTCGAGTATTATTTTTAGACGAAACGGTACCACAATGGCAAACCCCACAAGATCCTTATTTGGATTCCATTTCCGTGGATGGTCCTATACGCCATGGACGCGATCAGAAGCTGACTTCACCTCAAGTTCAACCCAATGTTACTCAGCGTTTTAACATAGTCGTGCCTGGTCCTCACTTACACAATCAGGGCAATCTCGGAGCTCCTACTACGGAGGTTTCGGCTAGGCAACCAGTAGGTCGTCCTATCCTCAGTAATACAACTACCAATTTTGGCATCAAGCCACCCGGGGTTGCACTACTTGAAGACACCACCATTGTACGAAAACAAGTGGAGGTGTTGGGAGCGCAGAATGAGGGCAGTAGGGTTTCGGAAGGTAACTATGCCAATGACCGGTGGTCTTGGCCTCGTCAAGTGTTACATTCTGCGTCTCTTGAACCTCATCGTCCTCTTATACCTCAAGCAAGACAATCTACAATCTCGACCATTGAACGCACGAATACTTCAGCTGCCAACGTCGCTAATCATCACAATCCAGTCCAGGTCTTCGCAAAAGTGTCCCGATGCCCCAAATTGCTCACAAATTTGAAAGTACTTTGTACGGTCACCCCACCAAACTATCCAGTGGTAAGTAGTTCACGCATTTTAGCTAGGCTTTCTCGAACTTGGGAGAGATTCTCGGTTCACGGACTCAAATGACCTAAATCGTTCACCTAAGAGTCGACCCTTAGCTTGAAAAATAATCCTGTTCGTTGTCTATAATAAAACTAGAAGGGAAAAAAATATATAAATGCACACCCAAACAAAGCTGAGGTAACAAATCAAAAGGGATGTAAAATATGATTTTTTACGGCATAATTTTTTACGTTAATTATTTTCAAAACATGGTGAAGAATGCCATCACGCACGTATTTTTCCATTTCCCTTTTACACACATATAAACATATCCGTGTCATTGGGCGTTTTCTAATGAGTCAATTAAGTGACTACGTCAGTGTTGTAAATCCAACCATAACATTACGCAAGGCATATGCTAATCATCGAGGTGTAAGAAGTTGGTAAATTGCAAATATTTTTATTCTTGTTTTTGTTTTAGCGTTTTAATTCTCTTTCGTATAGCTTATGGAATAAATTACACGAAATAGACTAACACTCTTATCTTTCATAGGTGCTTTCATGGAAGAAGCGTATTTTTGCCAGTAATAACTCTCCCGCCCGAGAAATCCTACTGTCCCAAGGAAACCTCAAAAGAACGAACGAGTCTAGGTATTCTATCGCAAGTTTAGATTCCCTACCTGACTCAACGCTCACTATCCAACGCCTAAAAACCCAAGACTGTGGAGTTTACACGTGTGAAGCGCGAGATCGGCAAGGCGTGTTCCTGGGATCATCTGATGTCCTTGTGTTTCTCTGTTTTTAAAACATAAAAACTTATATCCCTCCAAACCATTTCTCATGATAACCACTTTAACGTTTCATAAGACATTAATTCTTGCTTTATATTGCTACACCTTTAATTGCAATTCCGCTAATTCCCACAAACCCCACGATGCAAAGAAAGCTAAGAGAAGCGTACACAAACGTAAACAACGAAAACAATCATTATATAAGGTTTCATTGAAATAAGTCGCATAAGAGAAAAAAATATATAATATATAATCATGGATGTTGGGAGGCATCACGGAAGAGACCAACACTGTCATCATGCGCACGAATCACGCGCCCAACGAAAATTAATAAAGATCCAACTTTGCAAAATTAAAGGAAACAACTCAAGCATTGCTGGTCAAAAGCACTCGAATTTCTTCCATTAGACTGGAAAGCAATAATCCATCATCGCTTTTCCCATCAAAACTTAGTCGATTGTTAGGCTAAATAAATTAAACGCAAGAATGAATCACTATCTATACCACAAATATTTAATTAACTAAAAAATAAAGAAAACTTACCCCTGACTTGACGAGGAAACACAGATGTTGGCCTTTCAACGACCGAGCGTAGAAGGAAGCTGTAGAAGCGACTTGTTCTATCACGGTCAAACGCAGCTTAACATTTAAGCGTGTAACAATCTACAAAATACAAAAGCATTAACAAAAAAGGTGGAATTCTTTGAAAAGGAGGTCTTACTTCTGGAAACTCTAGGGTGACGTTGGGTAAGCACAAATTGGATTTGCTGGTCAGTTCATCCCCAGCTAAAAGCTCGGCAAATTCTTCCCTGCTGATATTATTATCTGTGATAAACGAACTGCATGGCAGTAAAAGCTTGAAATCTATCTTCTCTTGCGTGACACCTTCTTTGGTCTGCAAGAAAGGGGGACATTAGAACAGCCACTTAATTAGAAGACTATCAAAAGAGTCTTGTCCTACTCAAATGATGAATTTGAATGAATTACCTGGATCATATATGTAAGGGTACCACGCAAGTTTTGGGCTCTATTAATATCGTGGAGGAGAAAAACAAACTGGCTCTCTGCAAAAGACTGCGAATTGATCTGGGATACTAACTTAATCCCACCCTGACTACCAGGCTTTAAAAAAAAATAAAAAAAAAAATAACATCAATAATAATAAAGACAAAAGTTTTCCTTCAACTTACAGCTCTGATAAGTTCCAAGCCCTCAGTGTCCATGACGTTGAAATCCAAGTCTTTCATCAAGCACGTACTGCGGTTCATGAACCGAACTTTGAGTAGGAAGTGATAAGGCTGATGAGGTGTCAAAGAGGAACGATACGTCTACGAAAGGTAAAATAAAAACAATACAAATTAAACCCGTCAAAAAATGTTCTAAAATACAAAAAAATACCATAACCAAGGAATCATTTTCTCCTAGTAACTGATAAAGATCTGGCTGGGAGGGTGTGGAACTTTCGCCTCCTCTTCCTTCCTGCTCGGGTCGTTCTTCATGAGAAGGCGTCGAAATCCCCAAAGCTTCTTCATAACCGTCTTTACTATGCAAACGGGCTTTATGGTGTTTTTTCTTCTTCTCTTTGCTTTCCTCCTTTTCAAGCTTCTTGCTCTTTTCTTTGGCGATTTTCGGAGTTTCAGGCATAGGTTCTTCAATGATCATCTTCTCGTCTGTCGCACTACTCAGCCATAGGTCAATATCGTTCTAAAAACGGTGGGTTTTTTAAAATTAAAAAAGTTGAGAAATATCCACAAATTATTATAGCGTGCGAAAATTACCGAGCCATTCGTGGCGGCAACAAGCTGATTTCCTTGCACAGGTTTTTTCTTCTTCTTTTTCTTCTTTTCGTCCGTACTCTCTTTAACTTTCTTGGACTTCTTTTTAGGTTTCTCTGGCGTCTCTGGTGTCTTAATCGGACTAACAACTGTTATTCGATGCTGTCGAACAGGAATCCTTTCTTCGTTTTTCAAGGGTCTGGGAAAATCCCAATAGGTTACTGACTAGCTAAAGAATTATTACTAAAAAGATAAAATACTCGTCCAAATTGATGTCCAAAGCACGATGAGGGTCGTCTTGGGCTCGGTTATCCTCTTCACTGTCTGACGCCTGCGCGCCTTCGGGCATTTCTAGCACGGCTACAACTTGTGGAACAGGAGCCTGTACTTCATCATTATCTTCCTCGTGGTACACCACCTTTTTGCCCTTCTTCTTCTTGGATTTGCCGTTTGTTGCCTTATCTTTCCTCGCCTTCTCGCTACTTGCAGCTCCCGATTTGCCGACATACTTGTCAGATGAACGACCCAAGCCTAAAAAACGACCAAATCAATCAAATTTTTTTTCTATTTTTTAAATAAATTTAAACTGTAAATAAAGTACCCGGGACATGCAACGGGATATCCAAGTCAATTTGAGCTATCGGAACGTCATCCATGGAGCCATGGTTCGTTTCGGATGAAGAATAATTTTTCAGACCGCCTTTCAAGTAGTGTGGATTGCTAGCCTGCGCCAATTTTCTTGCTTCTCGTCTCTAATTAAAAAATTAAATATAATAATAAAACAGATTTAAATACAATATAATAATAAAAATAAATTAGGTATAATAGAATAATAAAAATAAATTAAATATATTAATAAAAAAAAAATACAAGAAAGATGTCATAGATGGGTGACAAATATTGAGAATAAAACAGAAAAATAAACATACGGTATGTAATTCTTCTTCTGAAATCTCGACTTTAGCCTCTTCTCTGTATGTAGTGGAATTCTCCTTCTTGTAGAATATCTCCGTGCCCCGTTCTTCTTCCTCGTCTGAGGATTCTTCGGTAGGGGGCTCATTAATCCAACTATCCAGGTCCAACCTACACATTTCGTACTTAAGGGTAAGAAGCAATAATCGCAGTCAAAAATCTACCCTTCCGGAATCGGGACTTTTTTCTGGGCCTTGGGAGCGACAGGGTTGAGCTCACCAGCAAACAGAAGCTTTAGATCTTCAGCCACGTTGTCTTCCTCGTCCGTTAACTTTAACGCATATTTGAGCAATTGGACCGCACTGCTCGCACGTTCTTGAACTTCCAAGTCTCCACTTTGGACAAACTGTGGCAATCGCTCGAGCAATACTTGTCCTGCCTAAAAACATACGGGAGACGAGAAAATTAATTATTCATATGAAAGCTTCTTAGAAGGTTAATTACCTTGCGAATTTCTTCTTTATCCTCTGGAGACTTGCTGGAACCCAGCAGATGGCTAAAAAGCTTGACAGCATTGTGCAGTAAAACGCATTGGATGTGCCCAGGTAAGTAGACAATTCGTGGACGGGTCATGGCTTCCATAGCAGCTCGAGGGTCATTCAAATAACTATGAAATACATTGATTAATTAGTGCACCATAACCATCAGTATGGTAAATTTAGCATAAAAAAACAATCTGAACACAAAAGGGACTAACTTACAGAAAACGTATTCTAAGAAAATTAGAAAATAATTCCAAGAGAGTAAATGTAAATAAAAAAAAGGAAGGAATTGAGTCAAATTACCAAGTAAACTCTCCACAAATCCAAGCTGCGGCGTACAAGACTTCGTGAATGGAATTGTGGCCCATTCCTACTTGCTGAGCTTCCAATAAATTCGCCATTTCTGTCACAGCAAATGGACGTATGGCTGGCACTCGAATTGCTACGTCCATCATTTGGGAAGCGACCATTGCGCCATGTTTTGTGCCCTGCATGCGTGACAAATCGACCAATACCGACACATACCTACAATAAAATACAAAATATGTTAGAAAACAGTAGAGTTAAGTTTGCGTCTCTTTCTTGCTTTTTCCTTTGACTTAATTGTCTTACCATTCAAAGTTTGTGATAAAATGGTAATTATCTTGCGAGCAGATTTCGATAATCTTTAACAAGAGTTCATCGCGATATAACGTGCCTTCTGCTCGGTCCATGTGGAGCATTAGTTTCTTAACAATTTCCATCAAATTCTTCTTCGAAACCTACAAAAAGTTCAAAACCTAATTAAAACGACTTAAAATAAATTAATTTCTCAATGTAAACCGCAGATGAAAAAGTAATACTAAATTTTTAATAAAGCTGAAAACATACAAATCAGCTCAGTTGATCATTTAACCTTAAAAAGAGAGTAAGAAATAACTTACCATTCCGTACAATAAATCTAAGGATCTTAGACGAATTGACTCATCCTTGTCATCCAAGCATTGCAAAATAAGGTCTTTGTGAGCTTGCACCGATTTGGGATGCGTTTTCAAGATTTTCGACATAGCAGACAAACCCAAGTACTTCACTGCAGAAGTAAATCAAACACAAAAAATAATTAATAGTAATATTCGTAGAAAGTACTGAAAGCCTACAGTTTTGGTCCGTATCTTCGATGAGGATCCTTAGTTTCTGAACGCACAATTGTATTGACGCATTATGATTCGGCATACCGGTAGAAATAGAGATAAGAACTACAAAAGAGAGATTTGTTTTAATTATGTACACTATTTATGTATTAGGTTTATTATTTAATACTAAGTATATTACTTAATATTAAGTATATTATTTTTAGTTAAGTATATTTACCTGCAATGACTGTGTTGATGCACTCGTAAAGCAGCGACATGGCAGACGTGCTACAATAACAAAAACGGAATTAATAGTTTATCCAACATAATATTTCAATAAAAAAAGGAGAGTAAAAGAGACAGAGAAGCGCGGGAGAAGCGAAAGCAAAACAATGTGAAAATCGTACAAGAGCCTAGTAGAACAAGGGAAGCAAAAAGTTACCTGTGAATCAAATTAGTGAGTGGTTCAATCAATTTCTTGCCCAGACGAGGTTCAAGAGGTGTAAGGGCACCAAACTGCATATACCGTGGAAAGGATGGGTAAAAATTATAATTAATGAACCCAAATCATGGAAAAAATGCCTAAAACTTAAGAATAACAAACGAAACGAATACTGAAATAAGAAAGTATCACGCTACGACATACGTACAACTACAGAAATAATGCACGACCGCTTGGCGAATAATAGGCAAAGGGCAGCTTGTTTGAAATTGGGTTATCGACAAGCATCGATACCTGCGTATGAGGATTATTAAAGGACGGCTTAACTTGCGGCCCAGGCGAGGCTCGTGCATTGTGAATACCCCGAACTGATAACAGGGGATATAAGTGTAAATTTCTCTACACAATTAACCTAGTAGAGTTAACAGCTTGCTAAATATACAAATTAACCAAACAAAACTATTTAAGAGTTACGTAATCTTTACAAAATATACCGAAGACTCCAAATTATTAACCAGAAACTATATTTAATTACAAATAGCATAATAATATTACCAGTTTAATGATCTTGATTAACATCCAGTTGTTGGTCGATGACGTCATCAGCTTGAAAAATGTGGGAGCGAGACTTAGGTAAGACTTGGGATTCTTCCTGGCAAGCTCGGTGATGACGTTAACAGCAGCAGACTGTACGCCTAGTAATGGAAAAGAGAATACATCAATAAGCAAGGAGAGCTCCACAAAATTTGGTTTGTTTCCGATTAATAAAATCGAAAAATTTAAGGAAATGAAATAGTACCAGGATCTGGATCTTCCAGTTTATCTTTCAAGCGAGGAAATGCTGGTCTTAAGGCATCAGGAAAACGTAGGAACACTTTGTAAAGAATCAGGACGGCTTTCTTCCGAAGGTACGGCTTTGTGGACGTGAGCTATGGAAGAAAGCTTGTCCTTTAGTCAATCTATTGCTGGAATTCAGACAGTATACGAACCAAAGTCATAATGTCGTTGGCTAAGTCCCTTGCCAAATCGCCGCTAATAAAACACGCAAGACCTGACAGTGCCACACCAGCGTCATACTGATTTTGGCTGTTTAAATCCTTGCGTATCATATTTGTGGTAAGCATAAGGATCTAATAATAGATAGTAATACATTAACGGATGAAATGGGAATTTTAATAATTGATGGATTACATCCGTGTCTTGATGAAAGCTTTGCGATGCTGCCAGATAGCCAATCCTTTTCTGGGTAAATTTTGAAGCGCTCATAACTTCAATAATGTTAAAGCCAGCCCAACTGACATCATAGCCCAACATTTGGAGCTAAGATAGATACATTAACAGTTAAATTAACCGACTGAATGAACACTATGTATGACAGAACTTACATAAGTGAGTTTGGTTACTGCATTCGCCTTCACCGCTATGTTATCCTGCTTTAACTCTTGTTTGATTTCTTCAACGCACTGGGAAATGTACTTCGCCTACAAAAAGAATTTGATTTGAAAACGGAACGTTTAGAGGCTTGCAGGCTGTTTTACCTCATTATCCTTGTTGTTTCTAATACCACGGACCAAATCCGCAAGATTTTTGTCAAGAATTCTCTCAAGATTGCCTTTAAACTTTTGCAAAGCCATCTTTTAAATCCAAACCATATGGTCCCGCCTAAGACGTAGAGGAAACTTCTGTGGCTTAAAGGATTAGGATAGGACCAATGCAAAACCGGAAATGTATATCAATGTCACTCTCGTCAGTTTCTTACGATGCAGCTAGAATAAACTACAACGTTTTATATTGAAGTCTATTTTCACAGTAGTTTGGCAGAAACTAATCACGTTGTGATTATTTATAATTGTTTAAATGAATCAGACTTTGTCGTCTATGGAACCACAAAACAAAGCAAGTCAACCAAAGTCAACACTTCATTCGTTCCAACCGACTGAAATCCGCAAACACACGCCCCCTACTCAGTTCACTGGTTACATGCGCTCAGCAGCAACTTTGACGATGATAGTGATTGACAGCGCCTCTATCCCTGAAGGTAAAGCAACTGTGCTAAGACCGCTTAACCAGTTTTTGCTTACTGCCAAAAACTGCGGATTGTGATGACTAGCTAAAAGACGACAGTATTTTTTCAGGAAGCGTTATGGTGAGTTGCAAAGTATAATGCTTGTAAAAGTTTCTGAGTAGATTTTCGAGGTAAAGAAGCTCTTTCTGTTTGTAGATACCCGCGTATGAGGTTACAGTGAGTTTCTGTAACTAATTAGGATTTTCCAGTTTGCATTTTGCTGGTTGGGACTGGCGCAGTGATCGGTTCGGCTTCGACGTGTTCTGTAGTACTGTAGCGGGCTTTTTGAATTTTGCAAAGATGGTAAAATAAAACAAAATACCACACAAAAATAAGTCTATAGTAAATCTGTTTTAAGATTAATTTTAGCTCTGTTTCATCTATAATTATATATTTATTAGCTTAAAAAATTAATGATACATGATTTTACACGAGAAAGTCCACATACGGTCAACTCTTTTCAACGCAAACAAGGCGGAAGGCACTAGGTCAGAGCAAATAATTGTAGAACTGTTTTAAAATTGAGATTCAACACAAGCATTATGTTAAAGCTGGTAGAATTCAACTTGAAAGTTTATTCTTTTTCTTATTCCTCTGAAAATTTTTCCTGGTGAGAAACGCCACTGTTTGCACTATTTGGAATACGGCTCCGAAAGCTACTATTAGTAATAAATAAATCCATTCGCCAGCTTGGAAACTGTTTTGCACATATCGCAATACTTGGTTCCCATGGCTAACTCCACACGGTACTTTGACCACAATGGCAGGCGTTTCTTGCTTGATGGAAGGATTGCGAGCGCACTCCACATTAGTAACATTGTTCATGTCGAAGTAATAGAGTGGCTCAAGTGTCCAATGTAAAGGTGAAACCCAGTTGAACCAGGACACCCAAGGTCCCAAATCGTTAACTTGAACGACAAACCCGGAACATAAGGCTACACACGTTAATATCAAACCGCTCGCAGCCAATGCTTTATGTTTGGAATCGAAGCAAAATATAAACGCAATAACCATTGCACGTATTGCGAATAGGTAGAGCAGCATATATCCCACGTAATACCCGAACTTGGTTAAATCGTCTATCCCCGCCATTGCATAAGCTGGTATGAGGTACGCTAAGAAAATACAACCAGCGGCTGGGAAACTGTAACTCACCTAGGAAATTCGCCAAAACATTCACACGTGCATTATTAGAAAAGAGTTGGTTAGCAATATTGAAACTCATACCATGGCAAGAAAATAGGCAAATTTGCTATACATTCCGTCATCGACATCTCTCTGGACTGGAGCTTTGTCCTTCCACACATCATGCGCCATTAACATCAGTATTGGCCATAAAGCAACAGCACCTACGACGTAGTAAAAGGCCAGACGATCTGAAACGTTCTCCTGGAAGGGAAAGTAAACGAAAATCTCATTATCGCAGCTCATTTTTTACGGATTCGTACGTACTTGCTCTGGTCTGGTGTTTGATCGAACTTGCCAATAAATGCCACCCAAGATAATGGACAAGGTTGACGCCAGGCAGAACAAGCGAACGAACGAAGCAACGTTGGAAGGGAACGTAAAATACAAAGCCCGTCTGAAAATTGACGACCAGAAAAAAATTTACCGAAAGGTACACATGTGTGCTTTGTTCTCTTGTATTTACCCCCATAAAGCGACGGTTTGCATCAGGAAATTGCGTCGCTCCAACTTGGGCGGTAATACGCCCGGCGGCCCAGGATCTGATAAAGGTTCTTGTCTTCTGCGAAATGTTTCAGCCAGATGTTCTACGCGTTGGCTGGACTCAAGCATGGCTTCAGTAGATAGGTTATCTAACGTAACTAGGTCCACTGTAACAAAAACGTTAGAATTATTAATACCTGACATGGATATTACGAATCCGAAAGTTGAAAGGACAAAAACAAGCACTTAAAGAACGAAAAAACATCGTTTCCGACTTTTCATTGCTCTAGATTACAGCAATCTAATGTAATGATGACAAAAATCTTCGTAGGTCGAGTTTGTCAGATACTGTAGTTGCAAAAAGTATAACGAGGTTAAATAACTGATATTGCGCTAGTAAAACTGCCAACTTTTAACTCAATACTGGATTACGTACAGTACTTCGTTCGTACAATTATGCTACTACATTTTAAATTATCTGGAATGCAAGTACATAGTATTAGATCGTGATGAATATAGCTGAAACAAAGACTGAAAGTCAGAGCTAAGCAAATATATAACTTACAGTAGTAATCCGAAGGATTCTTGTAAGCTGGACAAGGGAATTCAATGAAGGCAAAGTACGGTAGCATCTCTCGTCGTCGACCAAAGTACATAATTCTGCCGGCCGACAGCAATGCTACACGTGAGAGCATGGTAAATATCTCATACGTGGGTGGATGGAGCGTCATGACAATAATTCTCCCACGCAGTGCCCATTGGCGCAAATACTCGATGAGGAAAAAGGTGTCAAATATATCCATGCCTTGCATAGCTCTATCCAGCAAAACAATATCTGTTTCTAGTAGCAAATGGCAAGCTACGTGCAGTCTTTGCTTCTCAGAAGCCGTGAGTTTATCCACCCGTGAAGTTCTCACTTGCTCTAATCCTAAGTCTTGGATGATTGCCTCAACCTACAACCCCAAAAACCCCAAAGAAATCACAAAAAATTAAGAGCCATAACCTTAATAAAATACACTGCGACTATTACTTTTCCTCCACGGTCCAGTTTACGTCTGGAGTGCCCTGAAGATCGCATGAAGGTTGCGAAATTCAAGGTTTGCTCAACTGTCATATCCGGTGTGTAGTTCGAACTCTTCTGCACATAGGCAACGCGATTGGCCATACCACTGGGCAGTAAGGTGACACCATTCAACACCATATCTCCCCAAACCCGATGACTTCGTGTTTCAGCCACATCAGCCAGGATGTCCAACAATGCAGTTCCTTCCATTTCTGCAAAGCACAAATCCAAAGTTAAATGTAAAAAAGGAGAGGACTAAAGCACGTTCCTGGGAAATGGATAGAGCATGTCGGTTTGATTACCTGAAGTTGCTAAAATCCCTAGGATTTCCCCAGCGCGCACTTCTAAAGAAATGTTTTCTAGAATGCGCTTCCGCTTGTGTTCGCAACTAAGGCCTCGGATTTGCAGATGCGGATGTCGTTGGTACACATCATCGTTTTCTTCATCAAGTCTTGGGTAAGCCGCGTCCTTGGGGAAATACTTGTCATTTACCATGGCGGTTTCGCGGGGATACGCAGTTCCTAGGAGCGCTCCAAATGTAGGACCTGATGGCTGCGACTGATAGGACATGCGCGAACCCATTCTGGAACGCGCACCTTTCATTTCTTCGTAATGAATGGGTACAGACATGTCCCTCGGAGGGGCCGGCGAGGGTGTAATAGACCTTTCACGTGCGGTACTTGGTCCTGGCCCACGCTGGGCAGATCGCTTATTGCGCGCCCCACCTTGAGGATGGTAGTAATCCGACGCTAGTAAATTGGCCTCGCTGCTACTCTTCATTCTCCGTTCCCGCGCCCACAAAGTCGGATCGCGACCTTCGTCACCGGTTCGCGGCAAGCCTGAGGGTCGTTTCACTTGCTGTCCGGAACTGGCAATGACATGGTTTCGAAAATCCGGGTCGCTTTTGGACCAATTACGACGACTATCGAGCTGGGAATGAGGCGATTGTCTGTGTCGACCGGTACCGTCATCGCTCGAGTCGTAGCCACTGGAATTTTCGTGTCGTCCTAATCGACTCGGCGGCAAAACTCGCGGTAAACCGAACTTCAAGTAAGAAAACGCATTAGCACCCAATTCCGACTTGGGGCCATACTTGGGGTGGCTCAAAATTGAATGCACCGTCGAATCTTGCAGCTGAAAATTGCCGTAAGGTAAAGGCGATTTCTCTGTGCTGCCAAGCGCAGAATCCGTAAAGTCCGAGTTTAGGTTTTGACGGTAAATGGACCATGCATGCAAATCCTCAGACGTTGAGAAACGATTTTCGCGGGTGGGTAGTTCAGACATGGAGCTGGAAGGCGGTACCGAATAGCGGCGTTCCATGCGAGACATTTCCCATGTGTCCTCATCCATCTAGAACGACATACCATCAACACAAAACCGAAACTTTTCATTTTCTTTCCCTTTCTTGCAACGGAGAGGGTTTATGAACACAGCGTGAAAATTTCCCAAGCAAAAGGCCGACATTCACACGACAACGCAATAATTTCCAAATACATACGCCCTTTTTCACTTCACTAAATACAAAGGTTCTGACAGTCCTTAATGCTTTCGCAATCCACATGTAAAAAACCTTGGTAGCTGCTCTATAGTGTTATTACCATAACCGCCCGAACGTTTACAGATGTCCTACATCCAAATTGCGGAAGCATAATTAGCAATATTGTTTGCTCTATCATAGAACTAGTTAAGGGAATTTCGCAATAGCGAAGAGAGAAAAGTTTAAAGCGAAGTGGAACATGTAGAGTCGTTAGTACGTTAGTACATAACGACCTGTCTTCCATGATTCCATTTCAGGAGTGCAAACAATCCGGCTTAGAGTAGCCGCATATAGGTCAGCAAAACGTTAGCCGAATCAGCGTAAAAAAGGACCTATTCCGGATTCCCCAGCATCAATTTAGCTTCCTCTTTTCCCTAGAGGTAAATTCTCCTTTGCTTGTTTTTCCCTGCGTCCCCATTTACCGCTCTACAGACTTTGCTATAAAAACATTTAAGGCCTTGTTCATGATACGCTACAAAAGAAAGAAATTAAAAAAGTGAACAGCAAAGTAACGGTGACCTTAAACGTTAAGGATAGTTATTTTCTTTTTAAACTGCTTAGCTTATTCGAATTAGCAGTAGGTATTATGCTATTGCAAGCAACTTACCCATGGGTTAGTTTGCAAAGCATCCAATAATGCCGCTGTTATTCCCCGAGTTAATGAATAAATTTAGCCCACCTTGTTCACAACACGATCACCTTATACAAACAATGGTAGCAATTGAGTCAATTCCGACTCCAACAAGCCAATATAACTTAGTTTCATTACGTATCACTTCACTTCGATTTGTTTGGCGCAGAAAAAGGAAGTACTGACTCACCTTGCTAAAGGTATACACAAGCACTGCAAATGGCTTGCGTTACTGGGGACGATGCAGACCGTTTCCTAAGAAAAACTACCTGGTTCTTGGCAATGGCGACCTCTAAGTCATTGCTCCCACCTCCAACACCAAGCTCAACATGTCTGCCTGCATTGCCGTCGAGAACATCCGAAGGTACACCAAAAAGCAGTCAAAATGAACGGTCGGTGTTCTCCATCCCTTTCCCTCAAGGCTGCAGCTGGACTGTGGCACAATCCTAGGAGGGAAATTACAAGTCATGGTTCGCAATGGGTAACGAGCCCTTCATACATTAGTGTTTCTATATGTCGAGGACAGACAAAAGATAAGAAATACATCAAGCAGTCATTACAAGTTACCACAATAGCCTCAGCCAAGTGGGTCGTGCTTTTGCCTGAACTACTCTTAAAAAAAATGCCCATCTGAAAGTCGAACTCATCCTGCAATGGTTGCTTATCTTCTAAAAAAAACGATTTTTAGCTTTGATTTTAAAAACTACTTGGTTTGAAATAAGTAACTTTGAACTAAAAGATAAAAGAATATAGAGAAAATATACGGGGCTGTGATGTAGGACTTATAATACGCAGGCGATGTCGTCTGTGATAGTCGACGTAGCAGGAATTCATTCGCCTCTACTTCTAGGAAACAATTAGGAAAAGTGCCTGTTGTTTGCGTCTTTTGTCTTCTTTGCCTTGTGAACTTTAAGCCATAGTTTTCTGCGTTCAAAAGATGGCAGCGAAGTAAAGAATTTTTTTGCTTTGATAAGTTTTGTGTTTTGGTTTTTGGGAGGGTTTTGCATGGGTGAGTTTCGCCCTGTTTTCATCGACGTCATCGCAGCAAGAAATGTTTTGCATCGTTAACTACAGGATGGCCTTCAGGCGAAAATTCTTGGTGTCGGAGTCAGCTTGAGGACGGGTTTCAAGCTAACTCCGGGTATGATGGGGATGGGAAAAACCGGTAAGCGAGCACAGAGTAGTATAAGGATATCCATAGTCCCAAATACCTGGCTGAACGAGCAAAAGCCGTCCCCCTTACCATTACCAAGTTGTAGTAGTTGATCGGCCAAGTTGGGAAGAAAGGAAGAACACGTAGACGATCAGCGACCTCGTAAGGGAGAGGAAGTTAGGGGCGGTATTTACCATGTATTTGTGAAACAAAAACAAAAAAAAGACGAGAACAACTTGACCCAAACTTAGTTCACGTGTACTTGATCAAAGTCATGGGTTCACGTGCTCAGATTACCAACGATTACACCCTCGAGTTGTATAACGTCTTCCATGCAGGACAGGTAAGACACAATTATTTGTCAAAATTGTTAGTTTAAAGCAACTAAAGCTCAAATTTGTTACGAATAGGTCGAACAGCCTTCGGTGGTACAAAAAGTTATTGGCAGTGGTAAAGTGGGTGTTATTTTAAAAGATGTCACACTGGAAGCCCATGGAGGCGAACTTACGGCAATTTTGGGGTCCAAAGGTAATTTGGCACTGTAAAAGAATTTGCCCAAGTTTAGTCGCTAACGCAACGCCGTTGTCTAACATAACTTACTATCCTAGGAAGCGGGAAACGTGCTTTGTTGGACGTGATTTCTCGGCGAGCTCAAGGTCCAACAAGGGGCCAAATTTCGCTGAATGGTGTACCCATGTCAATGCGTTTATTCCAAGATTCCTGTGCTTACGTCACGCAAACTTGCGATTTACTCAAAGGATTGACTGTCCGCCAGACGTTGTATTACGCGATCAACCTGAACGTGAGCGGCAAAGTAAGTTTACACAATTTCCTGGATGTCAACTGCAGAATGTTATAAACTTTTTCTTTCTTACAAAAGATTTCCGGTTATGTGAAAGACACTCACATAAAGCAAGTCATGGCAGACATGGCGCTTTTACAAGTAGCCAATCGTAGCGTAGACGACTTGACCTTTAGTGAATACAGAAGGCTCGTAATTGGAACGTACCTCATCCGTGACCCAGGTACGCATTTCTTTTACCATAAATTGCCCTATTTTTGCTACTGTTACTGGGAACAAGTAACCGTATCATTGAATAAATGTGTACTCTGTCGGTTCACCTTGAAATATTGTATATTTGGGACATAATCGCTTTCATTATTTCTTATGTATTTTTGTTAGTCGTGGTATTGCTCGATGAGCCTACAGCCGATTTGGATCCCTTGAACACGTACTTTCTAATTTCGATACTATCGAACCACGCCAAGAAGTACAACCGCATCGTTATTATGACAACGGAGAAACCACGTTCGGATATTTTTCCTTTTCTGGATCGCGTCACATACTTGTGTCTGGGCGATGTTGTTTACAGTGGCTCTACACGTATGATGCTTGATTATTTCCGTAATATCGGGTTTCCTTGCCCCGAGTTGGAAAACCCTTTGATGTACTATTGTAAGTATTCGGTATTGATCTTCTCAGTTCGTGACTTTGTGTAATAACATTGCATACTGTCATTTTAGTGTGTTTATCTACTGTGGATCGTAGAACTCGGGACCGTTTCGTCGAGTCTAGCAATCAAATTGCTGTTTTAGTCGATAAATTTAAGACTGAAGGACGTCCTTTCGATAAATATGGGGCAGCGCTAGGAGACGTCGAACCGGTGGAAGTGCAACACCGCATTCCTTTAACGGCTTATGGGAAACCGAGTCCCTTTACCAATCTTTACCAGCTCATGAAGTAAGATTTATTGTATTTTTAGCAAAAAAGAAAATAACATTTATTTTTAAACTTTAAGACGAGAATTGAAACTAAATTTTGGGTGCCAGCTCGATTGCCGGAAACAAGCCTTTTTGCGGCTGTTACTCCTACCCTTGTTTTATTTTCTACTCTGGATTTTTTACTTCGGCATGGAAAAGTATCAGCATACTTTTTTGACCCGGAACGGACTATTGTTCAACTCACTCGCTGGCGTGTGTTTCCTCTCTATTGTTAGCACCGTTGGAACATGTAAGTGAAGCAAAAAGGAGCTGTATTATTTATTAACAAATTCACAGAACCGTTGTGAATGATAACTGTAAATCTTTTTTTTCAGATCCGGCACTTCGTACTCGATATTATCAAGAAACTCGCGATGGAGTTTACGGTGGCACTCTATTTATTCTTTCTCATTCGTTGGTTTCGATTCCGTTATCGATATTAACGGTATTTCCAGCATCAGCAATCTTATACTGGTAAACTTGACTTACATCGAGTCGAAATTTTATAACCAAGATGAATACTATTAGGGGGTTGCAGATGACCCCGGATGCACTGCAATGGTTTTTATTTGCTTCGGTGCTCTGGTCGGTTTACGTCTTTATGGAGCAGCAAACGATGACGGTTCTAATGGCAGTTAAGAGTTCTTATAAAGCTGCAATCCTATCTATTTATTTGGGAATTATTTATATCGTTCTTGGCAGTGCTATGACGAGGTGAGTGGTTACAATTTTTATCATTGAATTATGTTACTAACGTCAAAGTGAATGTTTCTAGAGCAATTCCAGGGATGCCAGACTGGTTATATTATATTTCATATGTGGTGCAACCAAGATACGCTGGGGCATTCTTAAACGAGCAGCAGTTTAAGAGCAACATGTTCGACAATTTGTCAGCGCTCAATGGGTCTAGTGTGATTACTTGTCCGGTAAATACGACGCAAGCGAATTACGGTTGTCGTTATACGAGCGGGACCCATTACTTGATGGAGCGTTACTACCACAACACGATAAAACTGTACTCCGAAGATCTAGAACTGATGCGAAATTTTGGCCTTTCTTTCGTTTTCTATGGAGCTATGTTTATCACAAATTTGGTGTTACATACGGTGCCCTTGCCTGCGTTTATTAAAGACAAATTTCGTGACTAAAATTTTCCCAGGAATTATACTTCATGCAACATCAAACATTCCACAACTTTGGCCTGTGTACATTAAATTGCTCTAAAATGTAAAATAAAAATAAATTCCACTTGCATATTTTCTCAGTATGTAAATAGAAAGAAAAACGAGTTCTCATGGCTGCACCCGTCAAGCAAACCCCGACTTGCCACCAACCCATCACCAACCGGGTCAAGACATAACGGTACCCTGCCCTTTTCATCTAAATAACTTGTTTTTTGTTAGAACGTTTTACAAAATCAGAAAATAAGGCGGGTTGGCTGTTGAATATTTCTCATAATTTAGAAGAAAGCTGATTTAGTATTAGATGCGAGATCATGATTGCCTATTTAATTTCTAAACTTCTGACGTTGCAAATTTAGCCCGAAAGGAAAAGTGCACCATTCTTAATAACAATTGGGTCTCCTAATGAAGGCTAATATAATATAAATGACAGCCATAAACTTCAATCTAAAATGAGTGGCAAAACTCCTCAAAAGAAACCTCGCGGGGTTTCTCTTCAGGTGAAAACATTTCGCCAATATCGTAGAAGTAATCTCCCCCCGTGCCCTTTTCCGTTACGAATTAAATAATAGCGTTTTTCGTTGGGAAACATAGTGCTGCCCTTTTCGGCACTGAGTTTTCCAAACACTGCGATATGGTGTGTTTGAAAAATCGAGTGCTAGAAAAACGTGCACCAGTAGTCCCAAAGAAAAACGCCATAAGATCATTATATCCCTATTTTCTTCCTTATAAAAATTTTGATTGTATCTTCGAAGAAACTGTTGAGTTTCGAAGCTTGTATAGCATTGTAAATTTAAATATGGGTCAAAAATTATAGGACAGAAGCATTTCAACTTTATTTCCTTAACGAAATTCTTTACGATATTTCACGCCAGTCATCGAGAGAGGGCAGTGAAGGCCTTCAAAGGACGCTTTAATTTCAACCCACGTGCGTTGTTTTGTTTATCACAACAAGGGAAATCTAACAACCCATGTGGTTCCAAACTGAGACAGTTTGAATGTTGCCAAGCTCGGTAAGTGGGTATTACTTAAAGATTGTATCCAAGACAGCTTAGATTAAATAAGATGGTGCCATTCCTTGTTCTACCTCCCTTACAAGTTGCCTCTTTCTTTGAATAACCCTTTTGTACGAGCAAAATTGTATAGAATGCACATTTTATTATTCACAGAATACGTTATTATTCTCATATGAAGGCAAAAGAAAATGGTAACCGCCATCCAAACGCTGGTCATTGACCACCTAAAGAGAAAACACTTATCTCCCCCTTTGGATTGGCTTGTGGAGTGCTTGAGTTTCATTCAAAGCCAACCCGAGTACCAGTCTGTAAGTCAGGAACTCCAAATTCTGTCTTCAGCATATTACAACTTTTCCACAGGTTCCAGCACAACAACTGGCTCATTTGGTGGAAGAGCAATTACTATTGGCGAATTTCAGAGAGCTCCAAAGACAGTGCTTACCGCCAAATTTGAACCAACAAAGATGCACCCAATTGAATGGAATTTACGTCTTACAGGTTGGAAACAAAAACAAGCGAAGTGGATCTTTACCACCTTTTTTCTTTCTAATCCCCTGTCTAGGTGGAAGAGATGCGGGATGTGGGTCGACCAGCTTATGGTCAGTTGCAGAAACTTCGCCAGCAAGATACCGCCAATGCTGGTGTATCTTGCGACGAGAAAGTAGCTGCCGCTTGGGAGCCCAAAGAAGGGCGCATCCTGCAACTTACCATGACGGATGGAACCCAGTCAGTGAAAGGCATGGAATATAAACCTATCCCAACACTGACTGTCAACTTACCCCCAGGATTTAAGGTATTTTTTTCCCCTTCTTGACCCTTCCTTATTCGTTCCAAGTCCCTAAATTATTCAAAACGTGTCCTATTTGTCTCATTTAGTTACAAATAAAAGGCCCGGTGGAATGCAGGAAAGGAATGCTGCTTTTGCAAGCTCATCACTTGCAGATCCTTGGAGGTGACGTGGAAACCCTGAAGGTATCCAATGCAGCAGAAAATGTGTTAGCCCGCGCAGTGTAAGAAACCCCCCAATTTATTCCAATCCAGAGCTTTTTTTCGAATGGTTTAATCCCCTCACATCTTTAAGATCTCTTTCTGTCTGTCTGAGGGTCCCCCCTCTCTATCAAACATTTAGGTCGATAAAAGTCTTTTGTGATTAGGGGCTGGCCTGAAAACCCTTCTCCCTGTCATTCTGTTAAATTACTTCATCCAAAAATGGAAGCTGCAGTCGAGCAAGAAGTCAAGCAAGAGTTGCCGCAGTCTCAGCCATCAGCATGGAGGAGTAATTCAGCTGCAACAAATGACTTTGGCACTCGGCCCAAGTCAACCCACACGGGTCATCTGACTGCATCAGTCCGGACCGCAGATCAAAAAAGTCAGGTTCAAGCAGTACTACCCTCAGCATCGACTGACCACCAGGTTTGATAAACTTTTTTTTTTTAAACTCATTTCGCAAATATCAAGTTAGGCACCAATAGTTTAGTACAATAGTTACAATAGTTTGGTACAATAGTTTGGCACCCCACAGCGTGTGTAAAACTTTCAATTTGCATTTTTTTTTTTACGGTTTAGGATACGCATAGGGATTTGGACTTTATGGACAGTGATGATGATGTGTACTTCTCTGCAGTGGACGCCCCTGAACCAAATTACCAAACAAATGGGCCGGACAGTTTGCCAGCAACCTCATCTTTCATGGACCAGCCTGTCGACAGAGGAGTTGGTATTGATAAACGGACTCGGAGTGACGTAACGGGCTTGCGGGCGACCCTCACGAGCGCCAAGGTCCAACTGGAAAGTGCCAATGCTCGTCAAAATCTTCCTGTCAGCACCGGTAAGGCTCCGCTATTGACCCGCCCCTCGTCGATACGGGCTTATTTGACGAAACCGAGTACGTCGGAGGACACCACGTTACGTTTCAATAGCAGTCACCCGCAGCCCCAGCCTTCCAAGCCGGTTGTTCCTGGCTCTTCTTCCACCCCCATGCAGAGCGCTCGGCTGACAGAGTATCAATCAAGAGGCCTAACAAGCGCTCATTCGTCATCGCTCGCTACCTCACATCGACCTTCTGGGCAATCTGATCCCGCACAAGATCCTGGAGACTTTGATTGCTCATTGCTCCTCGAAGACGAGGATCCTTTTGAAGAAGAGCTTCAAAGCCTCGCCAAGAAGCCTCGCACCAGTACCAGCGACCTTGACTCGAAAGAATATTCACGTAGTGGCTCTCACCGGAGTACCGTTGCCCCTCTGATGAAGTCGATTCGTAACGCAGACGAACAACAAACCCATCGGAATGGCTCTGCCTCGTCGTCAAGCATCAAGGATGTCGCAGAGACCAGAAAAGCGTTAATAAATAAGACGCCCTTCTCGTTCCAGCACCCGACAGCTTCAGAAGTAATCTCGGCGCGTCTTTCTGTTGGCCCGTCCAATAATAGAGATACAATTGCGACAGCTCCCGTGATAGCTGACACTCGGCAAAGTCTGTCATTGTCTTCCGCTCGTTTGCCTTTCCAATATCTTAAATCCCTGCTCCGTCAGACGCCTTTCCCGGGAATGCAAAGCTGCGTCAAGGCTATCGTGACCACTTTACTGTCGCCATTAACAGTTAAGGATGGACAGTGGCAATTATTCGCCAAAATCAACGATGGTTCCGCCTCGCTGGATGTAGCTTTTGCCCATCAGGTAATTAATCTCGTCTCGTTTTCCTGGGTTGCAAGCTTGCAGCTTCTCAATTGACTTTGCTTGGAGCTCTTTTAAAAGTCAGCGAGGCCCTTAAAGCTCCGCAGCTTCTTGGATGGCGAGAACGAACAGCCAGAACAAGGAATAATTAATTATTTGAAAACAAAAGCCTGGCAAGGTTTGGGTAACACATAAGAGTCATTCAAGCTCCCTCCTCGCCGCCACAACGAGAAGAGTATTTGGCTAGTTTTCTTCTTAACGATCATTAATATGCACGCCGAGCCCAAGCAAACAGCTGAGATTCATCATGTCGGCGAATTCTTTTTGTTTATTTTTGTTTTTCTCTTTCACTCTTTGGGATTAGATCGTAGAAGAACTCGTCGGCTTCACGCCAAGCCAGGCCAAACAATTAGCCCGGAGCTCAGATGTGGCAAATCGGAAGAAAGTCGTTGAGGTTGGGGTCTTATTACGTCTTTCAAATAGTAAAAGCTTTTGGTGATTTATTTAGAGCTAATTTGTCTTGTTTTTTTGCCTTGTCACCTTCTAAAACAGGCTACGACTAAAGCAAGTCTCAAGATAATGCATTTGTCGTGCTTGATGTACCTGGAATGGACTTCGGGAGGTTCTGCCGGAAGTCTTTTGCCCGTCATAAAGCGCATGGATGACCTAACGGAACCTCATTGAACGTCCTTGGCTCCGAAAGTCTCAAAGTGAAGTTAATTTCTACGAACGTGCTGATAGGGAAGCAACGTTGGGAAGATCCAATTAATCCTGAAAGTTGTTTGCTGTTGTTGAACTTTGTTAGCATTTTGGTCTTGTCGGATTTTGCACGCAAATGCTGTGCTTATCAGCCGAACGTTTCTGTTCAGTATTCTGTTTGGCAAGTTTGTAAATCCTCTCCTACGTCTGCCTTGATAATTGAAACCATTTACTACAAAACTTTTGGGTGAACGTGATGCAAATCAAACAGTGACAAATACACAGAGAGTTCATTCACTTATAGATGAATGTTTTATTCTAAATTTATGTTTATGCGCAGATGGGAAGGAGCTTCATTGCTGTTAGATGTACTGAGATTTCTACCCAAAAAATAAATGGCTATGGCAGTGTTCCCCGAATCTTTTATTAATACTATTGTTGACGCAGAAGGCGAATATTAGGATGCAGAAGTGCGGGAAAAAACGTCGGAGCGCCATCGAATATTAAGTGTAGACTGACAATGGGAACAAGAGCACAAATTTACTTCCTAGATTCACATTCAAGCCTCTCCTGTTTATGCTTCATGTTGCAACCGAAACCGGATAAAGCTCATTTTCATAAAATCTTGCTATATTTACTCGTCGATCTTCACAATTCTCTTGGACATCTGCGCTTTTTTACTCCACAACTATATAAGGTATTTGGTCCAAAATATTTATGGATTTACGCTTGATTATTGCATGTAATAAACACATGTGACCGCCAGTTCTCACCAGACATCAATCTTCCGCATACATAACTTAGAGAAAAACTTGCTTGAAGTAAATTTCTCACTTAAGTAATACTTACGGTGAATTCTTACAGTTAAGTCTTAAAATCAATTTTTACAATTAGTTCTTGCAATGCATTTTTTACAATAACTTGAATTTGGTGAATGACTTGAACTTGAAAACTTGCAACTGGTATACAAATTGCAAGTCTTCATAGGAATTATAACAGTTTATAAATCCAATCAAACTTTATTGTACAAAAAAGGGAAGAAATCTAAAAGTGCGTGTCAGATTTTGAGGTCAGAGTTTAAAGGAGTCTAGCTTGTTTTTTTTCTTGTAGGATGGTAACGTAACGTGAAACTTACACTGACATACATCGGATTTTGTTACACACATTTTGTCAGGCAGCAAACTTTTTTAAACTTTATTCTTAGAGTCTTTTCTACTTTGCTCAAAGTTGCGTTTTCCTTTTTCGTATATCAGCACAATATTCGGCAGGTTGCTGTCGCTTATGTTCATCTTTGAATTATTGGGGTAAACTACAAAATGAATAATGAATGCGAAAGCTGTTAAACCGGCAAAGTTTGTTCTTATCAATGGATGATTAATTAGAGAACTCGTACAGTTTTATCTTTTCACTGGCAACTTAGTCGACCCAAATTCTTCTTTGATCTCAATACAAAGTACTATCACTTTCCTTATTGATCTGACACACATAACATCTAGATTAACTACTTCTAATCTGGTATAATGGCGATTGAAGCAGCACTTGCTTTATCTTTTACTCAATGGCCGGAAGCAGCGGTTATTGGCGCTGTGTACTGGCACCATGAAACTGGAAATTGTTGGCACTTGAAATCGCTGCATAGAAGAGACGGCGTGAGCTTTATTCAGAAAGGGATAACTACTTAGCACAAGAGCGAAGGCTCTTGGCGAGTCTCGTACACCCTCCAATGCCAAAACATCCAAATAGGCTGAAAAATCAATGTTTTCTATTGCTCGGAGTAGCTGCTGGGGCAAAGGGGGAGGAAAAAGGAGCTGAGACTGAGGGTAAAAATAAAATAAAAACAAGAAAGTTGACGCGAACGAGCTGAGTATTTGGAGAAGATGATGCGCAGGGAATGGTGTTTGAGTCCGAGTTGCTTTAACGAAGATAAAAGGGGGAAAAAGCGCAGCAAAGGGTCATTTCTGCATTTTTCTCTATTCCCCATTAAGGATGAGGAAAAGAACAGATAAATAAAAATTGCTAGCTCCCTTTTGCTTATAGGATTTTTTCCCCCTTTTTGTCTACACGGGATCGCCGCGTACACAGCCTCCTCCGCGTCAGTTGCTCTTGCGGTATCGATTCCGCTTTTCTCCTCTCGCTCCTCTTTGGGAAAGATCTTTTATAGTTCCGATGTTGCTATCTGCTGTTGCCCGGGTCCTTCATGTAAGAGTATGGCCCAGGATCTTCGAGATGCAAGAAGGGGTATCTTGACGGCACTTTTCTTACCCGGGATAGAGGAAGAAAATGAAAAAGAAACAAACACACAAGCTTCTCCCAAAGGCGACGAAGCTAAAAGAGGTGCAATGGGTGCAAGAAGAGCGAAAGGACATTAGCACGCCAGAGCCGCAATGTCGCCTTCTTCGTCTGATCCCGTGATCTTCCGCGGCCCCTAGCCAGTCTTCATTCGTTCTGCTGGTGTTTATGCTTTTTAACCTACACTAGCCCTGCAGCTGACCGGCCGAACCTGTCTGCGCCGTCTGTCTCCCTCACAGAAATATTGCGCTCTTTTACTGCTGCTAGCTTAAGACTTTTTCGCATTTTTTCTTTAGCATGCGCGTCAAGTTTAACAAGCCAAGCATGCTGTATACCGTTTCCTTAAAACAGGACACGCCACCATCTGTACATGCCTAAGAACAACTAATTTCCTATATTTTAGAACCATGGCACATTATCTCTTCGGCTGGAAAGTTACATAGTCAGCCAATATGCTACTTAATTAAAAAACACTAGCAATATGTTACCTAGAGCAATATGTTACTTGTTAATTACATATTCAGTCAATGAGTTATACTTACTAATTGCTAATTCGGTGTTTGAAGTATTGTGAGTTAATTACAAACGAAGCATTTTTGCAGCAATCTGTGAAGTTAGGCAAGTGCAAAACTTACATAACGTTTCTTTTTGGCCTTCTCAGGAAATTCTGCTACTTGAATTTGAGATTTATTTTCATTTTAAAGACTTTACAAGTCTAAATCACCATTTGAGTCAAACAACTACACAATAAGTTCAATGAGTTTTACTAAGTACTTTACACCATTCGTAAGAATCTTTTTGTATTGTATGACAATTTGTATTGTTGAAAAAGAAATGCTAGGGACAGGATAATTCTTTGTATCGGGCAAAAACGTTCGAAGATATTGACTTTTAATCGGATTAAGCTGGTTAATAAAAATCAATATCAATAATAAAGATCTTACCCAACTGTGGTTATAATAATAATACTGTGACAGAATCTCCGTTTTTTAAGACTCAGGTTATTTATTTTACAACAGATGCAATGTGGTCGCCCAAGGTTCGCTCGGTACTTCATGGCAATTGTTGACGGAAAACAAATAGAAGTGCTACTGGTTCTTGATATATAGTAGCTTTTTAATGTTTTTTTTCTTGTTTGCTAACGGTGATTTGAAAAGTATGTCTGTACTGAGAGATGTTTAACCAAGCATCCACAAAGCTGGGACACGAAGACTATATTGGTACAAAGGTTTTGTGTGCATCACAGATATCGCTACGCTCGAGGCGGTTCGCATTCGCATTGCGTTTACAGAACAGCAAATTATTCCGGGTCGCTTGCTTAAGCACACCTGGGACTATACCGAACATGATATTCGACGGCTTTTAAGATGAAAACTAGATGTTCGAGGCTGATTGGCAGATTCAAGTTTGCACATGCGCCAAGAACAAATGGCTTGCTTAATCTTTAATATATCACACGTTAATACATGAAATTTACTAACATTCTAAAATCCTCGACGTTACCTTTCACTTCTTAACATGAGATCTTCTTAATGTTAAAATTTAAAACCTTTTTAGCGCATACTGCTTCTAATAGGTTTTCGTAAGTCATGACCTTATTTAATAATTTACATTGCACTATGCCAGTTAAATTCCAATTTTAGTTTCTTGGATAGAAGTAGAAGATTTCTTGGAAGAACAGCAGCTAGTAGCACGGGTTTCTCAACTATTTCTTTCAGATTAACTTCTTTTACGACGGTAACTACCGCATGCAATTCTTCTTACAGTACTGAAACATTCATCCTCTCAATTTTGCAGACGAAAATCCGGCATTCTTGCCGCACTGCAATTCGTTATGTGGCCAAGAAGATCGTAAAATATTTAGTTCCCAAAGTGTCCTACAGAATAACTCATTCCCTTTTTCACCAGATTTGGCCGATCCTCCTTCAAGGAGAAGCGTCTTGCAGTCGTGTATGCCTGGATATGGGTGCAGAAAACTGCAATGCCTACGCTATTGCTGCAGCAATAAATGCTGCAGCAGCAAGGGAGGGAATTCGACGGCGAATATAACACAAGGAAGCGTGCTGGTAAATTGCCAGCACACATTACATAAAAGTGTTAGCATTCAAATGTCTGGCGTCAGCGCACGAATTAATAACCGCAATCTTCTTTTACTTTTTATGCATAGCAATTTCAACGTATCCTTTTACTGTAACCACCTGAGTGGCTCCACTATTTGTAAAACTGTCTTGTGAAAATGCACGACAAGCCACTTTAGCGGTATTTAAGGAATTATGAAGATTAGAGAGAAATAACAATGCAAAGAGCAGCAAAGGATCACCAACCAACCCACGCAACGCAGACCATGAGCCCTTTTTTCTCACGCCTTCTATACAACTTGATACTTCGGTACACCTGAAGTTTCAAAACCACTTTGCTGTTTTATTTCAAAATATTTTTCCTTAATACACCCAAACAAAAACCAGGTAGAAACTGGGTAAAAATTCGGCGCGCTACTTTACCACTATTAAAACAGTATCTCCTGCAGTTTTACCGTCTCTTGCTTTAAAAACAACAGCCTGTATCGATTAAAGGGGGTAATTCATTATACATACCAAAGAAAAAATATCATAGGAATCCGATAACACAGTGGACGGTCAGGACATAAGTAAAAGGGCCATCATTCCGTGTTTGGTTATAAAAATCACCCTATGTAATTTACAATGACATTACCAGAGCTCTGGCCAGTCCACTTCAGAAGCTCACAGTTGGGGGGAAGAGGAAGTCGATCTTTACATGTACGGTACGTGAATGTAGAATCCGGGATTTTCGTCTGTTTCTTTTCACAGCTTCTTTATTACGTAAACAAACTAGGGACGTGGAGAAGACGTTGAGAAAAGGCTTTCATAGAGACGGCGTATATGCACTGTAATTGTAGTTTGTGTGGTGCTTTCAGAAGTAAAAGACATTGGCCTTTAGCATATCATGTCCCAACAAATCTCTTTCTCTCCCCATCGCTTTCCTTCTCCCAAATGTATATGCTTGAGCTCCTTTCCACCAAAGGAAGTCGGACAATATTGATCAAAAAGGAAGGGAAGTCCATAGTGTTATAGCTCTCTCTGTGTCGCTCTCTCATGCTCCCTGCGTCTTTTGTTCACTTTTTACCCTGTATGGTAATACCCCAGCGCGCTTTTTGTAACGCTGCTACACCACTTGTTTCTATACCCAAAACCCCAGGAAATTTCGCCTTCTTCTTTCTCTCTTTCGCTCCTCCAGACAATTCCGCTGTCGCCGTTAAAGCATAAACTCTTATTGAACCCGTAAATTTCCAGAAAAACCTTGCTATGATACTTCCCGCGCGCGGACCACACGACCCAAAGGTTTTGCGGTCTGGAATCCTTTCGCGCGGAACCTCTATGCAGCATTGGTATACAAGAGCATCGATTTGTACGGAAGCGAGCTATGTTATTGTGCCTGCGTGTAGTTAAGAGCACCAGCACCCCGAAATTAGGACGCTCTTATTCCATTTCCCTTCCAGCGTGCGGTATTGCAACGCAAATTTACCTAGAGGTATTGCCCCCCTTCGAAACTCTTAACAAGAGAGGCTACGGTCTAATTGGTCTCAAAGTGAACACACATAGCTTCCAAGCCCTCCATTTGGAGTAGAGGGAAACGTAAAGACCCAGGTTGCGTTGGAAGAAGACCCCAAGAAGTAAAAGTGGCTGAAGTGGAAGCCCTATAAGTTTTTTAGATGTATTTATATTGTCCAGAAATGGTGTACGGCTTCGTTCTGTTGTGCAGCAGAAGGGAACAAATCTATGCAAGTGCAGTTAACTGCACCATGCAAAGTGATTAGAAGGACTGTGTTTAGGTTTTTACGAACGCACTGCAAAAATTTTAATAGCGTCTGTCGCCTGCCACTGTGGTGGTTCCATGCTTATACTTTAGGGCTTATATATACCTTTTAGATACGTTATATGGAATAACCTCCGTTTCTCATATTTTCGCACCCCGAGCTCTATTGATTAACGATTTAGTCCTTGTTCCCAAGTTTATCGGCATACTGCAAACGGTAACTTCCAAGGTATTCGAGGTTCTCCCAAACCGACGAAAGGACAGAGTTGGGTTGCAATAACGCTGGTTAGGTTGAGAGGGAGGTAGAAAGAGATATTTCAGCAAGACAAGATCAACCGGCTAAAACATCAGCAGATGAAGCCCGTTGTTTTGTCTTCTATCTGGAACATTCTCAGCCCAGCTAAAACAGTGATTCAAGGGTTAACGCACATTCTATGGAGGGGTAGTTTCTATGCAGATTGACTTCGTTGTTATCTTTTAAATTTTCCCTGTTCCTTTACTCTTTCTACCGTTACAGGCTTTCGTGAGATGGAAGGAGTTCTGACTTTAAACTGACCCCTTGACAATAAACAACGACGTTAATACATTGCATATGTAAGAGTACCTTACACTAGTTAGCAGCGTGGGCCTTTCAATTTTCTTCATATTTTCTTTTAAATATGTAAGATTACAGTGAGGATTCCAAAAAAGTATTTCGTGCTACTTCACACACTGCAGAAGATTGCCTCCGTTCAGAAACCAAAAATCTTTTCAAGCTTTTTTTTATTTAAAATAAAAAAAAATGACTTTATGGCTTTGCAAAAAAGACGGCAAATCTGCACCAGACCAATTTTAGCCGAAGGAATAATTGGTGCTACTCGTAAAGGCGTTCGTGACTTAACCTCCGTGGCCCATGAAACAAACGGTGTCGAAAGCCCCAAACACCGCCAGTGTCAAAGCACGTCATTAGTGAGCCTAATGCTCTTCTGCCTTTCGGGGCTATTCAAACCGCTTAGTACTTAGCGAAGCACTCGTTTCAGACGTCATTGAGACTTGCTAGTCAAGATAACTCATGCACACGATATAGACATTTCTCCCTTTCTTCCTCCAAACAGCCTTCGGTGACCTTCGATATATAACTCAATTAGGAAACAACTTTTTTCCCACCCCATCGAAGTTGCGTTTTATGCTATTATCATTGCAAGCGTCCGATACTTTCTGACATTACCGGCTCTCTGCCCGTTGCGCCGTCAACTGGGTGCCAATCCAACGACTATATCTATTTTCACAATAAAAAGGGGAAAAAAGAAAAAAAAAGGAAACTCCGCAGCAAGCCCAAACACAGTCAAGACTTGATAAAAGTACTTACTAAAAGTTACCTAGGACATAAAAGCCAATACCTTGCAAACTACAACGGTAAAAGAAAGAGAAACGAATTCCAATACTTTGTAACAACCCGATTTATGGCCCGTGTCATGCTGGCTGCGAAGTATACGGTTACGATTCCACTAACATATATCTCTCGCCCAACAGTGATAAGCCCGTTATATAATTTTTTTTTTATTTTTTTTTAAAGGGAAACGCGTTGCGCTTTTTTGCATCCCAGCACTAGATACCTCGATAATATATGTCTCCCAAAAGAATAAATAGACAAGAGATTTGGATTGCTTCAGCTTGATTACCTTCTATTCCGACTGAAGCCCGTGATGAATTTTCTTTTCGATATTTGTTTTTCTTTGATCCGGTAAAAGTCGTTGGGGGGGTCGTTTTATGTGCGCAAGTCCTTGGCGACCTTTGGCGGCCAAAGAACATAGAATTTAGAGTAAGAGCGGGACAAGTGCTGCTTATAGCGGGGAGGGGGTCCAAACTCCCTGGAAATGAAAGTGTGGAGGGTTCTTTATTTCTGCAGCTCTATATTCCTGTAAAGGCGGGCGTCGCATGTCGCTTGCGCGACGCCAAAGAACCTTTTCTATCCTTCAGGGAAGCTTCCGCCGACACCAGCCCCCAGTACCCGCATGTGGAGTACTTTGTGAGGAAGATTCCCGCATAGCAGGAGTTCCCTGCTGGTCTGCTCGGGCTGCCGACTTCCAATTGTAACGTTTCTGTGCCGGTGACACGAGGAAGTTTATTCCATACGTTGTGAGGTGAACTAGCCGCTCTTTCTACAGAAGCGAGCAAGTTTTTCTTTGCTCAGGTCGTGATTGGAAAATGGTAGCTAGGTACGGAGTGGTTACTTGCTCAATTGCAACATGATCGATTCGTGTATCTGTGATGCGGGCTGAACTTTAAACTGGATTTGTTGGCCCACTTTTCCGGTAACACATCTTGTAACAGAAATCTTGTAACATTCTACCAGTTGGTAGTCCAAGATCCTGAGTGCCAAGTGTTCAGGATTATTTTGTGCAACTTTTTGAGCAAGCCTCCGAACTGAGGACCAATATGGATCCCTCGCGAAAAGGATTAATGACACTACTGGGGTGCTTGGTTACGCTAGTACTTCCGCAGAAATTTGTTAGCAGGGTTGGAGCCACTGGCAGGTAACGAAGAAAAAAGTTCTTACAAGAGTTTTCTGAAAATTCCCAAGGAAATGTCCGCATGTCCATTTCTTCTTCTCCCAACGGATCTCTTTGGCACAAACGAACGTATATTAGTGGACAAGTCATAGTAAAAGAGTATACGAGCTTCTTTTGAAGGCTTTTTTCTAAAAATATGGTCCCATTACTTCTTTTATTTCGACACACACTTCTTAGATCACGTAAAGCTAACGTGATCTGCGAGCAGACAACCAAAATGCCTTCGTAAAGTTAGGCTTGGCTTATACGAGTGGAGCAAGATTAAGCTTTTTTAATTTAGTACTGGCAAAAATACAACACCGACCTTCTGACAGTTATGTATCTGTAGCCCTTAAAAGAAATGCTATATTTCTTCTAAAATTGAACACATCCATTTCCTAACACCGTGCATTATGAAGATAAGAGTCTTACGACAGCAGGCAAAAACCCATCTGCGATACTACGGTTGCGTTGAAGAAATTAGTGGACTTTTTCCTAGGAACCTGGAGGAATCTTCATTTCCTTCTCACGCAGCCAAAAGAAACAACTGGCGATTCATCACAAAGCATTCGTGAGCTAACTACAATGTCTATTGGCAGCTCCTAGGTGATTTTATGGACTGCGTAGGAAGTACATTTTGCAATATGAGCTTGCAAAGGTCACTTGCAAGGGAACACATTGATTTACAAATTTCCCGAAAGTTCCAAAAATTGTAAAGTATTCTTTTACGCTATACCGAAGGTTCATTTGCCCAAACTTTAATTTGCTACTTTGACTAATTTGCTACTTTGACTGTCACCACCAATTTGAACTGCAATCAAGTTGCAGTAGTTGGAAGCCATTTCTTGCAACTTTTAAATTCTAAACCCGAACGGATTGAAAGAGCATAATATATACAGTTCCGGCGTCTTTCTTAAAATCGCAGTCCTTGCATTGCTTGCCCTATGGGTTATTGCGACCTTTTTTTAAGGCAGTCGTATCAACGGCAAGTTTTTTACGAGTTCAGCCACGTTTTCCTTCCCTCGTTGCTCTCAGACAAACGGGAGGGGAGGAAAAGCAGGCGATAAATGGCAGTTCATCTTCATAAAAAAGGGAAACGAATTCTTCGGACCCATTCTGTTCAAATCAAAGCCGCGTTACTCCCTTTCTTACGACGGACGTCCACATGCGGAAGCTCGGTTGATGACGTCTCGTATATCGATTGGCCTTTAAGTTTTGTATTTCGCACAAACCAAGTCTTACCAGCAACCAAATGATGGTTAAACACTGGCATTATGCCTTATCCACCTTTGGATATTATTGATAGCAGTACTTCAAGTCCTCATGACTTGTGCATGGAAAATACGGGCGCAAAATACATCAAACTTGACTACCGTTCGGTTATGGCGCTATACGGTATGTGGCATGCTATAGTGCGTGGGCTATTCGAAGTAATAGGCGGAAGCGTAGGGAGGCGTGGATGTCATGTATACAGTATCTCCATATTTTAATTATGAATCGGCGCTTCGTATTCCAAATAATGCGTATGTGTGGTCCAGCACATACAGAATACTCATACTCTTGTATTTTTAGAAAAATGAGAAGAGGAATTTAAAGAAAATTCACGGAATTTTTCCCTAAAAGCAAAAAATGCTCATGAAAAATTCCCCAGTAGGCTAGTGATATTCAAAATTTATTAGGATTTTTGCCTTTAATAGGGCGCATTTTTAAACGAATGCGACCATGCAAGACGTCGGATAACCGTATGCAGGTTAAAGCGGGTTCTTGCCAAGAGGGAATCGTAGAAACTAGGTTGTGCCTGAACAGCAAGTTGGCGAAATTCGGCAGATTTAGCTTAGCTTGCATTTGTTCCCGTTGGGAGTATGGGGTCACATAGAGAAGCCAGCGGGAAAGATTTCCTGGGGAATAATTAAGCGGATAAGTATCCCCTTGGGTTTCCATTAGGGCGTTTCTTTTCGCTTTTACTGTGTATACGACCACAAGACAAGACAGTGTCAAGTTGTAGGGGAGTATTGAGATAACACACAAAGCACCATCTAAGCAAGCGATATGCGAAACAAGAGCAATATTGGCCTCACCATTATTATTGGTATAGGTTCAGGATTAATAAAAGAGGAAACAAGTTCTCGCTTGACAGAAACAGGAAGACGCAGTTATTGATCAGAGAACTAGAGGAACCAACGCAGAGTCAGAGACAGAGAGAGAAATTCGGAGGTTAAGAGTCCAAGAGGAGGACCAAAAAGGCACTGATTTAGAACGAATCTTCATTAGAAGTTAAATAAAGGACAGTAGATTGATTAGACCGGTTGAGCAAAAAAATACAACAATTGCTGTTAGCCCCTGAAAGTTAATCCGACTTAATCCCGTAGACGTTCAATAAAATACTTTCAACCAACGTAAGAAATTTAAAAGCAAAAATACAATTTTTTTCCAAGTCCAATTGGTTTGTCTGGAAGAAATCACGTTATGGATCACAGGCGGATTACTTTTCCCCCTAGTCTGTAGGGAAATTCAACGTTTAAGAACGTTGGATTTTTGTAGCGCTTTTTCTTTTTTTCTTTGGAACGTTTCGTTTCTTAGACTTTACACAAGTTTCTTGTTTCAGCATGTGGATGTTGTTAAAATTAATTATACACTTAGAAGGCGAAGCAAGTGAATATTAACTAAATGTAAATCAGTCATTATATTCTTGTAACTTAACACAACACGAAAGGCTCACGACGCAAACGTCATAATGTCAAGAACAACCGCTAGAATGATTAACGGTGTTTTTGGGCAGTGCCAATAACAGTTCCAAACACGAGGTAACAAACGACAATACGTAACAATACGTCCCCCCTTCGACAACAACCCGCCAGCAAAAATTCCCTTTGACATGAATATGTCGTATACGCAAGTATTACAAAAAGAAAAAAACTAACAAAGACAGATGCCTTTTATACATAAGAAACTGAATTTCATGGTTTTTGAAAGAGTAAAAATGAAAACAAACAAAAACACCCCTTTGACTTCAAAGTAAATGAACTCTGTACGCCGTGGTAGAATTTGTCTTCTTATACTTAAGATATTAAAAAATATGTAAACACTTAGTCGTATTCTTTCAACGCAGTACATTATATGTAACTGGTCCAATAATAATAACTTGTTTTAAGTTGCTGTTGCTTAATATGCGTTTGTTACTAACGAAGTTACTTATTCCTTTAATTCTTGCTGCTCCTCTTTATGCATAGTCATGAAAGGAGCAACTAATTTAATAAAAACAATTTCTCTCCTTTTGAATAGTCCGCCTGTGCGTGAATATAACATTTCGGGCATCCTGAACTCTCTGCAAGTAGGCTACGACAAACGAGTGCGCCCCAATTACGGAGGTACGTTTTCACCTTTTTTCTATTTTCTGAAAGCTTCGCAGTTTCGCTACGTCTTCTGGGCTAGACTTGTTATAATATAAAGTACCACATTAACTTTTCTACTTGGGAGTCTCATGTGCACTTCCATTTGGAAACCTTCGCGATCTCTTTACCTAATGATATATATGCAGCGCAGTGTACGTTTCTTCTTGCATGCATGCAAAGACGTGCTACGGACAAAAAGTTGCAGCAAAGGGCAGGTATTCTGTCCACCCAAGGGCAGTTGCAGAAATTTGATTACGCAAAATCTCAACAAGGCATGGCAAATGTACCAACACATCGTTTCGCATGACTACAAGGAGAGAAACTTCCTTCGACGGAGACTTAAAAGAAGTCATCAAGCAAAAGGGACCCTTTTTTCTTAGTAAATTGGAAAGGAAAAGATAAAAATTGTCCGTGTCAACTTGCGGCATCACGTCATATAATCACGCAAAGCCTATAAGTAAGGTACTTACTTATTTCGCCCGCGCTCTGGTATTGGCTTTCTCGCACTTATGAAAACTTGGTGCTCGGTTACGAACTCCAGCGACGACCCGCTGTTAGGTACACACAGTACGTGGTCCCTAGGTTTTTGCTCTTTTATTCCTTTATCCATTTAACGCCCTTCTTACCGATACGTGTCCAGGTCAAGCGTAAAATTTCCGAGAATTGTCACTACAAATCAAAATTTGGAGCACGCACTCAAAAGAGTCGGGCTTTTCATTTTCGGGAAGGGAAAAACTGGTAAGTGGAACGAATGGACCTATAACCGTCAAACGCAGTGCTGTCAGCCGAGTAATAGACAGGCAGTTGTTTCTTAGAACTAAAAAGAACAAGACTACAATTTGAAACCAGAAGAGTTTGATACTGTGTCCCTCGAAAAAGCGTCAGTTTATTCCTCCGCGAGTGAGAGGAATAAACACTGCGTCTCTGTAAACAGAACTTTGGGGAAAATTTTGAAAGTGTTATCTGTTCGACGTAGACAAATGTAGGAAAATGTTTTTCCCAAGTATTCTGTCCTATTTACAAAATTTTAGAATTTTTTGTCTGTGTGCCAAGTAATTTGAGGAACATTGGTGTTTTCTTCTCCATTTCTTTCCGCTCCTTTCTTCAAGGCTACATTAAAAAAATAAAAATTGCTTTAGCTTGCTTCTTTAGAAAGATATGAAAGGCTACAAAAGAAGCATGGCGGCGGCCATTTTGTTTTTGCCAACTTGAAGCGCGCTACTTTCAAACTCAATAACAAAGGGATGACGGTTACGTTCAATGCAGGCTCTATACAGCTATAGTTCAGTATAGCGTGAAAACGGGTGTGCTGGTGGAGGTCTTTCTAGCCTTGCCCGAGGGGGATGGCTGAAGGGGCCATCCCACGACTCCCTCGCACTCTATGATCATGGCACTAATGTGTAAATGAAGGTGATAGTCACTGGGTCGTGCTGGATTCACGCAAGCGATGAGAACTGAAGCTTCTCATGACTTGATCGCAGCACCAGCGCTACTAGCATGACAGTGCCCTGTCTACATTAATATAAGGTCTATGTTGTCATATAATATTTATGTGTTGCCTGAGGCCCCTACCCGGTGGAGGAAAAATAGTTACGAGATAGTTCTTCCGACAGGATAAGTTTGTTATCCTTCTACATTTCTTGCACTTTTATAACGTTGTGTGTGAACGCCTACACGCATCAAATTGTACTGTTTATTTAATCATAGGTCCCAGTAGGAAGAAGCAGGGCATGTTCTCCCTAGAGGGACGCTAGCTCCCCCGAACCCTATGATCGTCAGGTCCTAGCGAGGTGTCCTAGAGAGGTGTCTGACCCAGTAACACGAAATACAACACCAACTCACTCTTCTTTGGGTTAAGAGAACTTAGTCTCTCGGGGTCAAAGCTATTAACCAACCTTACCAAAGTCACGACAATTTTTCGTTCCCTACGTCAGAATTAAAGCCAGTCAAGATTTGACGGAAAATGCAATATCCTTTCTAGCAAATGACTGGCTAAAAAGATCACGCACTTACTACGCGTACTAGCATAGCTGATAAAGCTATGGGACAATAAAGAATTACATGTTAAATACTCAGACCAAGAATCCTCACCAACTCATAATATTTGCTAGCGAAGGTATAAACAAGACCATTCAAAGTCGACTCCACTTGTGATGCAAAGTCGACTATGGATGGCTGCATAGGCTTTTGAAGCGCTTGTGTTCAAAGTCCTTGAAAACAAGCCCTTAAAAAACATTCAAGTGTCGACAGATAAGTTGAAACATACAGGTCGATGTAGTAGCTTCCCTTACTCAACGCGCATAATCCTCTTCTATAATAACACACCAACAAGCACAAGGGGAGAATTGAAGGAGGGAATGGATACACCCTTGAAGTGGGTTCAACTTTGACTCTTCTTCCTTCGCTTCAATACCGGAGCCGTCGTGGTTCGGATCGTAGTTACCTTCGCTTCTTGTTCCAGGTAGTCTTCGGCCACGCACAAATGTAATTGTAGATCTGTCGTGACACGAGCAACCACAGAAAGTTTTACTACGAGTGTAGTAACACTTTTTTCTTTTTAGTCATTTCTTTAGTTTGTGTTTTTACGACATGCCATGCTCAAGGCGACCATTTGAAGGCAAATATTAAACAACCCAGAGTGCAGTCATAAAAGATCATTTTTCTCTCCCGTAAAACTTTCAGGAAAACTTGCCACTAAGCTCTCTTCTGAAACTTCTCAAGTAATATCCAAGGGAAATTAAACTGTCGATACAGACTTCGGTAGTCTAATTTACGAAAGCAGAACTAATCCTGTAATCCACGAGAAATGGCAGCAATTTAACACAATGAGAAATGCCTGGTAATTCCATACCATAATATTACTGCTTGCCTGGAACAGACGTGCAGTAACGCAAGTCCCCTAACTAGCTCTTCAAGTTAGCAAGTCTTTTGTTGGACAGACTGACTAATGTAAATTTAACGACAGTTTAGCTATTGCGTTTGAAACCTTGCGCTACTCTTAGCATATAGGGGATTAGGACGGTATTACTTCAAGTGAAAAATAGAGTAAAAATATATACATAAATATATAAACATTCATAAAAATAGCGAAACTAAGGTTTTATTAGGAAAACTTCCTTTCGGTATGCTTCAAAAGGGTGACTTTCATTCCTACGTCATTCGGGAGATAAATATATATGTATGGGAAGATATTGCTGACAAGCAATCTGAAGAAAACGCTATAATTTTCGTTTTATAAAAAATCTTCTGGAAGGAAATACCATAGAAAAAATTATCTATGGGGGATTAGCTTTTTTCCAGTCTCGACAATAATTTTCCTAAATATTTCTTTTGAAAACAGACCACCTTTTTCTAACTTCCAACTCTGCTCCAAGAAAGGGATAGATTCTCGGAACAGCGTTCGTGTTTATCCTCGTTATTATACACGAACCTAGAGTCTTCCATCATGTTTAGGAATGTATTTTGCTTTCTAAAAAAAAATAAAAAACTATAGGGGAGACCGGGGCACCTTGGATAAGGGGTAGGTTGAACAATTTTAAATATCTGAGCCATCTTTTGAAAAAAAAATCCACTAAATTCACGTAACGTTTATTTCACCCAAACACAGCAACTGAGAAAGTATGGGTATGCTCGTCAATTTCTACTAAAAGTTATAGTTCTTTGTTTTTTTCCGATGGGTTTTCCAAACTTTTCAAAACAGAGATTTTTGTCTTCTAAGAGTTTCATTTGGTAAATATCTAAGTAGAACTTTTTGTGGACATAGCTGATTCTTTTGCCTTCAAAACAAGACCAATTTTAAAATATTTAAGTAACGAATTACTGAGATGTCGCAATTTTTGTTTAATGACCGTCGTCGGGGCAGGTCGGGTCGAAAAAAACGGGGCAGGTTGGATCATGGTGGGCAAGCACTGGGTCGAAAGCATGACTGTCAACTCTGGAACCAGACAGACATAAAACCTTTATACAAACCTGTGCACTGCATCTTAGTAATACTAAGTTTATTTTGGTTAATAGTGAGGATTTATCGCAAAAAAACGAAAACGAATAGCATCCTCCCGAGCTGATCAAAGAAGCAGTACTTAATGAATAATAATACTAAACCAATGCTTCGTTTTGAAGGGTTTTTTTTACGTTTCACTTGGTTATAATCTGTATGCTTTGGCTGGTTATCAACAAAAAAATTATTTGCAAACCGTAATGAAATTTCATCATTGCCCAAGGTACCCCATAGTCCTGCCCAACCTACCCCGTGATGGGGCACGTTGGTCAATTTTGACCGGCTCTGGTATAAATTAAATATTAAAAGTAAGGGCTTGAGCTAACTCGCTAAAAAAAAATCACACGATAACTAGGATGGCAATGCTACTTTAAAACACCAAATTTAGTTTCATGTTGTTAGTATAGCGTCTTCTAGGCTCTCGAGAACGAAAAACTGCCCAACGTGCCCCGGTCTCCCCTACCCTTGATCTCGATTTTGCTGTGGTTTAGTTCTGGTAGTGCTCATCGGATAAATGCAGCTTCCCCCTAAAACTAAGTTTCTAGATAATTCTTACGTTCCGCTTTTGGAAGCTAATTTCTTGTATACTGAAATCGTGGGCAAACAATAAAGTATGGTAGATTAATGGAATTTTCTGGCATTTACTCTATAAAGATTCATTGTTATTGTATTTACCTTAACGCAGTTTCTTTTACGCTAAACAACAGGGGGTTAAAGGGAAGGTAAACCATGTAAGCTGATCGGATTTGAAATAAGACAAGTTTTTCTTTCTAAATCCTACGCTACTTTTGGTCTTTGCTGGGCTTTTCCACGTGGTCTGTGGGCTACCTTTTTTTTTTAAAGTGTACTTCGATAGGATTAGCGTATACAGTTTGAAAAACTGTCGGAAATTGCCTCATTAGCGCAGCTCGAAATTTGTTTCTGTATACTTCTTCCTTTAATGTTTAGTTGAAACACAAAAAAGGGTTACAGTTACCCAGCCATGGTTGTCGTCAGGCATCAGCTAGTTCCGTTGTTGAACTTTGACTGGAGAGGCGCTTTGTTGACTGAGGCGACCGCTGTTTCATGCATCACGAGTTCCGACCGAGATGTTTTGTGGGGAACTGGCACGAATTCCTAATTGCTGTCATTCTTCCGGCGCATCTTCTTGTCTTAACTCCGGAATTTCCGGAGAGTAAAATCTTTTTTTTTCTTTTCGTGTAACAGTCGGACTCTAACTTGTAATAGTCGAACTGAGTGACACGAGTCCTTTGGTAATTTACAAGTTAACGATAGTGACATTTTCTTTGATAAATAACGCTGGTTAGCTTATTGGTATAAGATATGCGAAGTTTGTGTTCAAATATTCTCAAAACTGTCAAATATAATTAGAATACTTCTGTAATTATTATTTATAACTTATTATTAATTTACTAATTTTATTACTATCTATTACTTATTATTATGTATTAATACTTATTAATTATTACTGCCATAATCTTATTATCTATAAAACGAAGTGCCGTTCAACGACCTTCGTCTGAGAGAAATTCAAACCGCGATGCGCTATTAATTTATTGAACGTTCTATATTTCTGTATAGCTCGAAACACAGAAAATTGGTTACCTTCAAGTAGCATAAGATATTTACGATTTTGTAAAATACTGTTTCATTACAGTCAGAATTAACGAGAGTTCCCAACAATTCCCTCCTTGTTATTTAATTTTATTATTATAGTTATTAGGTTTACTACTCCTATAAATTGTTTTTTTTTTAGATATTTTTGGCAACATTCATTGTGTTCTGCAAGTAAACTTTGACAATGAGCAGCACAACCCCAACCACTTTTCTTTTGATTCGGTTTGATGGATCGCTTCCTTTGAGCATAGAATTTCATGCGGTTAGACTTGTTTAACCGCTTCGAGTTTTTGCTATTGTCCCGCGACTGACGTTCCAAGTAATGGAGTGCTGGGCTATACCCATGCTTTTTTCATCACACATATGCAAAACTAAGGGCTACATAGGGCTGAAAGAAACTAATAAAAAAAGGCCTGGTCCATTGTTGATCGTACTAAACTTACAAAGCATTCCAGTTTATATACCAAACACTTTGGCGCCTTTCTTATGGGATTCAGAGTTATGGGTTTGGTAGAAGTTTTGACCCTTCAGCCTCGTAAACTTGTGAAGCGAAGTTGTAAACTTACGCAAGTTGAAATCGTCAAAAAGCATTGTACAAGAACACTATGCAAATTTTGTACAGTTAATAGTCGTAAGGTGCATCGCTTTGACACTGTCAACTTCTATGTAAGTATACTTTAAGCCCACGTTGTTATTTGACACATGTTGACCCGGAAGTCATATCGGTATTGTTAGTCAATTAACACCGCTCATAGTGATTCTGTAACGATCTGACCCACGCAACGGCAATGAAAACACGCAAGTGCATTTACGAATGCTAGACTTACGTGAGACGAGATCAACGCAAAGATACCCCTTTATTGCATTATTGGCTCTTTAGCCTAGTATGAGGTAGCCAAGATTACATTATAATGAAATTATTTTTTACCAAAATTAAGGTACGACACTACGTTAAGAGATAATTTTGTTTAAAATAACGCTTATATTACAAAACCGACTTTCACTTGGATTAATTTCTAAGTTAAGAATTGATCGCCATTAGGTCTACCCATAACTATAGTTATACTGGAAAGGTTAAGTTGCATTTCCATTACAACGAAACTATGGCTAGAATACGGACTCTATACACATCATATTGTGGCCACGGTAACCGTGCAGACAAAGCGAAATGGAAATGCAAGGTACCTAGCGATAGTCTTTTGTCCACGATCGCTTTATAGAGGTTAAGCACATATAGATCATTGATAAGCTTCACGTTATAAAGTGAGTAAACTTGTGAGGAACTCCGATTGCCGTGAAACATTCACTTCTTAGCAAACTGTTACTTAGAAAGTACATTGGTTCTGGATAAAGGGACATTGGACAAAATGTCAGCGTTTGTTTTGGTCATGTTCCTCGAATAAGGTTTGTCTTCGGATTGCTCCAATAGAACCACGTCCCAAGACGATGCACCACTGTTTTTGTGTCTTTTTTTTCGCTTAACGCCTTGTGCAAGAATACGCCGAAAGTAGAGAGCTGAAAGCGATGGCAGCGTTTACTGTCCAATCCGATCTATGTAAGTTCACTTACCAAGTGAAAAAATGCAGTAAAAAACCCTTACTGGAGCAAACTTCTCTTATTTATTTTGTTTAAACTGACCTGTTCAAAAATTTTGTAACGAGTTCGAGTAACATTGCTGCAGATTCTGTTGATTACTGTGCGCAAGAAGACAACGGATCCAGATTCTGTTAGTAGATACGTCAGCCTCCCTTAAGCTTTCACTGCTAAAAAATTGTTCAGCACCGTTCCCAGTAGAAATCTCAACTCTGCCTCAGTGCACCAAATTGGAAAAGTTTCACAGAAAAGCTTATTTGTCAGATTATATCAAGGTTTTCAAAATATAACTTAGGATAAGATGTCCTGTATACACGAAAAAAATTCCAAGGAAAAATCGAAAAGATTAACTGGTTTATAAAACATTTACAGAATCCTCGACTCTTTTCTTCCTAGCTTTATCCGACAAGAAAAATCTTAAAATTAAACAGAAATGTTTCCGTAAACTTAATAACTTTTCTCGCTTATTTATAAACCCATACCTTGTAAAAGACTTGATACCAACTCACGACGTTAAAGCACCCTAAAGAAATGCTGTATAATAAAATGGTCGTGCGTCATACTAAAAATTCCCCCGAGGAACATAAAGTTCCAAGTATATTCCAGTCCATGCGCTTCATTTTTACACATAGTCCCCTTTTCATGCACACTACACCCTTTCCTGTTCGCAACCTTAGCGTCATGGTAAGTTAAGCTGTGTCAACGCGGCATTTAAGTCCAACAGAAATACGCAACCAAACCTCAAATCTATTGAGCAAAAATTCCCCATCCCCATTCCCGGTGCGTAAGCTATGGTGACAAATGCCTATCAGTCCTCACTGAACGGTTACCAAAACTTTTGGCGCCCTTTTATGAGTACCTATTGGGAATCGACCAACCAGACCGGACCGTCTGACACAACGACAACAAGTTTTTGACATCTGATCAGACAGCCCTCTACGAAACTATTAACCCGTCCAGTACTTGATCGACAGCTACACTTCAGCTGTCGGATAGGTCCGCTGAAGAAATACAAGCAATATGGAGCTGCTTTTGCGGTGCGCTGAACCCAGTGGAGATCCGCTTTACTCACTTACGAACGATCGAAACTGCCCTAGATCTTTCAAACTCAGGAGTCCGCCACCGTACCATGGCTTGGGAGCTTAAACACACCCAAGGGATCCAAAAGTTTTAGCTTTCCAAAATCTTCCAAACAAAACCAAAAGTCAGTGGTTGGTCCGGTGTGGAGCAAATCGTGTGGGTCATTTCGTACCACATGTTCCACCAGAAAGGGAAGGAAGGTTTTATCGAAGGCGAAGCACACGTTGGATTATATAGGTACTCTAGCCCCTGTTTGTGCGATTTACGAGGTCTAGTGTTAATCTGGGCTCCTTTCAATCAATGTAGCTCCGATGCCTGTAAAAACTAACCCTCGCGACTGCCATTATCCGTTCGCTGTCACCTTGACCTTGCTTTGGCGCGTGCATAAAGGTACTTCGCAACGATGAGGATTTGGAAACCAGACCGTGCGGTGCGCTATTCAGCGTGTCGCTAATCAAGAATCGGGTATTGCGTTATACGCCCTACTCTACCTCCACCCACGCGGCCCTTTTCCTTTAACTCACCCTTCGACGAGCACAATAGGGCTTATAGAAATATATATTTCCGATCAATGTGGTAGGGAATTAGAGTTAAGTTCCCAATGGTTCTTCCTACTCCGTCAAGTTTATTGCACATAAACGGATAACATTCAAAAGCAATAAACTCGACAAAAACACCCAACGATTGTAAGAACCCAACCTTCTAATTATAACGTCCTGCGCAGTTTGACAAATTGTGGCGATTTACTAAAATGTTCAACTAGACACGCGGTTATATTCGATGTTTCGGTTTCAGGGAAACGGTGTTAGAATGTTACGTAACTCCCTACGCAACCCTCACACAATCTTCCGCAACTCAAGTACAAACCTTTACGCCAGCGCGACACAACGACGACTCGAACCCCGACTACAAGCCCCAACTTAAGGACTACGAACCCCGACTTAAGGTTAGGTTTGGTTCCACGACTCAAGGTTCGTAATCCTTAAGTCGGGGTCTTTTAGGGTGGACTCACACTGGAGTGCCTAAGCCCTTAAGGATTGACACCTCATTGACACCAACACGTCTACCTGTCGTGAGCAGGAGGTAAAGGCGGGGACAAGGTAATTCGTAGGATGTGGCGAAAATAGTTTTCTTCCTAAGTCATATTGGTCAAACACCCTTTTGTGACCCTGCCTCATTCAATTAACGGGCTATCCATAGCTAGCGGCCGAAAAAGCCCACTGCCCGCTAATTGCTGGTAAAGGACGTCACAGGCACTCTCTTAGGGACTTTAGGCCTCATAGGCACCCAGTGTGAGGCCACCCTTAATCTCGTTGGCGCTTAGCCAATGAGCAGAAACTTTTTAAACTCGAAATGCTATTGGTCTCTTGAAATATTATGGAACCGTCCTCCTTATGTTGGGCTCCGTCGTCCTTTTGTCGGGGTCCGTCGTCCTTATGTCGGGGTTTGAAGTCCTTTTGTCGGGTACACCGTAATCCTTTTGTCGAGTCGTCCTTGTGTCTACGACCCCTAGATACACATGCAACTCTCCTTAGACATGTAATTCTCCTTATAGACAGCTCTATCCGCTTAACGTACGGTACAGTACTCGAAAGAAGTATCGACACAATGGCAGTGAAAGGCTAACCAATGAGGTTGCAAATATCGTTTTACTTCAGAGTTTCCTATACAAGCGTAACGGTGAAAGGGCTTTCGACGTCAAGCAAACTTTGCGAGCCCATTGGCCAGATTTCTCCCATAATGTCGATACTAATTTTGAGTACTGTACAGCTATTGAGTAAATCCCGAAATAATTCCGACTTAATCAGCTTAGTAAAGTAAAACGTTAGCACAATTGTACCCAATCAAGGAACGAACTCTTTTACAGGAATCAGGCATTTAATATTTTCCTACTATTTTCGCGGGTATCGACCTTCAACGGGGGCAGGGTGGGGGGGGGGAAGAGTCACACTGTACAGAGAGTTTAATTAAATCCCAGGAGCTGAAAAGAGCCGAGTGAGAAATTCAAAGCAACAGCCATACTTTTTAAACAATGAAAAGTAGTTGGCACGATGCCTTGCTTGCACCCTGAAATCCCTGCCTATGTCTGTGAAAGGTCTTCCTAGCAAGCAAAACTGAAATATAAATTAGAAAAGTTGTTCGTATTGTCGTATTTTGCGAAAACCTTTTCCATGATTACTCTGAACAGTTGTTAAACTTTATTAATAAACAAACTTCCTACTGTCTCTCCATATAGGACCTCCGGTGTCGGTGGAAATTTCCATGCTCATTCTCAGCATAAGTTCATTGTCCGAAGTTCAAATGGTAAGGGCCCTTCACTCCTTACTCTAATTATGGGTTACAACTCAACTAATGGAACTTTGTTTTATTTTTTCTACATATGAAGGATTTTACGTTGGATTTTTATTTTCGACAATACTGGAAAGACCCACGCATGGAATTTCCTCATCAACCCGGAATTGAAGTATTATCTGTCAGCACAGATTACTTACAACATATATGGGTGCCAGACACCTTCTTTGCCAACGAGAAAACGTCCTATTTCCACATGGCAACAACATCCAATGAATTCTTGCGAATTAAATACGACGGACAAATCCAAAGAAGTATACGGTACATAGATACAATAATGTCTATTTTTTATAATGCATCTTTTTTATCAAATGAGTTTAGAACTTACTTACTAAATTAGTTTAAGCATTTATCAAATTAATTTAAAAGATTTTGTTGCCATTAAATAGTAATAAATTAAAAGAGATTCATTCTGTGTAAAACATACCTCACAGGTTAACAATTACAGCAACGTGTCCTATGAATCTGAAATTCTTCCCGATGGACCGACAGCTATGCGCCGTAGAAATTGAAAGCTGTAAGTTTTGACAGGTTTCCGCAACTTGTAAATGAACAGTCAAACTTTCTAACTATCCCATGAAGTAAAAAGTTGTCTAATAAGGTTTCTTTCTGGCTCTGTTTTGCTAGTTGGAGGGTCGCTAAAGGACATTGTCTACAAGTGGATCGATAGTCCGAAAGCAGTGGCAGTGGAGCCGGAAGTGGAACTTCCTCAATTCAAAATTATGGGATTCCGCAAGACTTCCCGTGTAATTACTACGAGTACCGGTAAGTTCATCTCTCTTTACCTGACTTCGACCACTACTAAACAAGACCCAAAGGCCATAAACTAAGGTATAGTCCAGAAGTTGTTTGCCCGTACGAAAAAGTCGGACTTTCTACTTAAGTTAAACATTACGTTAACTGCAGTGTTAGGTGAAGTTTTGAAGTAATACTGCAGTAGAAATCGTGTATACTGATGTTTTTTTCTTTAAATTTAGACCGGAATTAAACTGCAGTAAATATGGTAATTATTTCGAGTAAAACTTAAGTAAAATATTGATATACTCGTATTGCTGTGAAGGTTATGCTAACACAAATAATGCTTGAGTAAAATTCGTTTTCAATTTAAGTAATATTGAATTTTTTTTTAGGTCTAAATTTACATCAAGCTTACCGCAAAAGTTGAAGTAAACATCAGGTTTTATGCATTTTATTTACCACAACTTTTTCGTACGGGTGAAGTCCAAAAGTTATTCTTCAAAGCCAGATCCACAAACTTTTAAAAACCTTTTTTTTTAAACTCGGACAGCCTATCCGGAGTTCGGTCTTTTTTAACAGCTTGAAAAACTAAATTATAAATCCCCAAACTTTCCAATCACTTTCACCTTAAACTTCCCCAAGAAATCTTGTTTTTCGCATTACGATAAATAATGATGCTTTACAGTTAAGTTTTGAGAATTGTATACGAAGTCAATTTGCAACAAGACACCTAAAACACTATAGCTTATTAACATCTAACATTTCCAATCGAGAATTTTCCAATCAAGCTGGACCCCATTTTGGGTTCAAATGGAAGCTAAAGTAGCCAACTTGAATGACGAAAGCACAGCTTAGCATAGGTTACCATAGTTTTCAGCAGAAGCTCCAATTATCGAACTCCAAACTCTTTTATTTTGCTACAGAGCTTGAGGAGGATTGAGCGGTTCCACGTCCCACGCCACGAACGGCTGGTCGTTGGTCCATGTAAAAAAAAAGGCTGCAAAAATGCCTTGGCTCGGCGCCCATGCAGCTCTTATAAGAAAGAACAGAGAGACAATATAATTCCTAACCTTACCCAAGTGTTTTATTTTTTGAGAAAGGAAATCAAGTGAAGAGACGGGGATTTCAAGTATCTGTGTAATTTTTCTCTTTTTTTTTTTTGGGGGGGGGAATCATTTCGTAATTCTTAGAACAGTAACCTGTAAACAGTGCTCTTTGGCTAAAATCGATGAATACGACGAGCAAGCCAATGCCAGACAGGGGCTGAAAGGCCACAAGGTATTTGTACCGGCTTTTAGAAAGTTTGGAAACTTTTGCGTCCAGCTGCCTTGCGACCAGCACTATGTCACTGTAATCCCACAGTATTACACCCGGCAGAACTTGCAACCGAAGATTTCACAATCCAATAGCACTTCAAAAGCCGATGGAAAAGTTCCACCGTGTTCTTACGGGAAAGAAAATAAATGGTAACGCACCACAAAGAGCGTACTTTGAGACGCAATTATTAAGCCGTTATCAAATCATGTTTGAAGAGCAATCTTACATAATGAAAACCAGCAAAAAGCTAAAGAAACAAATACACAAATATTTACTTTCCTAACGATACATTAATCTTAGCCAATTTCCAGACAGGTTTCTAGAATTTCGCATTCCATATTTTAATAATACTAAGACCACTTGTCCGAATTGAAATGAAAAAATGAATAAAAATAATTAAGATTACCCGAAGGAGAAAGATGTAATGGTAGAATAAAGCTCTTGATTTAGGGAGAGAATAAAGAAACACTACCAACGCAAAACCCCAGAAGCTTTAAAATAAAAACAAAAATTGTAAAAGCCAGTCTTTGGCATGTTATTAGTACAGATCAATAACGAAAAAAAGATCTAAACAAAGTTGCCTTTATTTTTTTAAGCCACATAAAGCTTTACTCTTCACGGCTCCTATACGATACAAGTTATAATACCAGAAGTCTAAGTGCGTAAAGGAAGGATCGTTATACCGAAGGAATTTATCCATTTTCACCCTTCCTATATGCATTTGGAACTATCTACAGTATAGGGTACAAATGGTATATTTCACACAGCAACGTAGCTAACAGCGCGAAAGGAATACAGCTGTTCAGCTCCTAAGGTCGTCGATCTTAGATTGAAGATGGCTGCTCTATAATTTCGAAATAACTTCCTAACTGTAACAGAGACACATGGGGATATCACTCATGCTACGCGACTTCAAAGAATCAAACCATCCAAAATATGAACAAGCTAGCAAACTGCCATGGATTTATGCAGTGGAAAGGCTTTACTTTGAGAATAAATGAAATCCACAGTTCATGCACTCAAAGCCAACGAGTACAAAGCGAACACGTATCAGTTTTCTTGCTTTGCCTCAAGCATGCTTCACCGGAGATGGTTTTAATTTCCTTGGAGAGACCTCAGCTACTACGTATGACTTACAAACTCTCTACGTATTAGAAAAAAGGAAAAAAAATCCCGAAAGCATTGAAGCGCTCTAAGCAAGCAGTTCACTACACTCTGTTGTTTTACATTAAAGTGAAGCATAAATCTAAAGTTCTGACGTCAAAGCATCCCACTCTTTTAACGACATCCAAGATATCAACAATGCATTCGCAAAACTCTGCATTTCTAATCATTTACCTAAGGCGAAATTACACGGAACTTTTTGAAAACAAACAAGAAACCATTTTACATCTTCTCCATCTCCACCGCTGCAATAAAACCACGAAACGTATAAAAAATAGGAATTAAAATGTCACATTTGGGGTCTTTACTTCTTGAATGCGAAATCTCTTGTGCCAAACCGATTTGTTAAGTTCAGAATTTAAGATCTTGAACGCGAAAGCGATGCTTTCCTTCGCAAAAAGGAATCCAAGCATGGAGAATTGAATTAATCCCAGAAACGCACATTATTGATTCGTAAAATCCTGATTCGATCTGCATTTCTGCCCTTTCCATCGCCCATGACAACAACTGGACAACGTATAAGAGTGCGGTTCCCTAATTATACTGCTAATTACCACCTGGTACAGTTAAGTGCGAGGTATTATCTTTGTCATTCCTAAAAACAGTTTCACATGATACCAAGTAAATTGTAATTGTACCTAAAGGCGATCTCCCCCTCTACAAGCTGACAACTGTAAACCCGCTTAATTGCCTGGGGACAGTTTCGAAGCCGCAACCCCAACCTTCAATAGTTCTGCACAGGAAAGGGTTATGCCACCCCATTGCATTGCAGCAAAATTTCCTCTACAGTATTCAACAAAGCTATAATCCGCCTTTGGCGAGTTTCCTAGAAGCTGGACACATTCCATGAAACTCTAAAAAGAGCGCCAAACTTGCAATGGGAATGTTGTGATCAAAGCCATGAGTTAAGAGACAAGCGAAATCGTGCTAGAACTTTGCATGGAAATACTTTTGACTAAATCTCCATTCCGACCAGCCGAAATATAACCGGTCTGCAAGAGTTTGGCTTCTTTTAGGGCACAGCGCCAAAGGGACAACCCAAGAAGCATTTGGAGATTGTTTTCCATAGTAGTAACTTTTAACTCGTCGGAATGGACCAGGATTCAGTGTCAAAACGGCCCTTTTTGTTTACCACACCAATGAGTTTCGTTTTTGGAGTCGTTTAGACTAGCAAGATAGATTAATACCGTGTGTTGGACTAGGAAATTCGATTCGCAATGTTTGGGTACTACTCAATTGTGTAGTAAGTGTTTATAATCATAGAAGAGGGATTTGCTTTCGGTATTTTCGACGTGTTGCAGACAGGCAAGGGAGTATGAGAAGGAAATAGATCATTTGCCAGAGTTGAAGGTATTCAACGTGAATCACAGGCGGAGGTAACCTGAAATACAAGGACACATTCCATGCCCTTGAGATGATGGACAATGTCATGGTGTCAGCTATATAATGGATGCCCATTTGCTGCACATGTTCAAAGAGCGCGAAGGCAGTTTACTAGCAATTTGGGACTGCTGGGTATAACAAAGCGACTGAATTTCAGGGAAGAAGGAATCATTTTTGGGAAAGGGTTTGGATGGAACAGAGTTTTAGTGTCACGATTGCGAACTTGTGATATTTGCGCACGTTCGTTGGGGATTTGCGCCGATATCTATGCAAAGTACAGGAGTTTCGAGGATAAGTCTGGGTTATTTTAGGAAGGTTTCAGCTAAATTATTCAGTGGATGGGGTCACCTTTCCAAAGTTCAAGGGAATAGTTACCCAAGTGGCGGTGATTCTGCGGATGCTCGGATACCGAGTCTTGGGGATATTATGTTATAATTTTGTGCGTGGGAAATAACTGCTGTGCAAAGTAAGGAAATGGTTGATATTGGGCAAGAATGTGGAGTATAATAAATAACAAGCATATAAAATAGCTCGAAAACCAATAGCCATAAATATTAGCCTTATGTTAACTGCAATCGATAACATCAGGATAAAAAAAGGGTAATTCCCAGATTAAATTTAAGTTTTCCTCTACACGCGACGCCTTTCCTTTTCTGCTAAGTAATTACAAACTGGCTTGGATTAAAGGATAGAACGGAAACTTAACCCGCCCTGTCAGCTATATATTTATAATAAAATTATCTGAGCACAATTTTGACAATGATTTACTGAGTTACTTCCATTACAGTCATTGACTAGTAGCTTGTGTAGCTTCTAGAAAGTTCCTAGGGATATAAGTCAACAAAAACCATTCGTACAAATGATAGGCTTAGGTGAATGTTCTAATGATTTTTTAACGAAACACGGCTACTCTTTGTCGCGGTGTCTATGTTAACTGTTAACGTAATTGTTGTTGTTTTCTTCTATTATTTTTAGGCAACTACTCCCGATTGGCCTGTCAGATTCAGTTCGTCCGATCTATGGGCTACTACCTCATCCAAATCTATATTCCTTCAAGTCTCATCGTGGTCATCTCCTGGGTGTCGTTTTGGCTAAATCGGACAGCATCCCCGGCCCGGGTGTCCTTAGGCGTGACGACCGTGCTCACCATGACTACGCTCATGTCTTCAACCAATGCTGCCTTGCCAAAAATCTCGTACATCAAATCTATCGACATTTTTCTAGGCACATGCTTCGTCATGGTTTTCGCCTCTTTATTAGGTAAGCGCAAAACGCTGGGGTTTTCTCCAAATAGTTACGACCCTGATACTCCAGAATTTTCTTCTTGACTATTTTCAAAAACTATTTTAATTCAAAAGACGATTCACATAAAGCTTTCATGAACACTTAACTTTAAAAACTGTTATTCTAACAAACTAAATTTAATAACTTTAAATCATAAATATACTACCTCCTTCTTATGAGCTCTTAAATTCAAGATAAATCTCTAAAATTACATAAAAAATAAGGTTTCTCAAGATTTCAAAATGAATTACTGGCGCAAGAATTCCAATGCACTAAGACATACGCTATTCTACGACAAACTACTGCAATAGGATAGTCCACAACTTTTAAATCCGACAATCAGCTTGGAGTTGAAGCAATATGAACTTTTTGATACAAAAATATACCGGTTCGTAAGCCGTATACAGATTATAATCTGTCAGTATTTTTTTCAGAGTTTTGAAACCCACTCAGCAGATTAAGAAGTGCTGGACAAGGAAGATATTCTGGAGTAAATTTAAAGCCTGAAATTGACTGAAAATAAAAGATGAAATTGACGGCTAAAATATAGAGCTGCTTGCCTCACACTGAATACTTAACTGCGTCCATGAATCAAAGATGCTTATGTGAAATTTACATCGGTATGTCAAGCCCGGAATTCTTGATCGGAAGATTTGACCAATTTGACGTTGGAATAAGGGAACGCGACTAGAAGGCGGCAATAATCCCTCTACGGTAGTCACGTTCGCGAAAAACGACAGTCATTTTCTCACCAACATTTTTGAGAATCCCAGCTTATGAGGGATGCACATTACTCGTTCGCTCCCTTTATTTTTAATTATTGCAGTACGACCGCACTCTGTCGTATGGCGAAAGGAAGGGATAAAAGTAAAGCCAGCTTAAAACCTAGTTAAAAGTCTGATGGATTTTCGTCCGGTATGTCTCGTGTGAAGCATTTCAAATTGGGAGGTAAACTGGCTTTTTCACGTTTAATAAACATGATTATTAAAGTTTACTATCATATTTACTGGTGAATCACCTGTTCCCTTGATTTTTCTTTGCATTAGAATACGCAACGGTGGGCTACTTGGCAAAGCGGATTGAAATGAAGAAGAAGCACTACCAGAACTTGCAAAAATTGGTGGAGCAGCATCGAGCAGCTATGGCAGAAACTGAGGCGTCTAGTTCAACTGGAGCAAGGGGAGGGGTAAGTAATTAATTATAATTATTGCAAAGCTCCGCTACATATATACTAGGGCAAATTAACTATTTCCTTCGCTACTTTCAACTTCACGCTTTGTACGTGTCGATACAGTTCAATACGCTTTCTTGCTTCGTTTCGAAAACTTCCCTTTAACATTAGCTGACATATACGTGCTACACGTGCCTACCGGTGACAATTTCATATCACAGCTACAATTCTTGAACTCAGCAGGGCTTAGCTTGTGTAATATAGAAAATTCAAAGTTATAAACAGCTCATTAGAAGTTACACATACTTGCATTTACACCTTGATTATGGTAACTCTTTTAGCATTATTAATAAAATGGCTTACTTAGTTTAGCTGAAATAGGGTCAGCCATCTTTTCCAATTTTTGCAAGAAACCGTACCAAGTGGCTTTTTTCAACTGTCAACATGCTATGCTGTCACCTTTACGAGTAGTTGCAGAACGAGTTAGACTCGGTTTGGCCTTGACGAGCTTGGCCTCGGTTTGGCTTTTGTACCCGAAACCATCCCCGAAACCATCCCCGAAACCGCTTCTCGAACCGAAAAGTACAAAGCGGTTTCAACCTGGGGTCCTTTCTTGGCTTATCCATGGGTAAAATATCAAAGTAAAGTAAACAGAACTCGTGAAAGGGTGAAAGGCTTACTTCAACGTATTATTAAAGAAAAATAACTGAGTGAAGGACTTTTTGATATTGTTTTGCCTGATCTTCCATGGGTGACACTTTCAGTCTACTTCCAGTATCCATTTCGCCCAGGTAATTAAATATTCCTTTGGTTCATAATTGGATTGCCTCACCCGCCATTCCAAGTTATGAGTTTTGTTTCGTTCCAAGATTTATCTTACATTTTCTGTGTGAAGCATCTTTATATTGTGAAGTGACTGTTTTAAACTTCTACTTCTTCTTTTAGCTACCCAATACTTAACAGAGATGACTTAATGTGTATGAAAAGTCTGAAAGAGGCGACTTAATATGTAAAGAAAAGGGCAAAAGATGAATCCATCGGTCGGGTAAACATTAAGCATATCGTATACCGTATTCATTAGACTTTCTTGAGCTCCAGTTCCTTTTTTCGTCCAATGAAGCCTGTTTTTACCCTTCCAAGAGAATTTGCGTTGTGGAAGAAGCCTTTTCAGGCCGTAGAGTTTTAAGGTTTTACTCCAACAAATATACGATTCAACGCTCCAAACGTGTCAGTATAATACTCTTAAATTTGCGATTATAGTAAGAAGTTCGTGGAGTGAAAGAGAAAGGATTTCTTAAGCTGTTTTCTTCCATCTGAAGAAGGATACCATTTTTTAAAGAAAAGAGCTGAAAGCCATGGGTGCTTAGGATTTTAGGCCATTAATACGAGTCCATTATTTGACGGTAAGCTAGAAAGACTTCATACGGCCACCATTTAGAGTTCGGTACCCATTAGTAAGTTGAGAATTTAAAGAACAGCGGCCTTGGAAGGGTTTACCCCGCTCAGGCCCGTACCCAGGATTTTTTTTCGGGGGGGTTTTAACCCGAGAACTTGAAATCCTATTTTTGTCGTATACCATCTTTCCGGTAAGGAAAGGGGGATACGAAAAAGGAGAAAAGTTATCGCGTTGTTCGAGCTTCAAAACGGTCAAACAAAACCAAAGCTCAATTTGAAATAAACTTCTCAAGTACCATATGCTAGAAAAACGTATATTTTTCATTTGCGGAATCTTTCGATTGGGGTTTAAACCCCCCGAACCCCCCCCCCTGGGTACGGGCCTGACCCCGCTACATTGCTTATGAGAGAGCTCGCGTGGTTGCCGAAAGAGGCGGAGCAATAATAATCAATGCCTCTGTTATTATTAAAGATGGGAATAGGAAGTTTGAGGCCAAGCCTATTGTTTCAGAGTGTTCTTCTAACATAGTTCCCGTGTTGCAACTTTTAATTTTTTCGTCTAAAGGGTGTTCTGCAGCTCTAGTTTAAATAACGCATAAAAGCAAAGGAAAATGGAAGAATATTTTGCTTACGTTGGCAAAGGATCGTTAAGTTTTGTACTTGACAATAAAGCAGTCATAATTTTATGGTTAAAAGTAAATGGGAACCAGTTTGGAAATGGTTTTTTTTACATAACTTGTGTTGGGCAAAAGTTTTACTCCATACAATTAACATATACATGCTAGTCCTACAAGTTTACGCGTATTAAACCCACAAAGTTTATATAGTTTGGTAATATACTAGAACTTTTGTTATTCGTGCCTTAAAATGGACCTAAAGTCCATAAAAGTGTAGAAACTCAAATATTAAACTATCTAAGCTATATTTCAAACATTAATTGAAGACATAGAAAGTTTTGTAAATTACTAAAACGCGCAAGGAAACCCAACCTTTATAAATGAAATAATATGTAAATTAGAATTAATTTCAACGTGTGTCTTCGTCGAGTTTCTTAAGGTTCTCAAATAATTACCAACAAGAATCCCCTTATTAAATATCCTGAAGAGGCTCACAAGTGTATAGGGGAGCATCAAGTCGAATACCAAAGTTTCTAACGGAGGGTACGTAGGCGTTGAAGTACCTACTATGCTGCGATCCTAATGCATTATAGCCCCTTCCCATCTCTAAAGTTACGCATCTGAATTTCCATAAAATTTAAGAAGCAAAACTTTGAAATGATAATTTATGTAAGGCTTCCTGAGTCCCCGTGCTAGTCTAACGTAAAATGAGTTGAAATTTCAAACTTTGTCGTATAGTAACAACGCTACCTACATACGGAAAGCTTACTTCGTATGAAGGTAACTTTTCCTAACTGTTTTACACCAGAAAAGACTCCCAGACTTAAAATAAATACATTTTCTCTTATTTTTCATCAGCGAAATCGTTTTTGTTACGACCCAGTAGCCTTGGGAATAGAGAAAAGGGCATTCCAAACCGCTATATTAAACTTTCCGAAAGTATGAATGTGACTTGTCTCTATATTAAATTGGTAATAAGTTTTTAAATAGCCTCTACCCTTCTCTCACTTTTCGCTCTTTTCCTTTCCATTAAAGAATGGAAGACATGCGAAGAAGGCGGATCTTGTTTCAGTTTACGAGACCAAAATGACCACTCCAACTTTCTTGGTCACGTTTGTAGTTTCGTATTCTTCTTGCTTATTAACAATACAATTTCGAGGTAACGTTTGGATAGATAGTTTTATTTGAAAATTAGTAAACTATCAGCGTCTGGCTAATAGAGGTTCTTTTAATTTTGAACATCAATACTTATGGAAACATAATTTTCAGCTTGAATTATCGATTTATTGTAGTTGCTATGAAATCGACCAGTCACTTTACTGCCGTATATCTCAGCTATCTTTTGCTCAAAACTTATCTATGCAGTACAGATTATAACTTGTTGTGACAACAAAATATTGTAGCAAGTTATAAGTTGTTCTAAAAGGCGTACGAACTTCGCAACTTGCTTGCTAGCTTATATCCAGTACGGAAACAAGAAAAGAACAGACACGAAATTATGATAAAATGTTCATTATTGACTATGATCGTGGTTGCAAGGTTACAGATTGAAACTAAATTTTCAGGAACGGGGAAAGTCTGGCGGACTGGACGAAGAAGCGGCGTTGGCGTTGCTAGCACCCCATGCTAAAAACCTAAATCAAATGTTCGGCATTACTCCATCGGACATAGACAAATATTCTCGTGTCTGCTTTCCAGTCTTCTTCACCTGTTTCCACTTAGTGTATTGGAACGTCTACCTCCATATCTCGGATGTGGTGGCCGATGATTTAATTCCCCACGTGGTTTAAAAATTTTCCACATTTGCTCTACGTCACGACAGGTTCAAGCAAAAGCTAGAATTCCCTGGAAAGTATAGGACGATAAAAATTTCTCCCACAAAATCAGATCCACCATTTCTGCAACTTGGGAAGGATCTTTAAAAAAAGAGTTGTAGTTTTGCCGTTGTCAAAAATTTTCAAGAAAAAGAAACGGGTCTTTGCACTGGTAGTGGCATTCAGTCACCTTATCGAAAACGTTTTTCGTTCTTTCATAATCTCCTTTTCCTCGCCATGAATAAATATTTCCGGTTATACATAACCCTGTTCCTCGTGTGAATTTGCAAAAATTTGAGCGTGACCTTAACATTGCATATAAGGTTATAGTGTGATATTCCTGCTAGCTTTTTAGAGCAATAACCTTTACAGCCTCGAAGAAATACGAGATAGAAGGAGTGCGTTTTATCCATTAGTTTTAGAAACTCAAAAGGAGCGAGAAAAAAATGACCTTACTGTCAAAAGCTTAGTCCCCACTGATTTATGAAGAATGAACACTGAAATACAGGTTAACCTTAAATCTAAAAATGGGCAAAAATGTTTCCTTTGACGAGAGTCGGAAAAACAAGACCTCTGGCTGTATTGGAAGCCGAACCACCAAAACACGGAAAAACTAACACTAAAATTGCAAATAAATAAACAAAAAAAATTGTGTTGGTGAAGGGGTTTTTTCATACAGGGGAGAAAAGATTAAATTTTGTCCTCAAACATTCACGACCAAAGAAAGGTTGATCATTCTTGACCCCATGGTAAAGTACGTTTTAAAAAAATGGCCGTGTGCTGAAGAGTTTTTCGGGGAAGCAAGAAATGTTAAGATCCAAAAAATAAAATAATAAAATGCTGCATGAGCGTCCCTATAGGCATCCGCGCTATGCTACTTTCTGATGTGCCGGCTTGAAGCAAAAGAGCAAGAAGATAGTGTAGAAAACAAAGCCCGTAGTGATCGCGCCCAGTGCGTACATGAAAACGTTCAACTCGGGGTGCTTGAAGCGGTTCTTTTGAAGCCAACCGAGAACATCTGCTCTTGACATCAAATCTCCTAATGGGGTCACAAAAACCGAAATAAAAACTCGAAGCAGTTTTTCTCGGGAATTTTAAAAGAAAAAGGATGTACGTGTACAGTACGTACCTCGGAAAATGCTGGGGAAGCGCCGCCGAAAATACACCAGAGCGGGAAATTTGTTTACTCCGTATTTACGAGCGTACCGAGGGTCGCGGATTTTGACGAATGTGATGTCCAAACTATCCACTTCGGAATCAATTTGTTCCAGTTCATAAAGTACATCCGAGCACTTGGGGCAGTTATTGTCATCTGCAGGGGCAATAAACTTAAAAGTTAGTCACTGCAGAGATAATTTAGATTTAGTTTATTAACGTGAAGCGATTTAGCTCCAGAAAGTTGGAATGCGAGCTAAATCGTCAGCAATATGATGTTGTGGAGTTATGAATTTAATATGAAGTTATGAATTATACTTACAGAAATACACAGCTACAAAATCGTTTTCGTCTAGGAGTTTATCAAGCATCTTCTTGTTAATTTCTTCAATTTCGTCTTTGATTTCAAAAACATCTTGCGAGGTCAACCAGGACAACACTCGATTCGTTTCAAGCAAATCGCCTAGAGTCGCAATAAAGTTTAGCATCAAAGTGTCAATCTAAATGCAAATATACCTTCGTAAGTCAGGGGACTTTTCTTTCGGAAGTAGAGAAGCGACGGTGTATGCATAACACCGTACCGTTTGGCAGCTTCTTCGTCATTAATCTTCACGAAATCAATACCTAAAAACACAATAATGTAATAAAAATTCGAAATGAGATTCTGTTATTGTTTCTTACCGAAAGCATCTGCTTCTTCATCGATGTTTTCTAGTTCTGCTAAGGCCAAGAAGCATTCGGTGCAGTCGTTGTCATCTAACAGTTAAACTTTAAGATTTAAAATTACACCAAAACGAAAAACTTTATATTAAACCGTTAGGACAGTTTTTGATTAGAAAATTCATCTTGAGAAAAACGTTGCTTAGGTTTTTTGTTGAAAAGTGAGTCCGTCAGTAGACAGTTATTTGGAAAAGTGTGCAAAAGCACCGGTAGAATACTTACAGAAAAATACGGCAAGAAACGGCGACTCGTCCAAGAGCCGTGAAAGCATGCGTGCATTCACGTTTTCAATGGCGTCGGCTAGTTCTCGATTGTCGTCGTCCGTGAGCCATTCCAGACAGGAATCCTCATTGCTTAGGTCTCCTGGTTAGCATTTATAGGCGGCAGCACATGCCAACACGTGTTTTTGTCAAGGTTAAGCATAATTCAGAAGAAAAGCGTGGGTTTTTGGTTCCCCAAATTAAAACGTCAAAAGAGGAAGGGTGTCCCATCCAAGCAAAAAAAAATGAAACGAAAAGATAAAAAAGAAAGAAGGTTGATAAGAAAAGAGCCTAAAACCGCATATAGTGTAGAAAATAACGTTCATTTTTAAGTAAGAGACCTCACGCACGTGCACAGTTTTTAACACACACTGATACCGCTTACCTCTAGTCCAATCACGTAGCGCGTTGCTTGCCCCACGCGAGACTCGAGCCAATGTTCGTTTTTAGACGGTAAAGGATACTAGAGTTAGTAGGGTTACTAAACACGTGCTTGGATAATGCTGAAATGTAAGAGGGAGAAGCTAATAAACTTACAGAAAAGGACGGCGACGGCTTCTGCAGTGCTAATGATGGAATCCAACATATGGCCATTGACTCGTTCAATAGCATTGGGCAATTCACGATTATCGGCATCGACAAGCCAATCATACAACACGTCCCCTCGTAATTCACCTGTGCATGCCCCATTACAGCACAACCAAAAAATATAATATCATAACGTCATGCTAACTATAAGCTTCTAAGGCTCCAATATCTACAACTCTTACGAGACCTTTCTCATGAGTTTTCGTCACCGCACAAAAAGATAACTACCACTATAACTAAGCTTTAGCACGAGAATCAATAAATTTTAATTAAGAGGGAAATAACCTTACCGTCGTAGAGCAGAGGATTACCATTGCGGAAAAACACCATGGCTGGGAAAGTTTTAATACCATAGCGCTTGGCTAGCTGGGGATCGTGAATCTTCACCATCTGGATCCCATAGAGATCCAAATGATGGTCAATTTGCTCCAAGTGATCCAACGCTTGGTCGCAAGCCTTGCAATTAGGTTTGTCTAGAAGAAAAGCAGTGAAATATGGATTTGGCGCGGAAAATTGCGAAAGAACTAATCTTACAAAAGTACACTGCCAAGTACTGGACTTCGGCGAGCAAGCTTTCCAGCATGCTGCGAGTGACGGTCTCAATTCGATCTTCCGTCTTTTGCAAAATAATCCAGTGCAATACGTCTTCTTCGGCTGTCAAATCACCTTCGTAGATACTGGGTACTAGGTTTTCGAAGTAAATCAACGCCGGGTATTCGGTTACACCGAAGTTCTTAGCAATGTTGAGATCCTTTATACAAACAGAAAAGAAAAACATTGAATCACACACGGTAACCGGATGGCTTTTTTTTCGTACTTGAGTCTTGACGAAACTAATCCCTTGACGGTCAGTGAAAATGTCAATATTTTCTAATCCAGACAAGATGTCTTCAAGGTTTTCACAATCAGCAGTATCTTTAAAGAAGAAAAGGCAATACCATGAAAGCATATAGGAAAGTTGTTTTGAATAAATAATCTTACAAAAAAGGACGGATACAAATTCGGTTTTCCGAATGTGTTGCAAAAGAAAATCGCCTTCAACCTCTTCAATAACATCAGCAGATGGATCTTTCTGCAAGATCAACCACTCCAAGATCTTGTCTTCGTTTTTCAAATCACCTGCACACGTTCACAATTGAATATTAAGAAGTTCCCAATCAAGAGAGAGTGATGGAGAAATGACTTGCCAGCATAAATTGTTGGTTCTTTGCTACCAAAGCGAAAGAAAACAATAGCAGGTAGAGCATAGACGCCCAAAGCACGAGCAAAGTTCTTGTCATCCAGCTTAACGAATTTGATGTTGGCATTAGCAGCTTCGTCATCAATATGTTCTATTTCCTCGAGAACTTTCTTGCACTGCTTGCAATCATCGTCGCTATCTAAAAGGAATCGTGAAAATTTCCGTGTTTACTGGATTGGAATCTAGGGACCGTGCAAGCCTTGATCTTCTTAGAATTTTTGAAACCCAGACAGTCTTAAAATCCTTTAATTTCTCTACTTTAAGCTTTTGAAACTTTATTTTGAAAGTTTGATGGTCAATTACCGTAAGAAAAGCTTCTTTGATGTCGAGTCTGGTATAAAGTAAATTCTGGCAATTTAGATAATACGAAGAATAATTCTCTGGCTGTCTCGGAAAGTTTTATAAAATTTACTTACAGAAAAACACGGCGAGAAAATCGGAGCGTTTCAGGATGCGCTCGAACATGCGCCGATTAACCTTTTCAATGGAATCGCTCAGTTCCATATTATCTGGATCCGTCATCCAATCTAGAACTTCTTCTTCGTCCAAGATATCACCTACAAATTAAAAAGTTTCCTCATGAGCAATGATTATCGAAAAAACTTTTGAGTAATAACAACCATCAAAGTTCATTGCTTTTCCCCGCCGAAAAAAGGTTAAGCCAGGCAATTTACGGTAGCCGTATTTTTTCGCAATAAGATGATCATCGATCTTTACCAAGAGCACTCCATACTCTTCCATTTCTTCGTCAATTAGCTCCAAACGCCGCAAAGCCTTCTCACTTTCTTCTTCACCCGGAGTGTCTGTTCGGCAGATGAAAAATATTTAGTAATTTAGTATTCAAAATGAATTTAGAACATTACTGTCTTTAAAAAGCTTTAAAAACTAGACATTTATAAAATTACAGAAGAGAAGAACTAATTACAGAAAATATCGTAAGTACATTACGAACATTGCAAATTAAAACTTACGAAACACAACGCCAAGATATTCCTGCTCTTCGATCAAATCAAACAAGTCCTGACGCGTGACATTCCTGATGGTATTGCCGTGATGCTGTTCTAAGATCCAATCCAGCACATGATCTTCATCTGTCATATCCTCTGAAATTCAAAAAGACTTTGATTGAACAAGATTTTCTACATAAAATTACGGAACATTTTTGCCCCTGAAGTGATGAAAGTGACGTGAAAGGCTGAGGAGGAAAGCAATATGTGTGACCCTTGTAGCGGGGCTATACCTGACTCGTAATACGTAACATTTTGTTCGATAAATTCGACTTCGTCGTCATCGTCGGGTTCAGAGCCGCGCGGAGGGCGTTGGGAAGGTTTTTTTGGCTCATTTTTTCTATTCGGGGTCTCTTCACTTTGGTCCTCTTCGATAGAATTGCTCTGAGAGTTGCTTGAATCATTGCCGGCATCATCGTCGTCGTCGTCGTCATCATCACTGTCATCTCCGTCATCCCAAAAGTCAACGTCATCATCTTCATCACTGTCCTCTTCATCAAGCACCGCTAATCCTTTCATGGCCTTTCTTTTCTTCTTGGAGGAATCTTTCTTGTCCGAGTGGGGGCAGCATTGGAACTTACGAAATTTGCCAGGGTGTTGGGAATCTTCTAGACCAATCATCTGACACTGCGGGCCAGTACCAGTGGATCGGCCTAACACAGGCAGAGACGCAATTTTTTTACATGTTTTTAGGGGCGCTTTCGGAAGCAATCCAGGGGTTAGCTAATTTACAAAATTCCCACAGAATTACATGCAGTTTTTATTGATTTTAAAGACTTCATTTAAAAAAAGCCCAGAAAACAACTCTGGATTACAAAAAGAAATAGCGAAATTTCACATAAAAGACAAAGTAGAGGCCACATCAAGCAGAAATGTCACGAAGCGAAAAAAGGAAAGAAGAGAACGCAAATGTAGCTGTTAGTAAATATACCGTCTTTATCTTTCTTAAAACTAATTTTTTAATTTAATTAGAAAACATTCATTTCTTTCAGTTTCTCCTTTTTTCAGTCCAAGAAAAATGGTCAAAGACAATTCTGAAAGCTCCAAAAATGAGACGAGTGAAAATTGTCTTACTTTGCTGTGACATAATCCATCGTAAGACTGCATTTGCGTCCTTTTGATTACCTACACAAAAGGATCAAAGTGCTAGTTCAGGGATAACACAGTTTTTCATCTATGCTTAGGAAAGCGCCCCTCTTTTTTTCATGTTTGCTGAAACGTGAAAGTATTGTGTTTTTCTTTCTTATATAGCCTATGTTGGGCAGTTGTAGTGCAAAGATATGGATTAAAGGACCAAATGGAAAGGTTTCATCAGCAAGGGGGTGTGATATAGCGAAAGAATATGACAAGATGACGTGAAGAAGGGATGTGCTCTTAGTTCTCAACCCCCAAGAAATAAGCTTACCAGTATAGCGTACGGGATGATCTCCGTTGAAGTAGACTAACGCTGGGAAGTCATCAATGTCCAGCTTAGTAGCGACGTTGACGGCAATGCTTTTAACCATCTGTACACCATGGCGAGAAACGGAGTTGTCCACAGACTCCAGTTGTGACAGGATGGCCTCACAATTCTTACCACAATTCTTCTCGTCTATATATGAAAACAATTTGATGTAACTGTTGCCTTTAGACAGGACATATTACATATTATATTCTCATACTATGTAGTTCCGTAAAATATTCTCGAAAAAACTGGTACAGGGAAACCTCAGTGTTCTAATCCTTACCCGTGGGATTAACAAAGTTTGCTAAATTTCGAACCGTTTTGTAGGCCTCCTGACTAAACCAAACCCAAACTTTGGAAAAGTGGAATCCGTTTGAGCGCAGGGTACAGAAAAGGCCCCAACCTCAGAGTAATTAATTAATGATCGTCAATTCCGAGTTAATCCTTCTTCCTGAGTTAAGTATTTAAGTGAGTCGTCCAGAAACAACAAAGTTAAGGTTAGCGATCATTAACTGTGATGATGTTTTACAATTGACGAAGTTGTAACAACATCTTTAACTTCGACGAACTCATTGGACCACTGAGGTTTCCCTATACCCGTTTTTTGTAGGATTTAGTACACATAATTTAACGAATTTCTGGAAAGTTCGTGCAAGATTTCTTCACTTCAACTTACAGAAGAATACCACCACGCTTTTCGAGTCTGCAAGCATTTTTTCCAGGGATTTGCCGTCAACTTCCTCGATTAGATCCGCACCTTGTTCCTTGGATGCCACAATCCAGCTTAGTACAGCGTCTTCGTCCATGAAATCGCCTAGCAAAATCATAATCTTCTTAGTTAACATACGTTTAACGGAGAGTGAAGGAAGTACCTGTGTATTGGATGGGTTGTTTTCGCAAAAAGTACACGATAGCGGGCAATTTGTCGAGCTTAAACGTCGTAGTCACGCCAGGATCGGAGATCTTGTAGAAGTTGATGTTCAAGTCTGAGCACTCATCGTCAATGGACTCGAGTTCCTTCAAAATCACTTCGGCTTCACTGTCCTTCTCGTCATCTACAATAATGAAAGGAGCGAAAATAATGCATAATCTTTGGGTAGTGGCAGTAAAAACAACGGAAGTATGTAAAAGAAAAGTCTTAGCTTACAGAAAAATGCTACGACATGTGAGACAGTGGCGATTTTCTTCTTCAACATCTTAGTGTTGACTTCTTCGATTTGATCTGCTAACTGCAAGTTGTTATCGTCCGTAACCCAAGCCAATACTTTAGCTGGATCAGAAATATCCCCTGCAAAAGATCAGTGTAAATCAAAGGAAGTTCACCATATTATTGTGTCGCACGAATACCTTTATAAATGAGCGGTTCCTGGTTGCGGAAGAAGGCGATAGCTGGTAAATTGGTAAGACCGTACTTTTTGGCCAGGTCGGTCTCTTCAGTGGTTACGAACTGAATGCCGTACTCGTCTGTGTGGGAATCGACACCTTCCAAAATCTGCAGGATGTCGTCGCACTTCTGTCCTTCTTCGCAAGGTCCACCTATACGGAAAGATTAGCACAGTTTTTCGTTAGCATAATTTTACCACAAGTTCAGGAAATTTCGTAACTGGAGATTATTACGAAACTATATGATGCAAAAGTGAAGTATCACCTACTAACTAGTACGCGAGTATAAGAGATGAGTGTACTCACTGAAATAGACAACAACGTATTCATTCTTCTCAATGATGTCATCCAGCAGTTCATCGGAAACCTGCTCAATTGTATCGGAAGATTTCTGCTCTAATAACCATTCCAAAACTGTCTCTTCATCATCAAGATCCCCTATAGTAAAGAGTTTTGCAAAGTAAAGTTAGGTTTGGAAACCAATGTATTAAAAATAAGCAATGTTAGCCAATTTACCTTCGTAAATGCTAGGAATCTGGTTCTCGAAGTAAACTAGGGCAGGGAGTACGTCCAGGCCGTACTCTTTAGCTTCTTCTGCGTTGGATATTCTCACAAAGGTGATGGAGTTTTCGTTGCACCGCGTATCCACGTTCTCTAATTCATTCAGTGTGTTCTGATGTTCCGAGTTATCTTTATCGTCTGTGACAGGAAATAACCGAAATCTTATTACTATGTTTGCAAGCGCTTCAGGTATCAACTTGTTTTGAATCATACATAATCTGCCACATAGTACATGACGTTAGGAGCGTGCACATTTCATATCGATAAGGATTCCGAATATAAAAAGTATGTTAGTATGGCGCCATATGCCGCACCACTATACAACATGTCGCAGAAGTATAACCCCACATCATAACCGAATGACGGATGTGCACAGCTTGCCCTTATTGGCTTTAATAGCACAAAAAGGTCAAATATGATTTATAAGCATACTCACAGAAAAGAACCGCGAGGAATTCCATCTTTGTTATGAGCATGTCCAACATTTCATCCGTCACCGACAAAATTTCATCGCTCTCTTGTTGATGCGTTAACCAATTCAGCACTTCATCTTCATTGCTTAAATCACCTACAATTTGTTAAAATGGGAACTATATTTGATGCGAAGAATGATTGTTGTATACCTTCATAAAGGCTGGGTACTGCATTCTCAAAATAAATAAGAGCAGGAAGTGACTCAACACCATATTCTTTGGCTTCGTCAAGGTTCGAAATTTTCACGAAAACAATGTTGCGTTCATCCAAAGCACCGTCCACGTTTTCTAATTCCTCAAGAACGTGTTTACTTTTATCCTGGTTTTTATCATCTGTAAAAAAACAAACATAAACATGTTGCTAATTAATGAATGCAGTGCTGATTTTTAGAACGTTAACTCACAGAAAAGAGCAGCCAAGTGTTTAGACCTGGAAATTAACATATCCAACATTTCATCCGTCACTTCCTCAATTTCGTCGGTTTCAGCTTGATGAGTCAACCAGTCGTACACCTCTTTCTCTCCCAATTTTCCTGTGTTTTTTTATTTTACGTCATTATCAATTTCAGCATTATTTTAAGTTGCGATAAAGTATTTTACCTTCGTACAAAGAGGGAATACCTCCCTCGAAGAAAACCAAAGAAGGAATACGTTCGATGCCGTACTCTTTGGCTTCGTTTGCGTCGTTAATTTTCACAAAGGGGATGGGAGGCTTATGTTCGTCCAGTTTGGTATCAATACGCTCCAATATGTCTAATACCTTTTTTGATTCTTTGGCTTCGTTATCTAAAAAAGGAAATAACGTAATCTGACCACGATTTTATAACTTTAGAATCTTACAAAATAAAACAGCCAAGTGTTTGCTCTTTTTGATCAACTTGTCCATGATTTCGTCGTTAATATCTTCAATCATATCTGACTGCAGTTGATCGATCAGCCAAGCCAAAACTTGCTCTTCGTTCAGCAAGTTACCTGCAATACAATATTAAGAATACATTATAATATAATATTCTTTCAAAATCCTAAAAATTCAATGTGGATTTTTACCAGCATAGAGACTAGGGATGCGTTTTTCGAAGTAGATCAGTTGTGGGATGTTTTCCACACCATATTCTCTCATCGCTTCGGGATCATCAACTTTCACAAAGCTAATAGATTTCTCAGTCAAGACGGAGTCAATTTTCTCTAATTCTTCCAAGACTTCAATGGACTTTTTATCGTCGTTGTCATCTGTAAATCGTTCACAACAAAAATCGTAAAGCACATCGTCCCGGCCAACAACAACAATCTGATCTTACAGAATAAAACGCCCAAATGATCCACGTTAGTGATGAGAGTTTCCAGAGTGCGAGCTGTCACTTCTTCAATCACATCATCATCATCGGCAGTGTTTTTGTTCTCCACCAGCCATTCCAATACCTCAGTCTCTTTGGTAAGATCATCTGATCATCATACACAAAAGATTACTTATTTTTTAAAGGAACATTTATATTTCAGATGTGAGAACTATAAAAAAGGCTTGCCTTCGTAAACGATAGGGATACCGTTGCGATAATAAACCAAAGCGGGAATATCCGACAAGCTGTAGTCGTCGGCTAATTTCTCATCAGCGATTTTTACAAACCCGATGTTCAGCTGCATTGCATCATCGTCGATGTTTTCGAGTTGCTTGAGAATCTTTTCGCTTCTCTTATCCTGTGGTTTGTCTGTTGGCATATCAATATAGAAAGTAAATAAAAAGGGCGGAGTAAGCTACAAATAAGGTAAACAAAGGTTGGAAGAAGCATCGATAAATCATAACTTCCTTGACAAAATATTACTACGCAAAGAGGAAATATGGCTCAGTGGGAAAATCCGCAAGTCAGTGATGATGGAAAGAGGACAATATTTAAATAATCGCAAATCATAGTTTAAAATAATAGTTTTACATTTACCTGCTAAACTTCCTTCAAATTTGGTTTAATAAAAGAAAGAAAAATACATAAATAAAGGTGGGCGTAGGTTTCCTAGTGTTATGACAGAAGACAGCCGTTAGCCTAGTTTGAACCGCACAAGGAAGGAAACAAATTACGGCGTAGCGAAATGGACTTACTTCTTGCGAAACGAGCGTAACTATACGTATGTCATTGGAAGGTTGAGCTCTTCACGAGACAAATATAGCTCGGACACATAATTTAAGGGAGTAACAACAATCTTAAAGAACGGAATCACTCGTATAATTTAAAACAATTTTTCCAGATTACGTTATGGTTCTGATTTTATAAAAGTTATGTATTCTACACATAGATTCGTATTCTTATATTAGGTTGATACTTACAAAATAGAACCGCCACGTAGCTGGTTTCTTGGACAATCTTTTGCAAAATCTTGGCATTCACTTCCTCAATCTGATCGGGCAAGTCCATTGCATCCAAACTGGTTAGGAATTCCAAGACTTGATCCTCGTTCATCAAGTCCCCTAGACATCAACAAAAATTCGTGTATACATCGATCCCTGCACACACATAAAAAAGAATTTAAAAAGAATAGATACCTTCATAGAGAATGGATTCCTTGTTGCGAAAATATGACAAGGCGGGAAAGTTTTTGATCCCATATTGCTTAGATAATTTCTTGTCATTAATCTTGACAAAATCCACACCAAACCGTGAAGTGTCATCGTCTATCGTCTCAAGCTCTGCCAAAACTTTGTCACATTGCCGGCAATTTCGGCCATCTAAAAATTGAAAGTGCCCCCCAAGAAGTCCCAAAATTTCATAAATAGGCGGAAATTTATCCAGTAAGTAGTAGGCTTCATGTTCAAGTGTGTTGGAGTGGTAACAATCTTAAGGTTAGTCTGGAAAATAAGAATAGATCGTCCCTGCCCTTTGCACAAGTATCTGGTACGGTTTTCCCCGTCGCCCGACAAATCTTACGTGTCGAGTGGTAGCCCAGTGAAGTTAAAAATATCCCCAACACGTCGCCAAAGCAAGAAACGATTGGGAACCAACGGGATGACTCCTACTACAACTAACTATACCTCTACTTGGGCCCCGGGAGAAAACCGCCGACACCGCAGCAACGCGGACAAACGTATTTGAATTCCCAACATTAAAAACTTAATGACCCGTGTCAACACAGTGGAACAACTATGTTGAGGCCCTTTACGCAAAGGAACCCAAAAAACGTTGTTCAGTTCTATAGAATTATTTAAAAAAATAAAAACATAAGCAGGCTGGCAGAACATCGTGGATATAACTGCACATGCACCAACTCAACCAAAAGGGACTCCAATTTTAGCCCCAGTGGTCCATACGAGACAGGACAGGACACACTTGAGCTTTTCTCAACTTTGTTTTTCAGGCGGCAGGTTTGCTTAGCTAACGAGTTCCTATTTTGGTCTAGAGCAGCGCAGTGTGAAACCTTTTCTTATGCTGCAAAAGCTTCAATATTGTTTTCGTAAGACTATATAGAATCAACGACTCGCAAAAGACGAAGAGACAGGTTATATACGGGTCACTTACACCAGAAGACGGCGACGTAATCCTTCTCGTCTAGAATTCGTTCCAGTTGTTTAGCATTGACATCCTCAATGATCTCATCAGCATCGTCGTCCTTCTTCTTGTTTTGCACGCTGGCGTTCACCAAAAGTAGCACTACGAGGCAACACCACCAGCAATTTCGCCGCCACGAACTGCCGGTTCCCATGATTGAGGAACTTACAATTACCGATTCGTGAGCTAACAGAAGTTTGGGCGATGAGAAATTAAATCAGTTCCAGCAGTGTGGATTTGGGATCGCAGAGAATTGGTATGATGGACGGGTACAAACGATTGTAAAATTTCCAAAGTATCACCAATAGCGCAAGATCACGAAACACAAACGAAACACAGCCCCCCTAATTAAGTTTTTTTTCACTCTAGGTAATCATGGGTTTATCTGTTCGTAGGAATCCTGACGGCGACGGTATAGCCGCCAAGACTGAAAGAACCGCTTGTATAGAAGCAAGAGTCGGGCTAGAAAAGGAATCGGAGGTGTGTTGGAACAGTTTTAGACCCGGGATATACACTCCGACCCAATGCTGCGACGGGTGCGGGATCCAGAAGCTGCAATCTCTATGTACGACAGGGAAACGTGGGGCAAAAAAAAGAGTCTATACGTTAAGAAAGGAGATGTGGAAGCAAATGAAAACGGTAGTGTGTGTTCCGGGGTGCCCCGGCCAAGGAGGAAATTTTGGGACCCAAGCGGAGCACAATGTATATTTAGACTAAAGATTGTCCGTCCTTATAATAAACCATAGCTTTAAATTAAATGAACCATTCGAAAGAGACACGCCTATTGAAAAAACACCTACAAAATAAAATTGACTGACGTTCAAATATTAGCGGAACCGGAAGTTAAATTTAAAATATTCAATTTTCTTGCAAAAATAAATAATTAAAATAAGTAAACATTATGTTTTAGGAAGGACCTTGGCATCTGTCAAGGACGAAAAACCGTAACTAGATCTTCAAAGTTCAGTTTTGGATGTTTCCGGATCGAATTGAATAATGTCCCTTATTGTACTGCTATTTCGCATACAGACTGTGTCCTGTAAACAAAGTAGGCTACTAAGGTACATCCAGTACTGTAACAAAAATATATAAATTAAATTACAATTTCCGACACAAATTGAATTGCATACATCGGCAAAAAATCGTAAACTTGTATATTGCTTCGGAAGTTTTAAACCAAAATAAATATTGTATTTTAGTGCTAATAAAGCAGCGAACAGATCTTACCCCGAGACAGCGGGGTCTTTGTAACTGATGCAAATAATCCAGCAGTGCAAATTTACTGGTTTATCAAAGGTGTGCTTTTTTACTTTATTTTATTAAAAGTTATAACGAAAATACAGCAGGAGATAGAAGTAAAATTTAAGGTTCATTGAAACCACAAAGGCCAAGCCTTAGACCTTTTCATAAATCGAACAAAAAGGGGCAACGCCTTCAAAGCCCGAGTTATTGAACTAGATTAAGTCATCTTCGTATACATGCTTTTGCATTTGGGGGGATAAACTACAGTTCCGGGAGAAAGAGGGAAAACCCCACCCCTGAGCTCCTATACATATATAGAAAATTTCACATTTCCGCTATCATAAATACGCCCGTTTGCTCGTTAATTAAATTGTTTCTTACAAAGCGCGGTAGATGGCCAAAGGGTCGCGGTCGCGGGAAACACGTGTCAAGTTTGAAAAGCGCGGGATGCCGGTTAACCACGAAATAACGTTCGAACAGTTTTTGATTCTTTTCGTTACCAGAATGATGAAGATTACTAAAGACCTATATTTTTCAAAGGTCAGTACAAGCCTTAAGCAGAGTTTAACATAATTATCAAATCAATAACAAGTTAAACACTCACGGCCAACTGCATTGGGTCACCGCAGCTCTAGAGAATAAACGGCAAGGTAAAAGCAGGTATAATATTTTTAATAGAGTAAAAATAGTCCTACTACGGTAGAACTGGTTGTATATACAGTAGACCTATATAACAAAACCTTTTAGGCATAAGAACGAGAATCCATAAAACAGATGAAATCGTAACACCATTATAATGCTTTCGAAGGCGGAAGGTAAAGGCTATATAGACGCAAGAAAAAAAAAAGAAAGCTCAAGATAACACATGCTGCTGCCTTAACGCTATCCTAAACTATATACCATCCAAAGAAAGGTTAAACTTGTTTTTACAACATGCCCGGCCCGAATTGTTCACAGTTAAAGGGGTTTGTTTCTTTGTGGCACTTGAGATATCATCCCAAAGCTGTAGCAAGGAAATATTCAGCCTTCAAAATTCTTATAGGATAAAAATCGATACCGTTGTTCTTATTATACACAGGTGTGACTTCGCTCTTGACTTCGTTCATCAACGTCATACTCGAATACATTGCCAACTATTCTTGAAACTAAACCAGGCTTTAAATTTCGCAAGAACTTGAGTTCAAAATATGCTACATTTTTTAGAGTAATATATGCTTGAGCATCCATTACATTTTTCGTTCCATACGTAATGCATATGCTAATCGTGACAGCGGCGTGAGCCTTCTATAAGGAAGCAGAGAAACGAACATCTGTCAATCCGAAGGTAAACAACCGAACTGTGCCATTTCGCAACTTCTGGACCGCAAAAGTTAGAAATATTGCAAGAGACTAAAATCTTTTTAAATGATAGGTTCCTCATCTCTTATCAATGGCAGATAATGCACGACGACAGTAACCATGCCTTTGATTGTTAAAAAAAAAAACGAGGGGACTTTATGCAAATAGTTTACAGCGAGGTGGCTGGACTATGACAAATAGAGCCTGTTCCTCAACATCTGCGGTAAAAATCAGGCACCAGTTTCCCGTTATAACCTGGAAAAAGCTGTTCTGTTCGACATTTTTAAAGAGAGAAGTATACCGGAGAAGGGAAAAAAAGAGAAAAAAAGAGAGAAACATTATCGAGAAGAAAAGACGCCAACGGCGTCATCAGTCTAGCGGAACAGAATGAGGCGCGGACGACAAAGCAAAACTAGCGGATACGGTAATTACAGCAAGGGGATGAAATTGGAACGTGTGGAGCCCCAACTGCACTAAATAAACCCATACTCGTTTGAAACTAACCCTGAACCTTTCAAGATTGCCTGATTCTCGTTCCCTTTATCGCCAAATGCTCCTAAGTCGCCTAGTTTTACGCCCAGGACCTTCACTACTTGTATTGAAATGTCTATCGAGGTGGGAACTGCGCACCTGTCGTTCTAGCCAGCGGATCGGGCAGTTTCGCCGTTGGGCCGCATTGTGTAGCCAGTTCTCGGCTGTGCCAATGCCCGCTGTATTCGAGCGGACTGCGGAAGAGCAACCGTGTAACCTACAATACTTTTGTTCGGTCCACGACAAACACAGTGTAAATTTAACTCAATTCAAGTAAACATTCCTTGGGACGATAAGGATTAACAGTTCTAATTTTTCTTGCAATTGAAAAAGCAATATCCTTGAAATCCATCTACGCAAACCAAGCGGAAACGAAAACACAAAGTACCATTCAAAGTGTTATCGACTGGTGATTACATCAAATCCTTGGATAAGTTATCAGTGCTATCGGTGACCTTTTCCATGAGTGTATACGAAATACCAGATCTAGAAACCTCCAACTTTAAATTGAAGCGTTAATAAAAAACACGATTGAAAGTTTTACGTGACAATTCGAAAGTCGGCCAAGAAAGTCGCAGTTTTCAACGTGCCAACCATCCCTTGAAGTGCAGTAGTGCGCTACATAATTGACGTGCCCCCCAGAACAAATCTGTTTTCACTTGGGAGTAACTTGAACCAAAGCAGGTACAGTGCAGTATACAGTACTAGCTTCACTAACGACGCCGTGATGGCGTGACAAGCTAAATGAATTTTAGTTTTCCGGTTAAAACTAATGGAGGGAATCATTAAAAAATGCGTTCAAGGAAATTTCAGCTGGAGTCGGTTTTGAAGAGATTCGGGGAAGTAATATATTTCTGTTTTGTAGGAACGCTTTTCAAAGCACGTTTTTTGTAAAGTCATGCCGTTATTTACGAAAAACAAGAACAAGAAAGATGCTGATTCAGATTCCCTGGGCAGTATGCATGATGAAATACATAGGCCACAACATAACGGTCATTCCAATAAGCCCACGGCACCTTCATTGCCACAAACATCTCACGCCGGAAGCAACAACGGCGTGGCAGACAATTCTTCATCCAACGTTACAGTCCAAAGACCTAAACTCGTCTTCCACTGCCAGCAAGCTCAAGGATCACCCACAGGAATCATTTCCGGATTTACCAACGTGAAAGAGCTCTATGAAAAAATCGCTGAATGTTACGATTTTCCGGCTTCAGACGTAAGTTAACCCTTAGCATTCCTACGATTCATAAACTTTGCTACTAACTCTAAGGAGATTGAAGCATTGCACAAAGTAAATGACAAATGGAAAGAGAATCCGTATGTCCTATTGTAAAATAACAGTACGGGCTTCTTTTAACAAGATTAACTAATGTCACAGCGTCATTTGGGAAAGTTTGCGTTGCACGAACCTTACAACGGAACAGGGCAAAACCACGTTATTGAAAGTATGTGAAAAACTCAAATCAAACCTCACGAGGCAAGAAATTCGCAATGTTCACTTTTGAAGTTGCAGCAATGCAAGCTTTCCGTCACGTTTTTTCCCTGACGTGCCAATGCATGAATGCAAAGCAAGTCACTCGTTATGCGTCAAAACAGTGCTCCGCCAACAGTTATTCCGTGACATGCTCGAAACTTTTCTTCGAGCGCCTTTATGCTATAAACGTTTACCCTACAACTAAAAGTACCGTGACTTACGTAACGTAAATTCACTTTGTGTTTTATCCCTTACAGATCTTATTTTGTACACTGAATACCCATAAAGCCGATATGGGGAAATTATTGGGCGGCCAGATCGGACTAGACGACTTCATATTCGCACACAGGAAAGGTAACTTAGTGTTTCGAAACGTTTATCGATTCAGCGACACGCACGCCAAAGGCAAAGTGAGCCAACTAGTAAAAAAAAGCATTGGTTTTTAAAGAAAACTAGAAATTTCTGTTCTCTTGCAAGATAATATCGCTTAAGAATAGTTTTCACAATGCTTCAAAGTAAAAGAATTTCAACTACATTTAAAAAGTTATATTCATTTTATCGCGAAATCTCAAGGAAATGCCAAGACGATCTGAAAAATAACACCAAAGATACCTTCGTAAAGGAAACGAGTTCGAGTTTTTTAATTAGTCTTTTGAACGAAAGTTTGCATGAATGACCTAAAACCTGAGTCATGCTAGCGGAATCGTTGACTTTTTCTTATGAGTGACTCAACCTCGAATCCGAACAAAACCAACAACGATAATATCCCCTAGCTTTCGCCTGACTGTATTCTTTGCTACACTAAAGAAAGGAAGTGGGTCACATAGAACGTTATACTTCGCTTGCCATATAATAAAACTCCTAATAAAATCCCTGAATCGACCCATAAATCAACCCTAACGTCATTTTAAATTGGGTAAAAGCTTACTTGATAACGCAGGCTTACAAGATTAGTTCAAAATCAATATTAACTCTAAAATTAGAACTACGTGGTGTAAAAATTAGGAGACGCACCTCCGAGTACTCATGTTCTCGATACTAAGACTAATTCAAACGCAGGATTGACCCTTAAAACGCTTAGATGACAAATTTGTACGACATACGATTTCTTATTTTCAGGCCAACCTAAAGAAATAGAAATCACCAAAACTGAAGATGCACTAGGCCTTACGATTACTGATAATGGCGCGGGTTATGCCTTTATTAAACGGATTAAAGAGGGCAGCGTAATCGAGAAAATGAAGTTTATCCAAGTAAGTACTTTTTGTAAACATTTACAATTAAAATAGAATTACGAATCATTTATGCGCAGGTTGGAGACCATATTGAAAAAATTGATAACCAAAGTCTTATCGGCTGTCGTCATTACGAAGTTGCTAAAATGCTCAAAGAAATTCCTAAAGGCAAAACCTTTACAATCCGATTAGTCGAACCTTTGCGAGCTGGCTTTGGTAATTTACAAAATAATTACAAAATTATTCATTAATAAAATTTTAAATTATTTAGTGACTAATAACGTTTCCAATGTATCTTTTTATAGCTAATATTGGTCCCCGATCTAATACCGGTACGGGTAAAAAATCCTACGGTTCTGGTAAAGAAACACTCCGTTTACGAGCAAATGGACCAGCGCGAGTCGAAGAAGCGGTAATATTACCAAACTTTTTTAAAAAATGTACACTTTTTTCAAGGGTATATGTTAAACTACGTACATTATGACTTTTGCAGCTTGATAGCCTCGCTGAAGGAGCTGCTGAGAAGATTAATAGTCTCCTGGAGAATTTCATGGGGATAAACGACGAAGATTTAGGTACTTGCTTTAGTAAAAAATTAACAAATTCTTAAATTTCTTCGTTATTTTTCGCCTTTTCCAGCAACACAAATTTGGGAAATTGGTCAAGTTAAGACGAATACGATGGATTTTGCTGAAGCCATCGACAATTCGGATCTAGAGGCCTTTGGCTTTACGGACGATTTCATTTTCGAATTATGGGGCGCAATTACGGATGCCAAAGCTGGGAGACTGAGGAAATAGCAGTGCTTAAATTAACTAAGGGATTTTTTCTTTTGTGACAAATTATAACACTTTGAAACCAGGAACGGCAAACAGCTTGGTTTATACTCGTTGCATCGTTTGCGCTTAAACTTGCGGGACTTTTAGTCAAAACCTTATTGCAGTAGCCTGTATTTTTGCCTTGATTAACAAATTCATAGCTTGTTTCCCAGAAGAATCAGTAACCTGCAAAAAAAAAAACACTCCCCTTTTAATTTATTCCTCCACGTGACAGACCAATTGAATGAAACTGTATCCCCTTAATAAACCAGGTCGACATGCTTTGTCAGGAGCTTAACTGAATGCTAAGTACTTTCTCTTTCTTCAGCCCTTGGTTTTACTTTACTTGCACGCCAGTCAAACTAGGAGACGTAACAGGTCCTTTGCCCTTCACAATCAAGACAGCATTCTTGTAGACTGCCGCTCGTTGATCGTTCGTCTTCAGATCTGGAGCCACAGTTTCCCAAATCTTCTTTTTAGGGTTCAATTGTGCATCAGGTTTGCGAGGAAATTCTTCGCAATCTACCACATCACCGGGTACGGCACCCGCAGGGGGATTAAGAATTTCCACCTAAACGACAAGGAGCCTATACTGAAGATTATTGGGTAGAAAACTAAATTACCTTTTCAGGCGTGCTGGCACACATAACCATAGCTTCTGAAGTAACTCCGCGCATTTTGGCGGGTTTTAAGTTGCAGAGGAGCACAACCATTCGTCCTTGCATTTCTTCTAAAGGCACATATTTGACCAGACCGCTTACAACAGTCCGGGGCTTGGCTTCACCGACGTCAATTTCTTCGACGTATAAAGCGTCAGCATCCGGGTGCTTTTTAGCGGAAACAATTTTTCCCACTCGCAAATCTAATCGGCCTACATCGACAGGTAGTCCATCGCCCTCTGCATCTTTGTTTTGGGGCTCGGCGGCAGGTTTGCTTTCCTTCTTTGGCTTAGTTTCCTTAGCTTTAGGAGTTGGTGCGTCTGAAGTAGGAGCTCCTTTATTTTTCTGAGCAACTTTTGTTGGTTCAGGTGTTTGTAAAGCAACGGGTACATTGGTACAGCTCACTTTGCCAGTTCCGGAAGATTGTACCTGACAATCAAAAGACAACACAACTTTATATATACATTAGCTTTCGTAAGAAAAAGTGGTACTTGTTTGACGCCAAGTTTCTGTTCGGCCAAGATAAGTTTCTTCTTCCAGTCTTCAATTTCTCTCTTCAAAGCTGCATTTTCTTCCTTGAGACGGGTAAACTGGGAATCAGGTGTACCAGACAGTTGGTGTTTTTCCACAGCTGCAATCTGTGATAATGATAATGTTAAACAAGCCTAATAGCGATTTCTTTTGCTGCATAAAAGTATAGTGATGTTGCGTGTTTCGCTAAATAAACTGACAATTCGTACTCTACGGCAAATTGAAACACACGTCGACGACAGTTACATGGTTGTGGTTGCTTAGCTTGTTTTAATAAATTATTTGACGCAATGCAAGTTTGATTTCATCAAATGGCAAACGTCAATGTAAGTTCCTAGCAAGTTCTTGAAAGGTTGCGTTGACAGGTTCGTAAAGTATAGACTGAGATCATGTCAAGAATAGTCATGAGGTCAAGAATGTATTTTTTTAGCCAGAGACAAGCTTCAATTTTAAAATGTCATTGACGGGTATCTAAAAATAGATTTTAATGAAATTTTAGCATTACCTCCGTTTTTAGAAAAGATATAAGCTGCTCGGCAGCCGCGGCTTTTTTCTCCAAAGTTTCAAGAATGTTAGTACTAGCCATTATGATTCTACGAGACAAGAAACTGGTAAACATGAAACTAAAATCTCACGAAACAAACACGCGGTTGCTGACAAAAAACTAGCCCTGCCTTCTTTGAGCGGACTGCAATCCGCTGGATTTGTAGCTTCAGTAGCGTTTCAGGGTCCGAACCGCTTGAAGTCGGGTATTCTCTCCTTTGTAATTTAATCCGAGTTTTCTTTTTAATGAAAACACAGCCGGATAAAGACAAGGAATGGATTTAGGCTGTAATAAGTTGAATTTCTTATACAAGCCATGTAAAAACATTAAGGAAGACGTTTTACCGAAAATCTACAGTGACCTGGCTCTTTCGACTATTAACAAGGACCCGAACCGGATTCTTTTGTTAGGGTGGTGTTCCACATGCTATATACAGTACTTAAAGTTTCTATTAGGCGTATACAAGTGAGCTCTTCCATCAAAACAATTAATAGTTTCCTGTGATCTTTCTAGCAACGTATTTCGCAAACTTAAAGGAATCGTGATGCTTAAAAGGAAACTTAAAGGAACCGTCTGCGCGAAAATGAAGTAGGAAGTGAGAAATTACCGTCCTTTACTTCACCTCGAATCTCAGTTTCGCGATTTGCACTCGAAAGCAATAGATTATATACTCATGAGAGTATTGAGCTTTATTTTCTTTTTTTATTTTCTTCTTACTTTATTATTATTATTATTTTTTATTTATATTTTTGCTTTCTATATATTCATTCATCTATAATCAACGCGAGACGTCTAAACCGTCCGTAAATCTAACGGAAGTTCTCCAAGACTCAAGGGAATCCCAATCAGGTATATTGTCTAAGCCTAGGGTATTAAATAACTCTTTATGAAAATAAGGAAAGGGAATTCCGAAAATAAACAAATTTCTCATGATGAAACAAGTCCTATTAGTCATACTTCCATTTTTACCCTAAGAGATTACTGGTTTTCAATTAAACAGCTGAATTTTTTTCTAAGCGTTCAATAATAACACAATATCCTGTTTTTTTGTACATTTTTTATCTTTCTGCTGTTCTGGCTATCATCTTGGAATTAAGCATTCATTTCTCTGTCATTATGGAGCAGAATCTAATCTTTTGGAAGGCATAGATGCCACGAAAAGCTACTTTTATCCATTTATTAATTCTAACAGAGTTTATATATGATAACAGAAAAAACTGCTTAGAAACGTGCCGCAATTTTAAAATAATTTCGCCCTCAGGACTGTACGTCACTGGATGGATAAGGCGTGTCCAAGACCCTCCCATACTGCTGTTTACATGGTAAAGCTCTGTGAGTTGCAGTGCTTATTACTGCTAAATAATGGTTAATAACTTTCCTAAATAACTTTCCTGATGGCTAACTAACTTTCCTAAAGATCAACAAAGCTGCCAGAACTGAATTTTGTTACAGGTTTAATTTAGACCAGCATACAAGAGTGGACTTCGTTGATACGTGGACCACAAATATGCGCGTTGGTGATGACCACTTCGTGGACGATCAATTCGACGAACGTGCAGATAGGATGGTTTACGTTCCAAGAAGGGGAATGGTACTTTTGCCACCTTCAGTCCGGAACATATTTCTACGTCCATAAAAAAGTCATATGGTACACTGGAGTTACCCGGTCAACTTTAGGAAAGGTATCGAGAAACACATCTTCGATCGAAAAAAGGGAACGTGGAACTTCTAATTTTTTCTAAGATTGTCAACTCCATACGTCAATATACTTATTTGTAGAATAACTTCGCAAATGCAGTTAAGGGTCAGGAAATCATGCAACATAACGGAGCATTTTGGGGATAGATAAGCCCAAAACACCTCTGACGCGGATATCGAACATATCGTAACTGAGCCGGACGATTATCGCCTTGTAACGTGACACGATGTTAAAGAAATGTTGAATTTGAAACTCTTTACCTTGTATAAATACAGGGTCTAACTTTAACATGTATAATGGGTTTTCTACTTTAGAAAAATTATGTAGAAAAACTATATAAACTTGAATAAACGGGACAGTTTTATGTTAAAAGCACAATAGAAAGAAAACTACAAGACTAGTAGACTACACGACAAAACTACACGACAAAGATAAATCAGTCTTCAGAGAACTAAACCAATTCCTGGATGCTAACAAGCATATAAATTAGGATCTTCGTTTACGTTAAAATTCGCAAAAAAACAGCTATAGCTTATATTGCTGAAAATCCGCTATACTGACGAAGAGATGCGGAACTGTCAATAAGCTACTATAAACAGTTTAAACAGAATAAGGTACTTATTTCTGCTGGTAAATAGGCGAGACCATTTGTATGTGTGAATTTTAATGCTTACTATAAATACATAACTAATCTACCCAAATTAAGCCAAAGGTTTCACCTAAAGAAAATGTACTATACGTACTACACATTTGATTTTATAAGTTTAAGTTTAATTAGAAAATGCCAAAAAATCACAGGATTCAATTAATCCCAATTCCCGAATTCTTGTATTGCTTAGAAACATTTATTAAAAAAATACACAATTATGGAAATTGACAAGACGTGTGCGTGCTTGTCATTGATCACGCCGGAGTTATAATCCCTCATGGATTTGATATAATTTCGTCTTCATTTTTACCCCTTACGAGGTCTTAAACGAAGTACGCCGGAATTGCTTCATTTCGTGAGCTCACGGTTTGTTGTGTAATAGCCAACTTATGTCGATTAAGCATAGTTATAAACGAGTCAAACGCTAGTTTCAAACCGTCCCCTATACCCATTCACCCCTTCACCTAATGTTTCGAATTAGCTCTTACCCTAAGTTTTACACATTTATAATTGCTGCTCGCTAGCGAGAGTATATTTTTTTCAAAAAATTTCTTCTCAACGCACTTCGAAGTCTAAAAATTATAACTTTTTACACCTTGATTGTAAGTTTTACAACCGTTCTTAAGTTTAGTTCAGCTACATCCTTTAATCAAATTGTAATTATCCATGAAATTCAAAGAGCGTTTCATACTACAGTACGTATTCTGAAAAAAATTTGTTACGTGATCCAAAACGTTCTTTTCTATTAATTAGTTAAGGGGTAAAATTGTTTTGATTACCTGCTAGTTAGGAGGATGACGTTATCGAAAAGCTTTTCTCTTGGAAACTATAATAAAAAGATCGATCCATTAACAGACCAAGCACGAAATGCAATTGGGAAGCCACCAGGGAATTTTGTACCGGGAAACTCCATTACCGCAAATGAAACATGGATAATGAGAGAGCCCAGGCAGACAATCTCTGCAGCCAACGGACGTCCTAACTTCTGCATATTTAAAACCAGCCAACAGTTATCGGATAAGGAGTTTTCAAACATATATAACTTCCTGTTTTAACCTTATCAGAAATAAATAACACGACCGTAACCCATTGAGTAGGGAGTTGACCTAAAACGACGATTCGTTGACCCCGACGAATAAATCCAAGTCCCGGGCAATTTGAGTAGGGCGTTTGTCCAACTTCATCATATGGACGTAGTCGTAGTAGCGCTTCGGCAGACCCCTTGAGATCCATCACCTTGGCAATGACTTAAAGTCCAACATCGAATAGGGCCGCAACAAAAGTCGGCAAATGCTTTTCGACGATCTTTTTTCTTGGCTCCTTTATTTCGCCACCCGTAACTTCGCTGGGTGCTCAGCTCCGCACGTGATGTCGGAAATGAAGGAAGGTCTTCCATAGGACCCTTGGTACATGCAAGGATTTCCGTCTGTGGTAAAGGCAAAAAAGAACAGCAAACGTTTTACCACAAAAATGACACTGTGACCTCTTCATTTTCTTGCCGTTTTTTGGGGTCCTCTATGCTCATTCTTGTTGCCCCTTTTTTAACAAGGTTGCTATATAGTGTAACTTTGATGTTTACAAGAAAGAAAAATCTTCTAATCAAATAAGATCAGAAATCACTTCTAGTTTTGTATTTTTCGTAAGGATATCTGGTAGATTTTACACGAAAATAAATAACATTATATTTAAAGAATATAATTTATAATTGAAAACACTAAGTAACGATAAATCCAATTTTTCTAAATTAAACACAGTGCATTCAGGACCTTTATAGTCATAAAAGCTTCCATTTTAACACAAAGCATATTAATATTTAATTTTTGCTAACGTATTGTAAGTAGCTTAATTAACCTAGCTCAGACGAATCTCTTACAAATTAAATTAAAGTTAAAAATTGTAAAATAAAGATTTATAACTTTAAAGCTTTTCATGTACAGTATAAAGGTAAATCCTTAAACTATAATTTTTGTAAACTAAGATTTAATTTAGAGATGCATTTTCCTTAAAAATAATATATTCTTTAATTTAAAAAAATAAAATTTTGAAAAAATACTGTCGAGGGGATCAAAGCTACAGTTACACGCTGAAGGGTTTTGTTGTAGGTATATAGATGGCTACTGTATCCTGAGCAGGTGGGAGACTGCGACATACAAAAAGCAACGTCAGCCTCCTTTTGCAGTTGTACATGAAGCCCAGTAAGCACAGGTGTTCCTTCCCTCATTATAAATGGATGGTGGCACCCATGCCAATGGAACCCGTGATTGACGTGACGGGATAACAAACAACTGCACAAGAAACATAACTAATAGATTGCTTGCAATACCGAACTATGAAACTCGGAAATAAATCGACAAGTTTTCGGCGTTGCAAACTTTTCAAAGTGGGGTGAGAGAATACCGGGTTATAACGATCTTTCTCACCTGAGCTGGGAGCAATTGCCAAGTCAACCTTTAAGTTCAGCTGGGGAATAAACACGGACTAGTTCTTCATCATTGATTCACTACGCAAATGGAAGTTCGGTGTTTAAGTTGCGGATCTGTTTTTGTTTGAAGAACCGAAAATTAGCTGCCTCTTGAAATCTCTCCTGGAATTATAAAGTTCAGTTTGAGGTTTCGCATGCTTTTTTTCCATTCTCGAGAGTAAGAAAATAAGAACATTAATATGAGTTGCAAAATTTGTGAAAGACCCAAGGCTTTATCAAATTGACACTATAAATACAAGGGCTATTCTGCCTTGCAAAAGTATTAATATGGGGCGAGTAATCGCATGAAGTTTTGAATTAAGTCTATTAACGCGCATGTGTGGGGCGAGAGGAAGAATCACGCAAGCTGTTCTTTGGACTTGGCAGAGAACTTGGCTCACTTCTTCAACGTGTGTTGGGACTCGTGAGTAAAGTGTGTGTAGTAATAGTGTTGGGCGCTCGGACATGCTTTTAATTCAACCCCTCTCACCTGAGAAGTGCACTGCTGCAGAACTTGACTTCCCCATCACTTGTTCTTCGAAACCTGATCGCATACCACTTATACAATGACGGGCTTAAATTTGGTCTAAAATTGTTATAAACGATATATACTCTCACTAGTTAAAATCCAACGTTTATAGACAAACAAAATGTGGATGTCATGGACCTTGTTATTACCCTGCGTTACTGGTTTTTACCCGGGTCCAGTCTCTGGTAAGTTTATATATAGTACGTATAATTTAAAAAGTTGGGATTTATCGAAAAGGTATCCTTTTTACTGGTGTGTTGGTGCCTTTGCGTGATTAAAGTAATTTAGTACACTTCATCATGAGGTATAGTCAGATAGGGGTGATGGTACATGGGTGGGAAAGAAGGTATAATAGACAGGCAATGGGTAAACGAGAAGAAAATTTTACGGAGAAAGCGATGGCAAAATATATGCGCTTTTACGACCGGTAAAGTTTGCGTTCGACGATCCCGGGGTCTACTTCATTGTAAATTGAGGTTTTGCTGGGTTGGGCATTGATATCTTGCCACCCTCCCTTTCCAAGTTTGGCCTTTATAGGTATTTGATGAATATGGCTTTATGGCAAAAGGGGGTAACTTTGGGCGAGAAAGTTGGAAGCCGACAATTCACAAAAGCTTTCACATAATATACTTTTTAGCTTCTTATGTGCCACCTCTAGAAAATTAAAACTCCCTAATTCCGATGCTGCATTTTTATGACATACGCAAAATTGTTTGGTCCTTCGAAAAGAATTAATGGCTTCGCCACTAAAATTTATTGCAAAGCACAAGGTACGAACGTCAGTTTTTAGCATCATAACACAGTCTCGTAAAATGTTAAAGGAAAGGAAAATGAACGATTCTGGTTGATAGACATATTGAACTATATGGTCAAGATGTGGTGCATATAGTGTGAAACACAGTCAAGTATATGCTGACTAAAACCCCTATATAGTTGTTAAATTACGTTTTCTTGTCTGGTGCCGGAGTTATAGTGTCCTTGCGTAGGTGATAATCCCAAATTTATGAGCTGGACCATCAAGACAGCCGAATACCAAAAGAAGGGGACCTTTTCTCTTACTCAGCTTATACGACGTCTCCGTAAAGTGACAAACCGCCCCACTTCAATTTTTACAGCTTGCGCATACTACAGGCTTTGAATTCAAGACAGATTATGGAGAACCCATTATTCTTTCCTCTTTCTTAAGAACGAGCGAGAAATACGAGCGTGGAATAGATTGTCCAGGCCATCAACTTACTAATTCTTTATTTATTTATTTTTTTATATAGAAATTTATTTTTTTTCCTTTTCTGGCAAGTTGAGAGATTATTTTGTCATTTAACAATCAGGTCTAATTTTTGTCGGAGGAAACTTAAGACGCCAAACCCCTCGTTCGTGAGGTTGTACTGCCTTGACAGATGAGGGTGGGATACAAGGTTAAGTCGCTTGCGTTGCATGTTTAACATGATCATGCAAACTTACCATTGTATAGCTTGCCATGCTCTAAGACACAAGAAGTCGGATTTTTCGGTGGATGGAGGGGGATTTGATCAGTTTTTTTATTTGTTTTCTTGTCTACTTGCTTTTGCTCTTCAGAAGTGCTTCTACCTGAATTTGCTCACGAGATCGCCAACGTTACCGTGGCTGTAGGTCGCGACGCGGCTCTCACGTGCGTCGCTAATAATCTGGGCAGTTACAAAGTAACAAGACAAAACCATTAGAAAACCTTTCTGTCGGCTAAGATAATGGTTGTTAATTGCGCCTCTGAACAGGTAGCATGGGTCAAAGTGGATACCCAGACCATACTGACGATTGATGAGTCTGTCATTACGCGGAATCCACGCGTAAGTGTGCGGCCAAGTGATGCCGAACGGCGTTACTGGACGTTGCTCGTCAAAGATGTTCGACCCCGAGACGGGGGTATTTTCATGTGTCAAGTAAAGACCTAAAGGGTTATAACACTCGATGTGTTTTTCCCATGCCTGTCAGGTGATTATATTTTACCCTCTACCCCTTTCTCTTTTCCTTGGTAGATCAACACAGAGCCCATGATGAGCAAAACTGCCTGGCTGCAAGTGGCAGTCCCTCCGGATATCATCGATGCGGAATCCTCAACCGACTTGCTAGTAAGTGAGGGATCTAACGTGTCACTTCGCTGCACAGCTGTAGGAGAGCCGGTGCCGCGAGTTTCTTGGAGGAGGGAAGATGGTCGGCCGTTAATAATTCCGATTCCTTTAAATGAATACCATCACCGACCCCGTAACTTTCTTTACAAAAATTTTTAAGAATTGTTCTTACAATTTTTTTCTTTTTTTTTGCGTTGCATTTTTTTCTATTTTTTAGTTTATAGTTATAATAACTCCGTGATGCATTTCGTCAAAGTCAATCGACTCGCTATGGGTCCTTACATGTGTGTAGCCACTAATGGAGTTCCGCCATCAGTCAGCAAGCGAGTCGTACTGCGGGTTCAATGTAAGTTTCTTTTATTGTTCATTTGTGGGAAATTTGTCTTTCGCGTCGGTAATTCGTTTGTTTTATGGCTTTTATTGGGTGGCTTGGGTAGTTGCACCGGCTGTAACTGTGCCTAATCAGCTATTGGGAGCGGAAGAAGGAGATGAAATCGTGTTAGAGTGCCACTGCGAAAGCTTTCCGCGCGCGGTGACGTACTGGGTTAAAGATTCCGGGGAAACAATTATGCCAGGTAATTCACTACTTTCTTGGCGCCCATAGTTTTTACCTCCACATAAACTTGGCACGGGTAGTCCTTCCAGGTGCACGCCATAGAGTAGAAAATGTGGAAACAGGGTTCATAACGCACATGATGCTACGGATTCGCAAAATAAGAGCCGAGGAATTTGGTCGATATCGTTGCGTTTGCAAAAATCCCATCGGGGAAGCAGACGGCTCAGCGGAAATCTATCGTACGGCACATCTAACTTTCCCCTTTAATTTCCTAATTAATTAAAATATTTTTTTTTATTCAGAAATTGTAACTGAGATACCCCCTACTGACTATGACGTTGAAAGCGATAACGCTGGCAATGGATATGAAATCGTCTCAATTAGCAACGAACGTAACTAAAAAAAAGAAAAATATAATTAATTATAATCGCACGTCTTTATTCAATTTTTAAAATTTAGTTGCGAGTGAACAAGCCACGGAATACGCGCCGGATATAAAACGCAAACAACTGATGATATTAGCTAGTAGTGAATCCTTCGGTTGGTCTGTGCATTGTCGGTCCTATTTCAATTCGTTGCTAATGTCAGCTTCGTTCTTCCTAATCTTTGGTGGCATCTGAGAATTGTGAGGTGGGCATGCTAATGTTAAACTGGTATGTTGAATGTAGCCTTTTTATGGATCGTGGGCTGCTGCTGCTGCTGCTGCTGCTGCAATAAACCTGGCTTTGTAATGAGCTAGTCACACGAGAAAATGCAATTACTAATTGGGCAAAACTTCTCTTCTCTTATTCCAATTCTCTGGTTGACTTTTTGCTTTTGTATTTTACATTTTGGTTAAGTCGGGATAAACCTTTAAACTGTAATATTTAAAGCTAAGATCCACGCAAGCAGATAATTATATATGCTGTATAGAGAAATGCTATACGTTGTGTTTTACTTCCATAAAGAGTCGCATAGCATAACCAGACGATGAGAGTAACTCCTCTTAGCTTACGTTAAAAGGCTGAGGGGTTAGATATAAAGCTCTTTTTTCCCTCACTGTCCCATAACTGTCTTTTGCATGCTGCAAGTCTTGGCAATGAATGGCAGAAATTCATTAGCATACGGCAGCTGGGCGACAAGATCCAGGCGGGGAACCTGCAAGCTATCAAAGACGACCCGCGCGCTTCAACTCGGTCTTTTTAAGCTGGCAACAGTGAGCTTTTCAGAAGTTTCCCACGACTTAAAAACTTAGAGCACCATGTTTTTCTTTTCCTTTAATACGATGCCATAGATAAGAGCATGGATGGCTCTTCTCCATTTTTATGCAACAATTCACGGTCAAGAAACTTTTAGCTATACGGCCATTAAAATTTATTGTTGGAGGGAAGTCAAAAGACTTCAGCGCCATCTGACAGAACGATGACTTGGATGCATGCAAATAGCTTCCTTTCGAGTTTATTCTTCGTTACATAAATGCACCACTAACATGAGAAGGTAAAGTGGTAGTATAATACAGCTAACAAGACTTACGACTTTTAGAAGTTTATAAAGATTGCAGAAATCTTACCGAAAACGAGCTCTGGGAAATCTGCCGTATGGTTTTTTGGTATCACGCAGCACTATAGATATAACGTTCATCATAAAAGGGCAGCAAAGATCAGATATGAAGAGGTCATAAGACTCCATTACAGCACGTACAGACACAGGTCGCAAAAGGTACACCCCATTGTTGTAAAAAGTATTGATAAATAATCCTTTTCTTCCCTCAATTTCTTTTCTCCCCGTTGGTCATGGCTCACTGGCTCCGTTGTTTGTTTGTTTGTGTGGCCAGCTTGTGCGGTAGCTGATGGTGATGGTTGCTGCCCAGGCCAGCAGACGTTACGTTAGAACTCAATGAAGGGACACTAATTACAGCAGTTGACGACGGACAACGTTGCCGTAAGTCGCCGGCTCAATGGTATTATCGCCTGGCTATCCGTCGATGTCGAACTAAACGGACCCACAGAACCTAAATTCTACGAACATACAATAGTCACCGGGGAAAAAATTGGGGAAGAAAAATCCAGCGTAGTTGATAGGAGAATAACATTCATGAGCTCATTTCCATGCAAAACAATTTGACTTTGAACTTTTTCTAATCTACTAACTTCAGAATCCAATCACTAATTTAAAGAGATAAAAACGACTCGGAGATCCGTCTTTGAGGTTGCTTACCTATTCACATTTTTTTTACTTAACTCCATAGTTAACTTTCTTTAATAGGCTTTGTATATCGTGCCCTGCTCCTAACAATGTTCGAATGCTTCCAGCAGTAATAAGTAGGATGTCACCAGCTGTATTGTTGCCTTGTTGGTGCTATAGAAAACCCTCTCTATTCCCTGTAAAGACCTTTCCTCTCAAGTCCGGGTGGTTTTAGATTAGTTTGGCTGCCAAAACACAATATGGGAAAGTTAGGTAGCCTTTTGTTTTGCAATCAGCGACGGATCGTTCCCAATGGTTACGGACAAGAGTGGGTATGTGAAACGCGAAGGGATAGCGGCATCACGCAAGAGGCCGATTCCACCTGCGATATAAGAGGAGACGACTAGAGAGTATTACAATACTCCCGAAAACGAGACCTTATAGCACCCGGGCATAGGACTTTGAGGGCCTCAACCGGACCTCAAACCCTAACGAACAACTTTGGTTGGCGAGTGTGACGAGTGGCGCACGAAAAGAACGGGAAGACACAGGGAGTTCGACAGAAACATGAACATCGCAGTTCAATCAAAAGCGCACCACCGCTATTACCTCCACCCCCCGTTCTACCTTTTACGTACCTCCTCCCGATTACCCAATAGCTCCAGGTCGTATATTTATCACCCCCCAAATAACAATTCTGCTCGACCGGGACCTCTCTATAACCTATGTTTGAAGGATGTCTGGCTGATTCATATACACTACATACTGACTCGTGATTCCCAGGGAGACACGCACGATTCCTTGACTAATTTTAAACATGGGAGTATGGAGTAGGTCGGGGATATCACACACGTCTTCAAAAAAAGGAACTAAGTTGAAACAAACTTGAGAAATTGAATACAATACAACTGTGAAAAATAAACAATTTTCTGTGGGCTTTAATCCTCGTACAGTATCACTTTTGACGTACCCTAAGCTATGTAAAAGTACGAGAGAAAAAAGTCCCTTTTTCCTGGCTTGACAGGATATATATGTACTTTCGCGTTTATAGAGCTCGTGTAATCCATGCGTGTTTTGGTGACGTCATGTGTTTTCCAGTACAGTTTCTTTTCTTTCAAATGCTTGAGCGTGTTTAACATTCGTATTCGTTGCTCGACTTTCCTGTTTTTTCCTTGCAATCTTAGGTGACATTCAGGTGCTTATTTTGTTCCATTTCATAGGCCTTTAGTTTCATATGGGAGAGTTGGGAATCCTTAATTGACGAAAAAGGAGAACTTAGTGAGAGTCAAAATCCGAAGTAAGCGTAGTAAAATAAATTGACTAAATAAATGTCCCGGCTCGTCCCAAAAGCTTCACACGCTAAGCTTCGATTATGTGCGAAAGTCCGCAGGTGCTTGACCCTTGAGATTCATGAGGAATACACATGCAAGTTAAAAAATGAAACGCTCGTTTCTGTTTCTGCTCCCAGAGGTACCAAGTATAGAGTGAATGCTGTAAGCAAACAAGAGCAGAACTACTGCCGGAACGAATAATGTTCGGCAGCGGGAAAGTCCGTGACTGTGAAGATATAATCAAAGAGAACGTAAAAATGCCAATTGGTACTTATACCTGGCGGAAGAAAACTTTCCTCCAAGGTAAGACTGATATTACTCACCAAAGGCAAGAAACAGATCCATTTCTCCCCCTCCCTGTTAGCAAGAACGCTGTACAACAATGTGGCATTTCTTCTTCGTCCCAGCTGCTAAGCGAGAAACCACGTCCATCCAATGTTCCATGAGCCGTGAAGACCACAAAGGAGAACAATCGGAAAGAAAATCTAACCCGGGATTTTGGCACTGCCAAGGCGAGGAAAAGAAAAAGAATGATGCTGTCGAAGTCAATCCCAAGCACATTAACACCTCGATGCTCTAAAAGAAATCAGGAGCAAACTTCTCTCTATACCCCAGCAGCATTCGATAACCACCATATCTCATTGACAGTTGCTGGGCTGCCTTTTTTCTGCTGCAGTTTTTAGTTCTAGTCTCACTTTGTCTGTATATGACGTCAGAACATCAGGTATCTTTCCCAAACTTTTTTCTTGCTCATTATAAGTATTATTTCTACTGTGCAGAAGTAGAAATAAAAACGCCATATCGTTGTAGCAATAGCAAGGTTGGCTCATTTGGGAGGCATCGGCAACGTTCAAAAGCATCCGTGTCGGAATATCGCGATTGTACTACCCTGGGTCTTGCATAGTGTATATTTGTGTTATAAAGCTATTGTCTCAAGAACCTAGCGACCAGGTGGTTGTTTGAATCGCATGCTTATTGTATTGGTATCTGTCGGCATCGGAATCATGGGCTGATGATTGCGCATCTTAGGCACTCCACAGACGGAGCCAATAAGAGCTTCGGTTTCCGCGGGAAGCTTTAGTATCTCTACGCATTTTCCAAACGCAGCAACATTGTAAAATCCGAGTCCTGGTCTTTCAACTTCCAACTCTTTATTTGCAGTCGCTCACCAGTCAAGGGTTAGTTCAGCTCTCGAAACCTTTCGCTTCACTAAGAAAGGTGGCAAAAAAGGAAAAATTCTTTTTTTTGTGTGTGTGTGCTCCAGATCATAGAAACCTTAAACGAACGTGGTGTTATATTATATTTGCTATGAATAACTGGCCGTTTTCAGATCTGAAGCGAAACCAAGATAGCACATTAGGACAGTAAAAGCTATGACAATAAGTGATTTCCAAGTTGAAACAAGCCATGTTCAAAGTACTCATAATGTCTTTATTGTGGTTACGAGTCATTTGGTGCAAGCGGATTTACCATGCAGGTAATTAACTTTAACTCATAATTAATGAGCGTTTATGATCGAGCATCGGCAGCAGGGAGTAGGGAAAAAAATAATACACAAAATTATAAAAACAATAAACAATATAAAAAGGGGGAAAAACGCTACGTTTTTTTCACAAAAAGTAGTGTGGTTTAAAACCCAGTAAAGAAAGTAAAAGAAAGAAAGGACAATAAAAGATTCAGTGAAGCTTAGGGATTCCGCCTGAACAGGTCAATTGTGAGATCTTTTTCCCCGCATAAAAAACAGAGAAAACACTCGCCGAAAAAAATTTCCCTCCTAACTGTTACGGCTATCGACAGAAAAGCGAAACAAAATGAGGCAGAGGGAGGGGGAGCAATGAGACAAAAGAAAAGAACCCTTTTAGACTGTCTGCTCTTGGTCAAATTGCAGCCAAGCATATATAATTGTCATTTACTTTTGCATCGTTTATAGCTTATTTGCCGAGCTTTTGCCAACATGTCCATTGTTTATACTTTTAAAAGGAAAAGTTACAACAAGGAGCTCCGCGAAGCACACGGCATTGCTTGTTGCATTCGATACTTGCATTTTTCATCAGCACACATAGAGGTGGGATGGAGAAATATACGAGCACGTGACAATTTTGTTATCCCTATTGAATTGCAATGGGACAGTGCGAACATGAGTTTTGCTACCCCAGATTTCCTTTCACAACCAAATTAACAACCTGACAGGCATCGGAATCCACTCATTAGTAGTAGTAATATTATCCCAACAGCTAAAATTTTCCACTAGTGCACAGAGACCCGGCATGACTAGGCGACATTATAGTGTACATGGATAAATTACTGTCAGAAATAGTAGTAATGAAAACAGTTGGCTAGGAATAAAATTAATAGAAAATGAAATAAAAGTGATGGAAGTGTAAATAGATCAATCATTTCAATGTTGATAGTTGAAACAGAAATATGTGATTAGTTGTAAAAGAAATAACGGAATTATGTCGAGAAGGGAAAGTAAGATATTATTTGAAAGCACCAAGAGATTACTGCAAAAACAAAGCTGATACCTAAAATAAAAAGCTAAAAGCGAAATAAAAACGAAGTAAAATGTAAAAAGCATGAACGAATGACCTTATGGTTGCTATTGCTTTTTGACTTCCCTTTTTTCCAACCAACTGTCTTGATCAACTGTTCGAGCAAGAAAACCGATCACATGAACCAATGAAGTAAAAGCAAACTCTGCAAATAACGACGTCAACTGAGCCAATATTTTCTTTTAGTTTTACTGTTTTCTATTATTTTCTTCTTACGTTTCGTGGGGGGGGGGGCTACTACAGTACATATGTAATAAATCAGCTAGCCCACCAAACCTGGCAGATTTATTTATCTAGGCTGATTGGTCTCAAAATGTGTCAATTAAATGTAATAAAAGAAAACGGTAAAAACCATTTTATTATTGAAAAATCGTACATTTTCTCGCTTTTAAGACAGGGGTTGGAATATATGACGATAACTTTTGAAACTCTAGATCGACTTCCGCTTTAGCGCGATCGTTACGGAAGTTCAATGCTGGCATAAAAGCCGGTTCGAGTTAATACTTAAAATGTAACACGTAAAAGCACCGTGCCTTCCTTATTGATTTAAAAATTAGAGCACTTCTGTTCGTTTCGGCAGACGGAGCCTTCCGAATATCTGAGCCAAGTTTTGGTCAGAGGGATGCGAAAAGTCGGGACCCTGAAAATAATGAACTCCCGGTCCCATCTGTCACCTTTCATTAAGTAACACCTGTGAACCCAGGCTTTAAGTCCCATCACTTTCAGATGCTTAATTTCTCTTCAGGAGTCTTTTACACAAAAAAGAAAAATTCTCTTAAAATTCTGTAAAGAATAATTTTGCCTCGAAAAAAAAACAGTTTTAAGCCGCGGTGCTACAAAAATAAAACTTGGAAAAGAAGAAAAATAAGACATAAAGGGGAAGTGAGCTTGTCAATACAGCCTGGAGAGAAAAAAAGTACTTTACCTGTCTGAAATACGTAGAAGCCATACACGAACAAAAGTCACTCTCAGCAAACAGCTCCAATCCGATTAGCCACTCCATTCCCATTCGGAAGATAGGCCTTCAAGAAGTAGTAAAAGACGAACACATCTTATTTTTCCATATGTGGTACACCCGCTTCTGCTTTCCTTGCGAGCGGATGTTGGAAGTGCTGGAGACGAGTTGTAGTGCGGAAAGAGAGGCCATAGTGAAGCCGCATGGAGTACTATTGTAATTGGATTGGCAGTATATCGGACTCTTGGGGTGGTTTGCAGTTTGTCAGTTGTCATACACATCACCACTCTCCTCCTTTTCGGTTCATTTGTTGAACACAAACACCTAATAAAATAAAATGTCTTCTACTATATTTCGTCTTTTGTCTGACCTCTTTTTTCTTATTTGCTTCTTTTCTTTTCAAACAGACCTGCCTGAATTTCCCGAAGAAATGGAAAATGTTACAGTTGCCGTAGGACGCGATGCTGTCTTTACATGCGTTATCAACAACCTCGGCAGCTACAAGGCACACACGCTCTATTAATCCTTTTTTAAAGGGGCTATACGTTGTTACTTAAACCTCATATCTAAAGAAAGGAGCAAACAACTTAGCTTACTTAGTTTGCTTTCTTTACACATTGTGTGCTTCTTGGAATTATCTGTTGTTTTGGAATTACGGAGTGAAGTAACTGACATTTAATTTGGTCACAATGTGCGTGACCAAATGTAAGGACATCTAGTGGCGACGGGCGGATCTAGAGCTTGAGAGATTTTTGGCAAGGTTTTGGATACAAAAAACACAACTTGATAAACTTTCGTTACAAGTACTAGATATCAATTTTACATGTAGCCCCATTGTTAAACGAATCAATTACTGATTTGAGGTTCATTTATAATAACCAAAGATGTAATCCATACAGGTAGCTTGGGTACGAGTGGATACCCAGACCATTCTCACCATTGACGACTCTGTTATAACCCGAAACCCTAGGATCGGAGTTCGGTTTAGTGACGTACGACGGTCCTGGTCGTTGTTGCTCCGTGAAGTACGCTTGAAAGAGGCTGGTGGCTATATGTGTCAAGTAAATGCACAATCTATCTTAAGAAAAAAGGCTTTACCTATCAAACATTTTAGGTTAATACCGAACCAATGATGAGCCAAACTGCATGGCTTAAGGTGGCCGTGCCCCCCGATATTCTAGACGCTGAATCTTCTACAGACCAACTCGTTAGCGAAGGATCGAATGTTACATTACGTTGTGCTGCTGTGGGAGAGCCCAAACCGCAAGTTACGTGGCGAAGAGAAGATGGCAAACCTCTACTATTACCCATGCACTCCCACTCGTATCCACTAAACCAGGGTAAACATGTTCAGATGCTTGCGAATGTTTGCTCTTTATGCCAAATTTAACTTCTAGTGGATGGCGCAACAATGGAATTGGTCCGTGTGAACCGGCAACATATGGGAGCGTATCTTTGCCTCGCGAGTAAATTTGTTTTTAAGCCCGTAAAGAAAAATAACATCCCCATAAAAATCTTTTCTTTGGCTTCTTTCCTTAGGTAACGGAATTCCTCCCACAGTTAGTAAACGCATTCTACTACGCATACAGTGTAAGAAATAATTTAGTCTTCGAGGTCAATTTAAGTCAATTTAAGATAATATGTCATTGAACGCTGGATTTAGATATCGAAAATTAGAACCAAAAATTGCAAATTACATTTTCCCTCAATTTTTTTTCTCTCGTTAGTTCCGAAAAGTACGCAGTGGCTATATTTCGTTCTTATTAGTCAATTAACCTATTATTATAAGTAAATAAGAAAAAACATAAAAGTGTTTAAGTATTATTACATTACCCGCCCATTAAGCAAGATACATTATAGTTTACTATGACGCATGCGGCCGCTTGGTTAATTTGTACAATTGCTGCACAATTGAACTGCGCTGCACAAAAATAGTGTAGGCAAATCATTAGAACCCAAGTTTGTGAACCCAAGGACAACAATTCGGGTTCTGCAAAAAAGAGAAAATTTTCTAGAATTTGCAAAGAGAAATATTCCTGACGCTTGCTAGAAAGTTCAATAGAATGTTGCAGAATTTTCACTCAAACTCATCCCCGATCGAAAATAAACGGTTTTACATTTAGTGCAGTATCAAGCTCGGTCAGAGCGTGCACCCCATCTGGGAAAAGTTCCTGTAATTTTAATTAGCTTTTCAAATTTAAACAGATAAAAAACGATATGGAAAGTACAATTTTTTTTTCTAATTTGACTTTCCTTCAGTTCCGCCAATGACACTAGTGCCCAATCAACTAGTCGGAGCTCGGGAAGGTGACACAGTGACCTTAGACTGCCATTGCGAGAGTTTCCCTCGCCCCGTAACGTACTGGGTCAAGGATTCAGGCGATATCGTCATACCAGGTATACAAAGATTATAAACTAACTATCTTCGTGTACCACTTTCTGGTAAGGCGAGTGGGTTGTCTTGCGTTCTCTATAAAAACTCGTTTATCAAAAACAATACTGTATGTGATTTTAAACCGTCCCACAGGTTCCAAGTTTCAAGTCGAAACTTCAGAAGCTGGCTACAAAGCGTATATGAAGCTTCAAATCGGACCACTGACGCGTACCGATTTTGAAACTTACGTATGCATCTGCAAGAATCCTTTGGGGATGTCAGAAAGTGCAGTCCGCTTATATCGTAAGTTATCAAAATTAACTTTGACAATTAACTTGGATAATTACAGTTGCACGGTTCTTCACAAGGTGTTTTACTACTTTCAAAAACTCTACTTTTAATTGTTCCCTTACAGATATACCACAAGTCGTCCGTGAAACTCCGTTAGACAACGAAGTTACCAACACGGACTACGAAGAATTCTCAAATGAGCAAATTGTGCCAGAATATGATGGTAATTTACTAGCAAAATGTTAACCAAACCTAACTAGTTTTCTATACAGACGCAACAAGTCAGCAAGGGAAACAAACGCCGAAAAGAATTCCTCCTCATAGTCGTCCGGTGGCAGGAAATGCGGCCAATATTAACTCGTATCCCACATTTGGTTTGTTTACGTTATTTTTTATTAGACACACTATGATACAGACAATATTGTGAGAACTGAGACCAAAAGCATTGTGGCGTGCAATAGATTTTCCTATCCATAATAATTCACTTTATAAACAAGAGTTCAAGTATGTTTTAACTTGTCAAGAAAACAAAACAACAACGGAAAAGAGAGAGAAGTGGAATCCTGTGATTCAACAGGTTTCTAAAGGTTGCAATCACCCCGTTTGCGACGCAAGCTCTGCGTTCACGCCTTCAATTTCCAACTCCTCATACGAAGGTTTGTCAGCTTGAGGATTTTTCTTCCTATTCTCCAACTCTGCTAAAGTTCTGAGGAAATGCTGGGTCGTTTGCTCGCCTTCCTCGTTGCCTGGCACGATCTTTTCCTTGATCACGGCTATCAACTCGTTTAAACGGGAAACGGTTACCTATAAAAGATATCTATCGATTATACAAACCCTAAAGTAGTAAAAGAAGAACCCTTACATGCTCGTTACCCTTGTCGTAAAACATAGAGTAGCAATTGAGCAGTTCAACAAACAACTGGGTTTGCAAATCGCTATCCATGCATTCTGACGCCACTTTGGAACCTTTCTTCAAGCACTCTATAACTCGCTTCCCATCTTGCATCTATACAACCACTCGCATTATAAAAACACAGAACCCGAAGTCACCCAAGCAAAATACCGGTTTTCCTTCAAGCTCTTTTGTGGTTGAACTCCAGAACACATGAGCAACTGTGCACAAGGCTCGACATTGGTCCGGTTTACGAACCAACCTAGACGCCAGTAAAGCCAACTTGGAGCGTAAAGGAGCGTGGTTATCTTCACTAAAGCAAGTCATTTTTTCCAAGGTTCCTGTAAGAACGGAAATGGCCGCAAACTGGGCTTTACTGTCGGAAATTTCGTCTTCGTACAACGTGAGAGCCTGAGCAGACCATTACATTTATAAATTCTGTAGAAGAATAAAGCATATATAACATACCTGGGAGAAAAACTCGTACGCTACTGTTTCTTGATTGCCAAAAACGACATTATCCACCGCCAAAGCAGCTTGAAGAAATAACTGCGTGGATAACTCAGCCAAGTCTACTTTCACTAATGCAGAGATGGATTGGTGCACAAAGGAAAAGATCTTCTCTACTTTCTTTTCCCATAGTGCATCCTGCGAAATTTCATTAGTGAACCGAAGCAAAATACAGAAACTAATTTTACCTCTTCTTTTATGGCAAAATATTTGGAAGCTAATTGGCAAGCCACGAAAACCAAAGGGGGTAAAACATATCCTACGCGACGAGGGCCACCAACCCCTACATTTTTCCGGGCTGTCGTTAAGATCCGATATTGCATGTCCAAATCTTCTGAAGAACACAGATGGATGAATCTCGCTACCATATTCTGTTCATCCGCAAAATCTTCGGGGTCCGAGTCGTTAATTTTGTCTGGTTGGTCTTGAATCAAGGGAGCAATCAAAGTTAGCACTGCATCAACCTGAACAATTCGAAAACATCGTTAGTATGGACCCCTGTTCTTGGATACGGTTTTTACCTCCTCTTGGGTGGGAATGATTGTTTCGTTATCCAAAGCGTTAGCTATCAAGGTACGGGCTATAGTGATATGCCCTTGGAAGTCTAGTGATGAGACTAGGGGAGCAAAATGTTGGAGTTTTAGCACGGTAAGGATATTGCTATAGTTCGCAATAGGCACTTGCAACAATCGTATCAGTTCTTTTCCCACAGGCGTTGTCAAGACCACCCTAAAACAAAAAATGAAAAATAAATATGAAGGAAAGGAAAGGAAAGGAAATAATCATCGAAGGTGAGTTACTTGTCCAAGCCTAACCGCTGCAAAACAATTTCCGTAGCTGCTAAAACTTTATCGATGTATCCAGACTGGGTGGGATAGCATTTGAAAGCAAGCTGCAAAAGTGCCACTTGCAACGCCAAACTATCCTCAGGAGGCATTTCCGGTCTAGCCTAAAAGACAGATTTATCTTCAATTTTTGTCACACAAAAACGACCAATGTTTGTTAAAGAAAATTAAGAGAACATGTTTAGGAAAAAATGAGAGAAAACCTGAGAAAAATTAAACGATTGAGGATAAGTTGAAATTAATTAAAGAAAATTTGCTAAAGATACACAACAAAATACGGACCTGAATGATGTAGGCCACCTGCTCGCTAAAGATGTCGAAAACGGGAATGTTTTTGGGGAGTTCGGGCCCTCCACTGTTTAGTTTCTGATCATCAACGTAATACGATAGCCTGTCGACTAAGCTGATAAGAATCGCTTTAACGTTGACATCAACATGCAACTCGGCGCACGCCTTCAAGAAAGGTTCCAAGGATTCTAAATGAAAATCCGCTGGAAACACCTAATTCCGGAAATACATCTTAAAATGTAGTTTTGGTTACATCACTCAATACCTGAATGATGCATTCCATGAGATACTGCTGAGCAATCGCATCACGGCAGCTGACGACTTGTTCCATGATACCAGGGAGAATCATCTACCGAAACCAAAATTAAAATTTCTCACAAACCGTTTTTCAACTACGTACTTGCTTATATTCTTCAACGCCAATAAATTCAAACTGGCTCAAGCGAACTAGATTGGTGCCAACTAAAACGCACAACTCTTGCCTTTCGCGCTCTCGCCGATCGCGATCACGCGAATGACCTTGGTGTTGCATCCGTACCCACAACTTGTTCATTTCTGCGAAATTTGTCAGAACAAAGTCAACTGCATCTCGCACCTAGTCAAAGAAAGTGAACTTGAATGAACAAAATGAACTTAGAGCAATAGTTTCTTGATTACTGTGCCCTCTGAATCGCTGACTTCATCTTTGTTATCTGGCGCAGTTGGGAGGATATTACGTGTACATTGTAATAAGTAGTTGCGCAAAAACAACCCTCGCAATGGATGCTGCACTCCTCTGCACATTTCAACCAAATCTCGCAAAATGTCTCGCCGAGAATCCTCATTTGTTTTTATGTAAACAACGCCAACGGTAATCAGCAAATAGCTAAGAAAATGAAAGTTTAAGGCAAACTATTTTTTCCAAATAAGTTTTTCTTACAGTCGTGGGACTATGTTGCCAGCATATTGGACTAGTTCGTACAAGTCCGTTACTTTGCGACCGCCACGAAACTCATCTACAAGGTACATTTCTAGGTGCTGTAATTCATCGCATATTGCCATATCTAATGAACAGGACTTAAACGTAAGAGAGATTTTTAAATATTATTCAATAGTATTTTAAGACGAACAAAGCTCATAGTAGCTTTTTGGAGAGAGTAATGACGTTCGCAATTCTCCTAGCATGGTAGATGCATGTTTAAGAGCGTCCATAAGCTTCTTTTTATCCAGACATCGCTTCATTTGAAGTGCTTGGACTTTCACAACACCAATGGCTTCATCAAGCAGCTTATCTTGATCAGCCAACGGTGACAATGACCCGGACTAACGCAAGTGAAAAATGAACAAGATAGATTAACGTAAATAAGACTATAAACCAATATTTCAAACTATCAGAAAGTTGCCTACTTTTGACATCTTTTTTTGTTGCGGAATAACAGATCAATTTCCTCCACTTGTTTTGTTGATATTGCCTCCCTTTCAAAGCGCAGGTACCCGCCCCTGGCTCCTCTACAAAGACATCAGCGCTACTTGGCACGCTTATTGCGTATGGGGGCGTACCCAATAACAAACCGCGCGAAGCGAGTTACAAATTACAACTCATTTTGCGCGGTTTGGTATTGTAACTTACAAGATACAAAATTCCTATAAACAGTAGGAAGTGCGAGTCGACCTTGACAAGATTTAAGTCGTTCCCTTACGAAAAGCTAACGTGGGTCTAATGTCAGGATTAATTACGAAGTAGAAAGTAGTGTAATAGATTTTTTTAAAATAGAAAATACCCAGAAACTTTCCTAGTGGTGTTTCAAACTATTAATAAATGACCACATAATGTAGTCTTTAAAACCCAAAAAGATAAATTCGCTGTATAAGGAAGCTTGATACTCAATAGGCACAATAGTAACATATTCATATTTTTAAAAAAAATCTGGTCTGTAATTTAAAATTACGATACATACAAAAATTCAGGAATCGTTCGATAGTTTTCATACTAGTTTAGGTTAATTAGCAGAGTAAGTATAGTTAAAAGCAGAGCAAAAATCGAAGCAAGTTTTAAAGCTTTCGTTCTAAACGCGCTAAACATGTTCCGTTACATAACATATACCTAATATTGCAAAATTTCTACAAGTTAATCACTTCGGTGGTCTGTTTTCTATTTGTTCCTTGTCTTGGCTTTGCTTTTTTTCATTAACATCACCAAAGCCCCAGGGCCGAGATCTGCTCCCCAACACAGAATATGTTTGTTTCTTCTCATCTTCCCCTAAAAAGTCCATACCCGGAAAGTTTTCCTTCCATTTTGCTTCTTTTGTGTCTTTCATGAGTCCATTCTGGTCAAACAAGCTTGCATGGACGCTACGCGACGTGGTGAAAGCCTTCATTTCATATAATTTGGGTGGCACTGCAGCTCCAGTACTGATCGACTGTTCGCTTTCCTTAGAAGCCACGACGGTGCTGGCGGGCCTGCCCAAACTTCCCGCCAAAGATCCGAAAATGTTTCTTTTCACTTCTCCAGTCGCGCTACCAATCGGAAGTTGATTGTCTGTCCTTCCCCTTAAAATCCCGCTACTCGAAGGCAAGGTTTGCTTAGGTAAAGCAGCCTTGGCTGCATTTATTGCTGCCAATCTTCTTTCACGCATTTCATGGGCAGTCAGTTCAAGTACCGGGGGCTCAGTTTCTCCTATAGCCGCGTAATACAGAGTCCGGTACTTTCTCATTTTGACCAAATAATTGTCAGAAATGTTTTCCACGATGTCGTAGTCATCAAGTAGTTTTTCGTATTTTTCTTTGGCTTCCTTTAGTTTGTTCTCGAGGGCAGGCAAGCGGGTACACTGCAAGCAAAAGAGTACTATATAAAACATGCTAATAGGTGAAAAGATATATTTACCCAGCCACAGCCTGGGGCTTTGCTTTCTGTGTTGACGCCAGTTTCCTTGGTAGATTTCTTCGTCGTCAACTGTGCCACAGTATTGTCTTCATTTGTTTGACGACTGGCCAATAATCGAACTTCTTCCTTCAGTTCGGAATTCTGAAAAGCAAAAATAATAATTTTAACATTAATAATAAATAAAAAAAAAATGTCCGTCAGAGAATTACAACTAAAGTTATTAAGTTACTTATTTAATATACTTAATTTTTAAGTACTATTTCAAGCTTTACAATGTAAAGCTTGGAATAATACGTAAGTATGAAATAGTACTTACGTATTATTCCAAGTATGAAATAGTACTTCGAATAAATTGAAGAATTGAAGAAAAAATTGTGCCAATCTTAATTTCTAACCTGTTTCTTCAAGCGCGCCAATTCTGAAGTCAGTTCGCGACACCGCAACCGGTAAGGTTCTTCGTCATTCTGAGCTTTCAACTCGGCGGTAGCAATCAGGCCATTCAAGCGGCAAATCTCGAGTTTCAAGCTTAAAATCGTTGACTTCAAATTCTCACAGTTATCCGCTTGTATTGGCTGAACTGTTCTAGCCGCAGTAGATTTCTGCTCAAGTTCGTGATGAGCTTGGGTTAAACGTTGAAAATCTTCATCCCTTTCATTCAGTTTGGCCGCAATGGAATTCTGTTCCGCAGTCGCAGCCTCCAGCTGAGCCAACAGTTGTATGCGCTCGGCTTTCGCTTGGGCAAGTTCTTCCTTAAGTGTATCGATGATCTTATGGGAATCTTTGTTAGAAGCTCGGCCGGTCTGACTGGCTGACAAGTCTTTCTGCAGTTTTTTATTGTCTAACTGCAGCGCGTCGAGTTTTTCATTTAAACTAATGATTTCATTGAACGCTTCCTCATACCGTAAAGCTTGATCGTCATACACTTCGCCCAGGTTGTCGTATTTGCGTTGCAAATCTTCGTGGTCTTCTTGTAGCTCTTCCTTGGCCAGCTTCATTTGACGGAGTTCTTTCAACTCATCTTCACATTCCGCAATAAGACGATCTCTCTTTTCCATTTCTGCTTGCAAAAATACCGAGTCTTTGAATTCGAGTCTTATGTTGGAAAGAGCGCTTTGCTTGGCCTCAATGCTACTTTCCAAGTCGACAATGAGCTGTGTTAAGGTACTGGAACGTTTTTCCCATTCTGTTTCGCGGTCAGAAACTTTGGACTTGATCTTCGTTATTTCATCGCGCAGTTGATGCAGTTCGTTTAGTTCGCGCTCCCTGGCAGCAACCACAGCTTTCAAAGCTTCCACTTCAGCCAATTTAGCATTCGCTTCTTCAAGTAAAGTCTCTTTTGACTTCGCGAAAGCTGCCAACTCTGCTTCAAATGCTACGATCTGCTGTGCCTTCAAAATTTCTAGTTCAACTACTTTCGTTTGTATTTCTTCCAAAGCCTTCGTTTTTACGTCCAACTGATCCTGTAGGTATTGTATATCTTGAGCAGCTTCATCCAAGGCTCGCTGCAACGCTTCCGTACGTTCTGAATCGCCTAGTTTAGCCCGAGCTAAGTCTTCTTCGAGTGATGAAATATGTTTTGCCTTCAAAGTCTCAAGTTGAATCATTTCCTTTCGCAAGTTTTCCAGCAACTTTGTCTGTTCATTCATTTGATTCTGTAGTTGATCTCTACTCTGATTAGCGTCATTCAAAGCTCCCTGCAATGCTTCCGCACGCCGTTCTGACTCGCGTCGTTCAGCTCGATCAAGCTCTTCTTGGAGCGCACAAACTTCTAACTTTCCTTCCAATTCTTCGATCTTCAACGAAAAATCTTCACAAGTACGGCATGTAATTTCTTGTTTATCCTCTCGTAAAGCAGGTGAATCGGCTTGGAGTCTCAAAGTGTTAATCTCCTCTTTTAAAACAACATTTTTTTGCTTTAGCGCTTCAATTTCCGTTAAATAATCGACGTTCGCAGCTTGTAAGACATGCAATTCCTTAGCGAGTTGATCTTCAACAGCATCTTGCTTAAAAGGGCTATCGAAATCCATAGGTTTTTCATTAAGTTGCTCTTTGGACTGAATCTCGTGCTCGCGGTTCTCTTGCTCGGTTAAAATTACCGCCAATCTTTCTTCTGCACGCTCGAGCTTTTCTTTGAGGTTACTATCGTTGCTGAGGACCTCGGAAGGGGTTTGATTACGCAGAGATTCCAATTCTTCTCTCAAATTCATGGTAAGCTCATCCAATTCTAGGATCAAGGCATTCTTGCTAACCAGTTCCTGTTTTAATCCTTCTAGTTTGTTCTCCAGCTTCTTGAGTCCCTTAAGCTCGTCTTGTAATTCTTGGACGCGTTTCTCCAGTTCTTCGTTGGCTTCGGCCAAAGCTTCCTTTTCAAGGATGACGTTTTCCAGTCGACTTTCGTTCATATCAGGCATTAAAACATCGGAATTGGTAAACGTACCTTCCAGTTTACTCTGGGATTCTAATGCCTCTTGCAGGAGCAGTAACTGCTGGCGAATGCATACTATTTCAGACTTGGCTTCGGAATCGGCAACCTCTTCTTCCGTGTCTGGCAGCTTAGCTTTCTTTTCCAATGGAGAATCTCCAAAGATGGAGGCGTTCAGAGAAGCCAAAGTTTGAGAGAGCAATTCATGTGGGGTCAAGCTCACAGTTTTCCGTTTCAGACGAGACCTTCGGGGGACAGTCACGTCTTCTAATATGGTCTCTTCCATCAATTTCACGCTACCTCCTTCCATTGTTAAAGACATCCCGTTGGCTAAACTGAGCTCCCTGGAATTGGAGGAAATGGAAGGAGATTTGAAGTTCTCAAGTTCCAAACGCAAAGTTTTCACTTCGCTTTCCCTGAAAAGAAGAAAAAAATTACAATAATATTCTATAATATTGTAAGAAAAATAATTAAATTAATAATTAAATATTAAATTTAATATTCAATATATAATTTATTTTTAACATTTAATTTAATAAATTAAATATAAATTTTATTTATTAAATTTTTAAAAATTATTTTAGTTGATAGAGAACTAACTTAAATAATACAACTAATTAAAGATTAGCCAAGTGAGAAATAAACTGTGCCAACTACATGCAAAAATGGTAAATTAGCATTAATAAAATATTGGTAGAAACAAAGGATTACCTGGCATGTAGTTGATCTTGTAGTTCGGCAACAAGGGCGAGAGAATCAGGATTTCCGGCAGGTGGTACGATTTCTTCTGGAACGTTGGCTATAGCTTCAAGTTGCTGCCGTAATGTCACTGACTCTTGTCGGCTATTAACAAAATCAAATCAAATATTTTGTTTGGAATTTTTTTTCCGAAGCATAAATACCTGAAATCCAGTTGAGACTGGAGATCCACAAATCGTGCGTTGAATTCTGTGGATTGTTGTGTATGCTCTTCAATCTTTGAGTCCAGCTCAGCACGGAGATCCCGCGATTCCTTTTGACTGGTTTCCAACAGACACTCGAGTTCAGTCACACGAATTGCGAATTCACTAGACGCTTCCAATTTGGAACGCAACGCTGCAGATTCCTCTTGGTTTATGGTAAGTTGGCTTTCCAGTTCGATGATACGCGTTTCTAGACCTTGGAGCTGAATCAAAGAAGCGGAATCTGCACTCGCAGCATCCCAAGCTTCCTAAAATTCCACAAAAATTAAGTTACTTTAAGATATTTCAAGTCTCTTTTTCAATTTTTTAAACTATATAAATCATTCCAGAAAATCAACGAACGAGCATGCCCCCCCCCCCCCCTTTTGAAGTTTTTGTTGAAACTTTTAGCATCAAATCAATGTATAAATAAATAATGCAACCAACAATAGGCGCAAGCCTATGTTGGGATTGAAATAAAATAAAATAAATAAAAATGTAAAAAAAAAGCTTGGATAAAAATAATAATAATTTATTATAAAATTACCTGGACAAGAGCTTTCCATTCCACTTCTTTTTTCTTGTAATTCTCGGCACTCATTTCAGTACGAACTTCCCAGTCCAGTTTCTCCCGCTCCAGCAAATTCAGCGCCTTTTGCTTTTCACCCTGAAAATTTTACAAAATTCTCAAAATTTGCAATTAATTGGCAAAAATGCATCTAATCACTTACCAGTGATTTGCGTAGGTCTCGATTCTCGGCTAGTAAGGGTTCGAGGTGCTCCACGGTGCGTTCGGCTTCCCTTTTCTTCACGTCCAGATCCTGAGTTTGCTGCGTCAAGTTTTTGACAAGATCTTTGTGTAAGCTTAACTCTTTCTGAGCTTCGAGCAAAAGGTCAGCTGTGTCACTTGCTGTTTTGCGCGTTTGCTCAACTTCGGCTTTCAATTCCTTTACGAGGCGGTCACGTTCCAGAGAATCTTTCCCTATGCCCACTTCTTTCTCCAAACGCGTGAATTCTGCCAGTTGACTGTACTCCACGAGTTGAGTGTTCACCGTTTCTTGCAAGTCTACGACACGGCGACGCAGGACAGGTAGTGGAGTTCCAGTTACGCTCGGCGTATGGATCAGAAAATCAGTTTGAGCCGCAGTTTCAACCGTTCGGGGCTTTAATAGAAGCGGAGTTTTCTGAGCTGAAACTCGCATGGCTATATTCGGGGAAAGATCTTCCTCATCCTCTTCGCGTAACGATGAAAGAGCCACGCTGGCCTCAGTAAAACCCATTTCCATATCTTCAGAGCGACCCGGACGGGCCAAAAGACCTGACATATCCGTTTGAACATTGGAAGCCAGTTTCGCTGACAACGCTTTCAAGCCTGGTCCTCCCCATGTCATTCGTCTTAGGCGCAACTGATCGGCCTTTCGGTTGCAAAACGTTAAATGTGATTTATTAGAACATTTATAAGGTCTTACTTTGGGGACGGTGATGGCTGCATGACTGGATACGACGAGCTGCTCTTTCAACTCGCGGATTTTCGACTCCTTTTCACTAAGTAGGCGTTTCATATCCTCCACTGCAGCCGCTCCCTGTTCTTCGCCAGCATTTTGTTGCAACTGCTTCTCGAGTTTCCGTATGGTTGAAGCATAGCGCTTAAGTAACGCTTGTTCGTTGAGGATCTCGTTCACGTGCGGTTCGTTCTTAACGGCCTTTGCCCGGGAAGCAAAACTGCACAAAACATAACGTAAGATCATATGAAAAAAAAAATATACAGTGCGTATAAAATAATGTTCAATGATATGTAAAATAACCAGAGCTGACAGTAAAAGTCGGCCAAGAGCTTTGCTAACGCTGTAATAAATAAATAAATTTAAAAAAAAATGAAAGAAAAGTTACTTTAACGTAGACATGGTTTCGTCATACGCAGTGGGAGTGACGGCGCATATAATCGCTGTCTTTGCGTTTCCGCCAAGGGAGTTCCGTAAAATGTGCGTTAACTTACTGTCACGGAAGCTGACAAAACTGAAGCGAAAGAAAATTAAATGCTTTTTGTTTTAATAATATTGGGAGGATTATTACCTATCGCCTTCAGAGAGCTTTTTTATCACAACAGACAAGGCCAATAGACTCGTGTTGATTGCACAGCCTTCCCTGAACCTGTCGCCGGTCGCACCAGTTTGGCCGGCCTTCTCCGATCCGGCCAAATCCACGAGGTTTAAATGAGAGACTTGAACAGCGCCATCGGCGTCCACCTCGGCCCCGCACAAGCGGCTTTCGATAATCTGCGGCGTTAAAGATTAACTCAACTCAAATGCAATAAACGAAGGACTTACGATGCGAAATATCGCATGCGAACGGGATGAATGTTCGTTCATGTTAGTGGACCCGAAGTGGCGCTGTTTTTCTCCAAGGGTCATGTATTGCAGGATCTAAGTGAGACAGGAGATTTGCACATCGGTTATTAATGGCATACATTCTTCATACCTGTTCTCTCGTGGTAACCGTTTGTTCTATGAGGTTCTGGACGACAATGTTATCACTTCCAAGATCAACCACCTTCAATGACTTCTTGTCTTTCCCTGTGTACAGGAGATCTGAGATGTTTTCATTGTATATCTCCATATACGCGACTCTATATACACGATTAGATATTAAAAGTTGTTTCCGAAAATCAACCTACGCTTTACCTCAGTAGATATTCTCGGTCAGGGGTATTCTCAATGGTGGAGAATATGCCGTCTATTGCCATATGAATTACTCCAGGCTCTTTGTCGTTTCCAAGCATGGTATGTGTTTTGCCTGCAAAAGTCGGAATTTAGGAACTGAGGAGATATTTATTGGTAAATTAATTACCCGATGCCGTTTGACCGTATGCAAAGATTGTCACATTAAAGCCATTCACTGCTGAAAGGACCAATGGCTCGAGCAGCTCGTCGTACACGTTGGTATTATTTGCATCCATGCCAAACACACGATCTGAACAGAAATAAAACTTTAATATCGCATAGTTAAATCAAGGATCAAGGAAAGAATTACCGTATCTCTGTGAAAATGTGACTCGCTTTTCTGCTTCTAGGGGGAAAATTTTGTTTAAGCCTTCTACTCCCCATAATGGCGTTTTTTTCTCAGCTATGTCCTTTGGCAGAAGTGGACGTAGCCGAACAGCTACTTTAATCTCGTCCGACATGGCCAGACAATGCCCCTGCAAGAATAAGAAATTAAACTTTACCTTTCCAAGAAGTTTAACTTTATTTTTAGTAGGCAACACTTACTAAACTTAGGGAATTCCTACAACTTTAAAACACTTGATAAAAACTACGAACATTCGTAGTAAAAATACAATGTGTACTACCCTCTTCCAAAAATTTGAACACACCAACCAAAACCGGTTTCAGCGCCAACCGTTTGGCTTTTGACGCTCCCAGATTTCAAACAGCGAACTGAATTGCTTCAATTCACGGTTCCGGAAACCACGCACAATTTAAACGATTCAAAATTCAAACCAAGACAAAATTTAAAATGCCTGGAACACTCCAAAAGCTTTAACAGTTGATAGTTGCAAAACTATATTAAATACGTAAATTACAGAGACGAACGAAAAAATTAATCTTTATAACATCTTTATTCAGATACACATAGAAAATTCAGAATATGTAAGAAACTTTCATCTAACTTGCATCGCGTTTAAACAACTGTAACGCTAGCTTATAAAGTTCACCTTCTCCTGCCAATCCTGTCTCTGTCCCCATTTCTCTCTGTGGCATCTGACACAAACTTCTCCTGTAGACCAGCAATTCAGAATATTGATTAATTTGCTAAAAATGAATTCATTTACAATTTGTACAATACCTAATAGCCAAGTCGGCTCTCGCTGACAACGCTCTGCGGAAAGGTCCCACATCTACGAACAAAGACTTCGCGCTCTGTTCCTTAGACACATGCGCTATATGCAACGCTGCGTATGTTCGAACACAGCCACTAGGCAAAGATAGTTTCCCTGCGACACTTTCGCCACCTAATCTGGCCGACACTCCCAGTCGTGCTAAAATGTTCGCTCCTTCCCACCGTTGACGTGCCGAGCCTGTCCCGGCTTGATTTTCTTCAGTAAGAGTTGCAGATTTCAATAAACTTGGCCAATCCACTTCCAAAGGATCGACAATCACTACAAAACAAAGAAAAAGGACCTTAACATAAATACAATACAATTTAACACAACTCAGTCTACCTGGTTTAACTTCTTCTTCAAGCTCTTCGTCTGAAATCTGTTCAAAATCCATTCCGTCCAGCAAATCTTCATCTGTGCGACTTTCGGAACGAAAATCCTTCACTGCCGCTGCCGGACTTGCTTCCACAGCTAGAGGCACTTCACTCACGGCAGGCATTTCGTCTAACACCTTTTCTACTTCTTCGTGAACTTCTTGGATGGCTACCTCTTTCTGGATCTCTTTATCTTCCAGCGGCGCAGCTCTGTGCTCTTTCTCTTCCACTACAATTTCCACTTTCTCAATTGGTTCCTCTTCCACGACTTCGCCTTCCAGTTTCTCTTCTTCTGCTCGATTCAAAATCTCGTCTGCGTCATCACTGAAATCGCTCAGCGATTCATCCCCGCCTTCCATGCCCTCCACGCCTTCCTCGAGCTCCCTTAAGGTTGTATCCAACGGATCCTCTTTTTCTTCCACGGGTGGCACTACTTTTGGTTCTTTACGTGCTCGCTTGGCACTAGAGCTGGATGGCGCAGGTGAGGGCGGGCCTTCTAAATGAAGCACTACTTAATTTCATCTTTAAACTTTAGAAAGCTTTACCTTCAAGTTCCTTCGAGACTTCTGGACGAACGAAAACTCGCTTTTCTGCACGAGGCGCAGGCATTCTCGCTTTACCTTCGTCTCGGTTTCGAGCAGCTCCTCTTCGCCCACGGAATTCTCCCCGTTCTCGGCCACGTCCAGCGACTCGACCTCGTTCTGGACGCACATCTCTAAAAGGAGAAGTCAAAACTTCCTCGTAACCAATCGGATTTGGACGAGTTTTGAAGGCGCGATCACGATCCCGGTCTTCTAACCATTCCTCAGGTCTTGCTCGACTAGACATTACAAATCAGTTTAATAATGTAGGTCATGCAATAAGGTTTACTTTAGTAAAGAGCAAAAAAGAACAAAATTACTGTATATAAAAAAATATTTTATTGTGAAAATAATAATTAATCTTTATACTAATTAATTTTAATATAATAATTAGAAAATTTGTATTAAGGTAATTATAGGAAGAATACTTTGAAGAAATAGTTACCGATCTCTATCCCAGTCTTCTTCATGCCTACGCGGCGGCTCACGCTCCCGAACAGGCGGGGTCCATTCGCGTGGGCGTGGTCTCAGCGGGGATCGACTAGCCCTCCGGGGTAGAAGAGGGGGCGGAGTTGGTGAACGGATTGGTCGGACTTTTTCATAGACATCCTCTCGTCTACGATCCAATCTCGGCGGACTGGGAGAATAGCGTTGAGTATTGCGACTACTCATATAGCCGCCTGGAGCTGGTGACAAATCAAAGTTTCGGGTGGATTTCGTGTACGGAATGGCCGGTGGTGAGTAGCGGAACTCGCGCACGGGACTAACACGTTCTTTCCATGCCTCACGTGGTAATAAACGGTCCCGGTCTTCCCGGTAAAGGTGCAAATCCTCCCGACGAGCTGGGGGAGGAGCCAAAGGAGGGGAGACACGATCTCGACGAGACAACACACGATCCCTGAGCAAACGATCTTCTTCACGAGGTTTTGTCCGAGTTTCCCATTCTTCACGTCTAAAACAGATATCCGCATGAATTAAACAGACAATTACAACAAAATTGATTTATAACGCAACGAAAATGGTTTGGATTCGGCAAGTTTCGGTTTTCACATGCGAAGCAAAAGGAAATGATGTTAATTGTGAACTAAAACTATTTTCTTTCTTACCTTTCTAGTCTTCGTTCAGGTGAATGTCGTCGCTCACGCGACAAACTGCTTTCCTTGCGAACAAACAAACGTTCACGTTCCGGAGACCTCCGTTTGAGTTTGTCGCCACTCCACGCCATGCGCGAATCCGGATGCATTCGCTCGACACGTGGAGATCCGCTTCGTCCTCTGGGAGGGCGTTTAGCGATGCCAGGATCCTTTTTTGCACGCGGAGACGCTTCGGTGCGTCTTGTGGGCGCAAGCCTCGCTTGCGGAGACGGCGAAGCGTATCGTTTCTGAAGTAAGGGAGACGGCGGTCTTAATTTTTTGCGAGGTGACTGAGTAGACCTGGAATGCTCGTCACGATATTCGGTGGTTCGAGGGGCTTTTTTGGATTTGTGTGTTGTTTTCCTGTTTTTACTCCCTTCACTACTCGAAGAGGCACTTCCCTGCTTGGTTTTGGCGTGCTTATTAGCACGAACCATCTTCCGTTTGGACCTGGAACTGGATGAGGAAGATGAAGAGGATGAGCTCGACTCACTGGATTCTGAGGAATCCGAAGAGCTAGAACTACTGGATGAACTGGTGCTAGAGCTTCGTTTTCGAGGAGCAGACTAGCAAAGACCCATTTAGCATATTTTAACTGAAAACTGAAAGCGAAATACCTTTTTGTCCTGTACTTTGGCTTTTATTTTGCGCTGTTTCTCTTCCTTCTCCAATTCGCGCTGCAACATGTCACGCTTCTTTTCCAAAACGGACTCGTCCTCGGATTCTAATGCAAATTTATTACGGTTAGTTTAATCTTCTCCTATTATTCTTCACCTTGGTTACCACTGCCTTTGACAGCGACGCTGCTGGACTGACCACGACTTGTTTTAGATGATGGGTGGCTACCTTGGTCATGCTGTTTGTTCCTCGTGGTCTCCTTAGAACCTTTCTTAGATGTATGTGTATGAATGTACCTATGCAGTAGAAAATATGTTTCAGAAAAACGCGGCGTTTATTTTATCGTGAATTTATATACTTGCACTTGCTACCCTGGGAACAGCTTCCGTGCTGATGCCATTGCTTACAGTACTCGGATCTTTTCTGCGAGTGAGACTCTGATGAGCCTTTACCAGGCTTAGTCCCGAGTCTTTCAAACACGCTGGGCTTTTTCCCACTCGAATTACTTTTCTTGCCAGGCGTCATAATAATGCACTAGATCTAGGTGTTTATCTTTTATGTATCATCGGTTGCAAGGCCGCCTTCCGCCAGCCTACCACGCAGTCTTAAAATGCGAACCGGTAAAATACTAGCAATGCTGGTTCTCATTTTATCTTTTTTCACTTAACAAATTTGTATCATACTTTGTGGGATTTTTAGTACTTTGTTTTCCGTAGGACAGCACTTATGTTGTATTTTCCCACTTTTCTTGGGCTTAACTTAATTTCCAAACGATCAAGTCGCTTTTATTTCGTCGTTCGCGTTTTGCTAATTTGCATTTAGGTTTAGAAGGACGAGTGGATGAGAGTCGTGTGTTTGGTTTTGTTTGTAGATAGATGACTCGTAAATAAAATAATAAAGTTTAAAGTCATTATCTTAGAAAATGGCGGATTCGAGGTATCCGTTGCTAGGGATTTTTATGGTCTTTGCTGCCTTCGTGGCCAAAGACCTATTCTGGAACCAACCAGAAAAACTTTCCAGTGAAAACAACGTGAAACTGAAAGAAATCCCCGATGTAAAGTTTAATCGGTTTGTGGGCCCCACACTCAGATTTTCTTTCTGGTATGTGGTAATTTAATCAGAAAAATTTTATTTTATACAATCTACAATGAACTTTAGTAATAATTTGTTGATATTGATTTTTTTGTCTGTACTTGTAGTTACTCATGAGGTTACCGTAAGGTGTATGAGCAGTATGCTGCCATTCTCCAAGAGAAGTACCCTGATTTGCTGGTCGAAGGAGAAAATTTTCCTCCCCCTGCTTATAGGCAACACTTCGCTCAGTTCTTGGTAATTAATAAAATAAAAGTGTAATTTAATTTAATTGTCTTATTCTTAGGGAGTCGGCAAGTTACTACTCATCGCTTGCGTTTTAGGTGGAATGAATCCCTTTCAGTGGTTCGGAACTGTCACCCCAGCGTTTTGGAACTGGGCGTCAGAAAACAAACTGTATGCTTGTATGATGACATTTTTCCTTTCCAATTTTCTCGAAAGCCAGCTATTATCCACCGGAGCGTTTGAAGTTACCTTCAATGGTAAGTCTACCCCGTTTATTTTAGTCCCACTAACAATTGGAACTTCTGTAGATGTGCCTGTTTGGTCTAAAATTCAAACGGGACGAGTTCCCCAGCCGCCAGAGTTGTTTCAAATTCTTGACAGCCAATTGAAAATGTCCGGAATGCCTCCAATCGACTTTTCCCCTTCTTCTGTCGAAAACAATCATCTATTTTAACCATTTGCGTTCGGTTTTCTTTAGTCATTTTTTAACTTGCCTTTGATGTTGAACATTGTCGATTTGCTTGGAAACTTCTATGAAAGCTAAATTATAAAACACAGTTTGTGCTGAATTTAGCTGGACGCTCCAAAGTTTCTCAGGCAAAGTTGATATCGTTCCTACGCAAAGGTTTGCATTAGCTAGCCCCAATCCCATTTCATTAGGGTGTGTGTGTGTGTGGTTGTATTTAGCAGAACAAAAAATAATGTACCATTTTGGTTTTCTCCTATTCTGGTTTGAATATTGCATTCCGTGTCTATTTTAACCCTAGTCAGGTCTTGCCTTGACTAAGTTCGAAATAGATAACCTGTACAACTAAATCGTTCGGAGTATTTTTATTAAAATCGCCGAGGGTTTTACAGTGCAAGAAAGCGAAAGACTTTGGAAGCTTTAGCGATCACTTTCAGAGTTCAAAGCTTGGTTTTATATAATCACGCCTCAGAACATTTCTTCGCGTGTTTATTCTGCAAAACAAGGCATACTAAAGACGCTCCAGCAGCTAGAAATTCCGCAATAGTTGCAAACGTTATGGCACTAACGTAAGTGGAAGTTAGGTCGACTAGCAAACCTACAAATATAATAACAGTTATTACAAGTGGTATTAAAATTCGTACTGCATATAGTTTACCTCCCAGAGGGGGTCCCATTAGCGTTCCCACGCCACAGAAAAACAAGTTGTAACCGAAAATCAAGTTGAGATTTTGGTTACCGTAAATACTTGCTGGTACTAAAGCCATTAACACGCTTTGAAACCCGTAAAATATACTGAACACAAAACCTTGGGTAATTAACATAATACCATTGGCGGTAAATAAGAACGAGAAGATTGCAACTGCGCAAGCGAATTGAGACATCACGAAAAAAGGCAGTGGCTGAATGTGTAGGTATTTGACAATAAACCCACATGAAAAACGACCGACCAGATCGCCAGCACCCATGGCTGATAAGGTGTACATGAAATATTCTTTCAGTTGTAACGAAATAGCGTAATCTTGGAGTAATACGTAAATAGTAATGGTTGCACCTAGCCAAAACAGGCTTCCTATGTGGAGCATCCATGCTCTCATATCTTTCAATATCATAGTGGATGTCAGTACTTCTGTTGTGTTTTCAGTATGAGAAGCTTTTTGGGGTTGCATAAGTTTTTCGGAGTCTGGATCGGGAAACAGCTTCGAACTACGTTGACGAGCTCTCGGTGGGAAGATGAGTGCTCCAAGCAGAGTAAAATGCAAGCAAAGGGAGCCATTAATTAAAAATGAACCACGCCAGCCGTACTCTTCGATTATGCTCTGGAAAATGGGCCCAAAGACAAAAAGGCCCAATCCAACGCCAGCGGAAGACACAGAAAATGCCAAGGAGTGTTTCTCCCGGAAATAGCTGCTTAACGTAACGATCCATCCCGTGTAATTTAAACAGCAACCGAACGCTAATATTTAAGAAGAAAATAATAATTAAGGGAATATGTACATTAAATCTTTGTATAAAACTTATTATCTTAGGTAAGAGAAGTTTGCTCGAAAATTAAAATGCATTCGAAATGACAGAAACGTCACTGAAGTAATCAGCCAAACCTACTTGGAATACTTCAGTGGCTCGTGTTTCTTTCATTACCGTGGTAGTTACTGTTAGCACCGTTAATGGCACTTGAATTCTAGTTACGCTTTGTGTGACCAAAATTGATTTTGTAATAAAAAGATAGATAACTTTGAAGCTTATTTTAAATATTTGTCAAGCTTAGCGCACCGAAATTATGTATCGAAATTGTTCGAACCTGCTATCACTCCGTAGGTGAAAAATAGCGTAATGAGATCCGGAGCTAAACTACTGAGGACGTAGCCTACGAGTGCTATGACACCCCCTGTCATGACAGTGATTCGTAGACCAAGTTTGCTTATGGAGTATGAAGCAATAGGGCCTAAAGGGAAATCTGGTTTACCTATGCCAGGAACTTGAACTTACTGTCAGTGACCTGCCAACATGAAGAACGCATTGTTTAGAGAGCCAACCCAGGCGGTTATACTGCGCGAGGACCCGTAAACATCCAGTAATATCACGTAATAGATGCTAAACGTATAGAAGACCCCTAAGAAAACAAACTTGTTTTTTCGGTAAACGTAAGAATCTGAAATAGTAAATATACCGGAAGCTATGCAGTTGGAGAAGAAGGCAGCGATAATTATTACCCATGCCCAGCCACCATCGACATCGGGACTGTCTTCGAAAGGGTCCAGTTTCGACACCCTTTCATGTTCACTGTCGGGTGGCTTTATGGATATGTTTCCTTTTTCCAATAAGAAATCTACGTTAGAGTCGTCCGTAGTTGGAGTTTTCTTAAGCTTCCCCATCTGTAGGAATATACAAGACGTATTGAACCTTTTCACGTAACAATGGAAAGCAGCAGGCGAGTCACATGGTATTTTGTCTAGCGCGTGACCAATTAATGAAATTTTATAACAAAATTAAACTTACATTTTATGAAGTCGCTTGAGTAAAGGAGTATTTAGTATGAGTGCTGGCACCTGTTCATCTTCTAAGAAATATATGTGCTAGATCGCGAAGTAAGCAGTTTGAACCGGAATGGACACACGTCGTCTATCTGCCCTGCGCAAAAGGATATCATGCTCTGCATTTCACGCCAGAGACCTTCAGGTTATGCGCACACGAACGAACTCCTTATCGCGATAAAAAAAAGTAGTGATAAAGGGTAACCCAAGGCAAATAAATCGAACTTTGGAAGACCCGCCCGTGATAAGTTGACACATCTTTCCCATAGAGGGCGTCTGCTATTCTTTTCTAGCCTGTTTCTCGCCATGCTGTTGTGCTGTTGAGCAAAATACAATCCTTTTTGCTTGTTGATAAAAAAACATGGCGAAGATGGTGGGCGATTTTAGAAACGTGGTTTTGCACCGGTTAAAAGAAAGAAATGATAATGAAGTGGCATTCTTTGAAGACTTAATCTCATCTCGTAAATTGGCTAACTTGAAGGCTTAAAAAGCTTATTATTTTTAAATTTAGAAAGGAAATAACAGGGTTTCGGTTTGTTTACATTCTAGATAACAAATTGTTCGATGCGACATCGTCAATGAAGCTCGAAAATCTGCAGCTAACCATCCAAAATGAAAAGTTAAGACAAGAGAGTTTGGAGTTGCAGTGTAGTAAAACCACAGTCGATGGGAAACCTAATGGTAATGAACGGGTTTCGTTATTGGAACAAAAGCTCTTTACCCTGCAAGAGGAATTGACGGATTTACACCGGAGAAGGGGCGAAAATGCTCAGCAGCTCATAGATCTAAGTCATCGTATACAAGAGAAAGAGAAAGAGTCTGTGGCTAAAGATCTCAAGTACGTTTATTTTCCCCCAGCACCTGTAGATTAATTGTAATTTTCGTGCGTCTAATGTGTTTTTTTGCAGATTGGGCGACCTTGAAGCAAAGCTAGCTGTCCTAAAAGCTGAAAATAGAACGTTAGAGATGACAGTCATGGAATTAGAGGCTTCCAACCAAATCATTCGAGACGAGCATCAAGCACTACAATTAGCATTTGCTTCCATGGAGGAAAATTTACGCAAAACAACGGTAATAATAGGTTTTATTTTGCCTCATTGACCAGTTTATTTTGAAATGTGTGGACTAGGCGGAGAATCGTGAACTCGTGGATCGTTTGATAAGGATTAAAGCTCTTGATGCGGATTTACTTAATGCAGAAAATGACAATTTCTTGCGAAAAAGACAAGCTCAACTTCAAAAGGAATTAGAGGAAGCTGCCAATGAAGTCCGGGTCGTTTCCCCCGAAAGGTTTGTCGTTGACGTACCAGATAATCTTTACGCAACGCTTCCATCACAGCCACTTCATAAGTTAGTAAGTCTCTTGTTTCGAGTAATAGTGGGTTGTAAGCTCGCCTTTATTTAACAAAAAGGATGCTCACGAAGGAGAAGTGAACGCTGTGCGGTGGCACCCTTCAGGGCGAATGCTAGCCACGGGAGGTGGTGACCGCAAAATAAAATTGTGGGACGTGGGACCAAGTAATTATGCGATTTTTTCATTGACGTTTTCCAGACTTCTGTTTTCGTGCAAGTTGCCTTTCTACTTTCGTGTAAGCACGTCCATGATTGATAGATTGCACGTTTATTTTATGTTTTTTTTCAGCCATAAAATGCACAAAATGCCCTGTATTTATTTGTACATTAAAGCGATTTGCAAAGGAAAACTTGGGAAGTCTTTCCTAGCGGTCAGCGAATTTTTTTGTCATAACTTATATGTGGGCATCGGGCATTTTGAATTAACCAGACACAAATTTCTCAAGTTTCCGTAGGCAAAATCTTATCGTGTTATCGTAAGGAAAAGTAAGAGTTCAAGAATGTAAAGACCTCACTAGACGTCGTCTGACTTTGTCTTATTTTTAACGGTAAATTATTATTGTTTTCTGGAGAGGGAGGATTAGCAAGTAGGTTCGTTTTTGGCTGCTCGGTTTCAGTCAGACTGAGTTAGAGAAACAGTTTGTGCGATTACTTTATACATATAATCGTGAAATAGTTTAATTCAGAAACAGAGAGCTGGTATCTCGTATATTTTAAAAAGAATGTTGCTGCCTAAAAGAATATCGGCTGCAAGAAAGCAATCAAATTCTTGGCAAGTTTTTTAAGTAAGGAAACGTAGGAAACTTATAGTTTTTGTTATAATTTACTTCCCATAATTTGCTATTCTGCATGAGTTAATCTCAGAAATTTTACTTAGCGTCTTTCTAGTTCCTATGAAATGTTTTTTCAAATGCAGCTTTCCGCCTTATTTAGGTGCTGGAAATATGCAGTGTAAAGGCGCTTTAACTGGCAGTAGTGCTGGTATTACGTCATTGGAATTCGACTATACCGGAACATTAATTCTTGGGGCTTCCAATGATTTTGCTACTCGAGTGTGGAACGTAGATGATCAGCGTCTACGGGTAAGTGAAATTATTCCTCATTTTTTCGTACTGTCTTTCGCAGCTGGAATCTTCCTAGCTGAAATCTTAATAGGACTGCCAAATTAGAAAACCATGAGCTAACTAGGAAATCCAACATTGTAATCAAGTCAGGTGTATTTACACAACTAGGCGGTCGGGTAAAAAAGGGTACAAATACTCCAAAATTAGGCATTGCACTTGATCCGCAATTGCGCCGAGAAACAAAACGAGCGTCAAGTTGAACCAGTAGTCAGGTTGGAAGGAAGAACAACTTAAAAAGCTTAGAAAAGGAACTAACCGCCAAAACACGGAAATTCTCGGCAAAAACCCCCAAATGGATATTGGATCATTAGTTTCAAAAACGGCACATCACTTTCTTTTTTTCCAAAACAAAAATTTCCCATTGCGTAGTTTTTCTTTGGAGAGCAAGGAAAATACCCGGTTGACGTGTCAAGCTCGGGTTCGTCGCTCTCCAAAGAAAATGTTAGGTACGCTCAAGGAGGAAAACAAGTTAACTGGCGTTTACATGCGTCGAGAATAACCGGGGTTGTAAAGCTGATGCAAGCTGCTCATAGTAACGTCGTGCAATTGTTCCTGATCCTTGGAACGACGTCGACGTTGCCAAATGTAAGCCCAAGCGATGACAATCACCAATTGCGCCAACAAGAACAGAGCTCCGGCGATGATCAAGCCCATGGTATTGATGCAATAACCATGAGAAGATTCTTCGCGGATGTAAATATGGGAAACGTTGGATACTTGGTTGGCAGAGGGTTGGTTGAGGATCGTGTACTGATTCTGGGTTGATTCGTCGATGCTCATGCTATCTTTCGGCGATTTGAGTTGCGTAGGAGCTGCAAACTTGTCCACGATCCGAATGGTTTGGATCACCAACATTTCTTCTTCTTCGGTGTCGCGCTTCTTGCGAGCAGGGAGCGTGGTATTGATGAAGACGGGGAATTCACGTTTCTTGCGACCGTAAGAGTCAGCTTGACGAATGGCGCCGACGTAGTCGATAATGTTACACTGAACTGGCTCGCAGGCAGGCAAGCAAGGGGTTACCAAGGCGCGGAACTGCACGACGTCCGATGTGGGAAACTTGAAGGCTTCGAAGAAGGAAATGAGGATCTTGCCTGATTCGGGCGACTTCTCGAGAGGGCCTAGGATGGTAGGATCGGTGGGGCAACCGCGAGAATCAATGAGCAGGATTTCGTTGTCATCCACTCCGTCCAGAGCGACCAAATCGCGGACAAAGATCTCGTAAGGGCTGTTCTTGTCCACAATTTCGAATCGGAGATCCAACGAGTCTCCGACTTGGGCAGAGGTAGTGTCTTGACCATCTTTACCGGTAACGCGCATGACCACATTCGGACCTTCGACAATGGCCTCCTCGCTGAGGGCAGAGGTGATGTCGCCGCTGATCTTGAGATCGACTTGATTGGAGACGCTCTTGTTGCCCAAGTCATACTGGCAGTGGACCGACAAACCCAAATCGGCGCTCGTGACGATCCGGTCGTGGTGCTGGAGGATGACGTCGTTGGAGTACCGGCCGGAACCGTCTTTGCGAACGTTGCAGTCAATGTCGTTGTAAGCCATCTTAAGCTCAAAGTCCAGGCTGTTGGTGACGTCAAAGACGCAGGAATTGGGACTTCCCTTGGCGTAAATCTTACCGTTGAAAACTTTGCTGGTTTTGATTTTGGCGACCATGTCACCGGACCGACAGTCGATGGTGACGTTGTAACAAGAGCTGAGTTCGTAAGTGGCCGAGCCGCCGATTTCGAGGAAGGGTTCCTGGATGTGGGTCAGGGTAGCAATTGCGTGGTGGGACAATCGGCAGACGCTGTCGCCAGTGTCGCCAAAGTCGAAGGAGTGGCAGCGATAGGCTGCGTTCAGGCAGAGTTGACGGCAATCGTCAATGCTAGCGACGTCTTGGAACACAGAGTCGACGGTCTTGAGAATGCGGCCGTCGAGTTTTTGGAACTCGCAAAGCTTGACGGGGTCGTCCACGCAGTTGTTTTCCATGTAGTCGGTACCGTCTTGGCTCTTGAAGGTACCAGTACCAGCCATGGTGTGACGGTCCATGTCAGACAAACGACAATCGCCCGTAGCATTGTTGTAATTGAGGGATCTATAGCGTAAAGAAAACAAAATTTAGAACTTTTATAGGACAAGCGCAGATCCGGTCGCACTATTTTGATCATTCCCACGCAAGTTGGATGCATAGAGCTTGTAGCTTTTAGGCTTGGTTAAACCCGTGAAAGGATTTCTCATGATCCAATAAAATCCTCATGGACACTCGGTCCAGTTGTCCTTGTTTTAACTGACAAGGTTGTTTGTAACTCGAGCAATTTCAAAATCGTTGGAATAGTTCAGGAAGTTCTTTTAGATAACGTCGACAATTTAGTACGTCTTTTTAAAGCTCTTTGATTGCAAACAAGCTTGAGAGAACGTTTCGAGAATAAGTTTTTGAGTCACTAAGTGATTTTCTAACCTGCAAATGAAGTCGGGTTCGCCTAAGCAAAGTTCTTGACAAGCCAAACGGGTGGCTACGCGGCGTCGTCGTTTAGCGGGTACTTCGAGTTCAAAATCTTGTACACGTTCGAAGCTCCAAGCGCGGTTGCAAACTTCGGCTACCGTGGAAGGCTCCGCGCGTGCTGTAGCGGCGGCTGTGCCGAACCTGTTTTGTGCGTTGGAACCACGATTAGGTCCACGCAAGGAGTTGCTGGGAGCTACGCGCAACCGGGTATCGCCTGAGGCAAGGAGGTCTTGTTCTTGCGCGGTGGCCGAAGTAGGTTTCAAACACGTTTTCTGCACGTAAATAGTGAAGACTGGGAATTGGGAAGTCGTCAGCGCTCCTATACAAAATGTACAGTTAAAACTTTTTCATACAGACTAAAGCGTTGGGAAGTTTTAATGCTTGAATTGGGTAAACTAATTCATAGAATTTACCTGGATAAGATTCTGCGTTGGAACTGAACAACACGCAGAGCCCCGTCTCGTAGTTAACGGCTTGGCAGGAATCGTTTTGGCGGCAAGTTTGAATGCAGTCCGTTAGCATCAGCGTGCCAGGCTGCGAGTCGAGCATGTCCGAGGGCGCGGAGTAAACATAACCTGTGATGAGCTCGAAACTGATGTTCTCGTCCATGCAGTCTAGTTTAGTGCCCGAAGACGAAGGAATGGGTGGCAATTCGCTGCTTGTACTAACAGGTGGGAGAGTGACAGGTGCTGATGATGCGGGAGATGCGTTCCCATCCTGAGCTACGTTTATATCTCCTTCTTCGATGGTTGTCTGGCCTGCTGCCAAGGCAGCCAAGCTCAAAAGGATAAATACCCCGACGTTCGACGCCATTTTCCCCCGATTGGTACGCTTTGGGGATTGTGTTATGGAATTTCACTTCCAACTGTCAAGACAAACGAGACAAAGACGAAAACAATCAGGATATAGAAAACCATTAAACAATTAGCAATGGGAAAAGATTCTTCTTCAAGGTTGCGAATATGAGTTGTCTATGTTAATTTGCCTAATTTGTTTTTGTACCGATTCTAAGGGTAACGAAGTTGGCGGTAGGGTGGCCAAGCATGCGTAACGTTTACTTCTTATTTCGTGGAAAGTAGGGACAAGTTGGGCTTTTGTCTTGCTCCGATCGCAGGTAGATAACAACAGATGTGCGAAGGGCCGTTGACTTGGGTGCGTAAGGCATAATGTGCCAGAGACAGGTAGTACGTTATTAGTGTTTAGTTTTCTGTTAGCTTACATTACAAGCTGATGTTGAGAGAAGGCATTGACTTTTGATTATGGCACTTGAAATGCCTTGTTTCCGTTTTTAATTTGTTTTGTTTTTAACCCTTTGGCGAAGTTCGGATTTGCCATGTTGGGTGTCTTAAGATTTGAACTATCCAAGTACAATACATTCGGGGTTTTTTAACTGTTGATAACAATTGCAGGATCTGAAGGGTCGTTTCTACTGATTCTTGACCTCTGAAGTTTATTGCCAAGACCAAGATAGAAAGCAAGTCATCTGTTGAATAATTAATAAGGAATAGGATATTTGGTCATGCAGAGCATGTAAAGTGTCTCGTATTGTGACGGTATTGCCTTTTGTTACGGCTGAAAGCGGGAACAAAAGGATCTTGACGGATTTTAAAAGGAAGATTTATTGGTTTGAAATTCGCTGGTGCGAATAGTTAAATAACGGGTTTTTAGCTTTTGATTGATAACTTTTTGTTCTGGTTAATCTTGAGAGAAAAAAGGTTTGTGTTCAGCCAGACCGTGTTTGACGAGGGTGTAGGCTTGGTTAGGAATGTCAAGTATTGAGTCAACCAAAACTGGTTATGGTAAATAGGAGTTACAACGGGGTTTACAAGGCTAAATGCGGCGAGTTTGAACCGGGATAACGAACGGGATTAAGTTGCTGATATGGTAGTGGGTTTTCTGATTCTGTGGTTCCGGTTAGGGTAAAAAAAGGGTTTAGAGGAATCCTCCCTATCACAAATCTCAACTGCAACAGTTACTTTGTAGCCCATGGGTGATTCTTTTGGAACTGGGTGCAGTTGAAGAGTAATTAAAACGTGAGCTGCGTGTTATAATCTGTGCAAACGGTTGGCCGGATCTTCCTATAAAGTGGTTGGCAGCGATCTGTATCTAACTAACGAGGTTTTAGAGCGATTCTTAAGGTAGAGCCATTATTTTTTGCTGTTAGCGTTGTAAATCGTGAATGTTGATCGTTAGTGCTTTTGGTCAATTGCATGCAAATTTTTTAAGTTTTCTTTAAAAAAAATTTACGCATTTCCGGGAAGCTTAAAAACTGAAAGGAAAATAACTTGTACTTCCTACGTTAAAGGAATTTTATTCTGGTGGATAATTGAGTTCATTTTCGACAAAGTAAAAGTAAGATAGCTTTTAATTTATTTTAAGTTCTGCAATCATATAAGCTCATTAATAGAAGTTTCTAGCTTTCAGAGTTATTGTTGGAAGATCGTTTGATATTTTGTAATATTCAGATTTAAGGGTATCAGATTAATGTCATTTAGAACTTTCGTTAAAGTTAGCGTTTGGGATGAATTGATACTTCAAGTACTTTAGGAAGTTGTATGAGTGTAAAGTGTTTGTCTAATTAATTATACAAGAATGGTTCGGTTACGGGCAAATGGAGCGAATTTTCGTAGGTTGTCATCCGTGTCAGGAAGAAAGTCTCATATTCTGTCTAAAGGGCGTTGTACTTGTGTTTTGCCAACAGGAGACGATGCGCCGTTAGCTCGTGGGCTGATCCGACGCGTGTCTTAGAAAAGTGAGACAAACTTTCAAGAATTGGGTATGCGAGTTCCACATGGTCAAAGTCAAGGTATAAAGACGGTTTCACTGTCATTGACATTGACCGTCTTTACAGTCTTCCTTGTCGGGGAATGCTCATAAAATGTTTCGTCGTGTCTGGCAAAATGTATCGCCATTTTGTAGTCCGTAATGTCATTTTATCTTTTTGTTTAATCCAGGTAATTTTTTTCGTCTTTTTCGTCATATAATGAATTTCGCTTTTAATTGGTCAGGACGTCGGTTTAACGCAATTCAATATTAATTCTTTAAAATCACTTCCAAACTGTCAAGCTGTCCACGCTTACCTAATACTGTGATTACGTTCGCTTAGAACCAATCACAAACTTCTGAGAACGAAGTAGAACCAAAATTGCACAAAACCAAATTGCTCTTCAAACTTCAGGAGTGAATTTTGTTTTCACCACTTCCTCCTAAGCTGTGATGGTGATACAAGACGCTTTAGCGACTCACTGACGTCCTTCTGCTCGTCTTCCTGAACCTTTATACTCGCTTCCCCTTTTTCTGTCTTAGCACCTTCGGCGATTGGCGCTAATACATGGTCTCCTTCTGTACTGGAGGGGGCGTCCAGGGCGGTAACGGCGGCAGGGATGGGTAATTTTCCTTTTCGGAACATTCCAAGGAAAAGTCGCACACCAGCAGCGCACGCCTTCTCCGGAACTTTGGAGCGTGGACATTTGATCGAACGTTCCCCGAGAACCCGCCCATTGTTAGGTGCGCTAACACAACCCGAACTTTTAATTCAGCTGGTAGAGCCGATGACGAAAGCTACTCTTGTTTGGTAGCCCTGCAGGCGTCCTTGCCATCCAACAGTAAGAGGCAAGAGAGCGTCGCAGCCCCAACAAGTTCAGGGCCAAGGTTGTGGTTGTAAGTTTTGGGTATACCTGCTAGGCAAGGAAGAGAGTCCGGAGTAAAATCTTCCCGACTTCCAGGTGCATTTGGGGGGCGATTTCCCGCGGTGGTTAAAAATCCGCAGGGTCAGTTACCTTCTCTCCTGTAAACCATTGGGTCTCCTAAAGCTTCCTGGCGTATGGGCCGACAAGACACCGAGGAGAGCCCTTCGTGGGACACCATTAGCACAACGTCTTTTCATTGAGAAAGAAACGGAAGTTATACGACATTCTCGAAAGGGCATTTAACTGCCAAACAATGTTTTTGAATTGACCCACAATGTATCATTGGGTTGACATGTCATCCTTAAGATACAAAAACGGACTAAAAGGACAGATGGTAGTTAACCGGTTGAGGGAATTGAAATATTGACTGATAATTTGACGTTGGACTGGTCGCTGGGTGGGCTTGCCTAATGGCATTTGCATGGAGATGGACAAGGGAAATTTAAAATTTTGATGTGACAATTTTTATGCTCCGCTCCACATTTTGAATGGAAAGGGCTTAAAAAAAAGAAAAGAAACAAAAACAGGAAGAGAGGTAGACACGTATCGTTGCGTTACATTGCAGAGATTTCAGATTGTGATCATTACAATTTTCTAGATTTTAAGTGTAAAGTAGTGTGGACAGGCTATGGAGAATGTGTAACAATGAAAAGTAACAAGGAAAAATTCACGGAACGGGATGCTTTTGTTTAATGGTAAAGTCATGGATTGAAGTAACGGTGTCAACTAAAGCGCGGGCGGCTTCCGAGCTTCGGTGACGGAATTCTTCTTACCGCGCCGTTTTTTTCTAGAAATTGGAAAGGAATGAAGATAATGGCAGGTTGTTGTAAAGAGGTTTTTTGTTTACGATATCATTGTTTATAAGGTTGCGGTGCCGAGTTTGTAACGTTGCAAGATAGCGTAATGTTGAGCAACAGGTTGATAGGGTTTTGTGAAGGAGAAAAACGGTTTCTTTTTGTCGAAAATGCTTAGAAAAAATTGAGACTTGAGATTCTTTGAAAAGTGCTTACTAATTTTATTTTGCTATTACTAGGGGTACGAAATCTTTTCATTTGGTAGATAATTCGTCTTCATTTCTATCGAATAGTACAAGTAATTATACAAGTAATAATATATTTTAAAGTATGTTTTTTTTAAATTTAAATTCGTTTCTAGTTTTTGTAAAGGGCTTGTGCTAGTCTTGCATGGTTACACTGAGATTGTACAGCAATAAAATTGTGCTACTCACTGATAAAACATTGATTCCCAATCTAAATGTTACGGGATTTTACCACGGGATCCTTTCCAATTATATTGTATCCTAGAAAGTATCTAATAAAATCAATAGTAGTGTTTGTCTTAGAACACTATACATATTAATTTTTTGGCTATTTAGTAGGGAGCGACGATAGGGAAATAGTTTGGTTTGGTTTGTTTGGTTTAACAGGCGATAAGGAAATGGTAATTACAAGGAAAACATCTGTCCATTAAAAATAAGTTTAGGGATTTAAAAAGAGGGAAAGATAATCGAAACAACGGTATTTGAAATAGAAATAGTACTAAAGCTGGACGACGTTTTAGAGTTGTTTCGGTGAGATGCTGACCTACGTCTTCCAAGAAATGATGCGGTTCCATCAACATCAATCGAATCCTCTTGATCGACTTTTCGAGAAGTTCGAGCAACAGTTTCAGGTCCCAGCTTTACAAAACGTGACCGAAGTTGACTACTTTGGTCAGATATCCTTGTCATTTTTTACACTAATAAGTAGCGGTTTTGACTTGTTCCGTCTCTTCTGTCGTAATGCCTTTTGCTCTTCTAATATAAGAAAAGGCGGGAAAATGGTTCTGGGTAAAGACAAGGGTCAGTATCCGCCTAACTGTCCCGTTCACCGGTATTGTGTTCCAAAATGTAAAAAAATTCGGAAAAGAAAAATCCTAGAGATGTTCAAATGATGATGGTGTCTTCTGCTGTGCGTGAAATGAGCCATGGTAACTTTTCATTTTCCCTTTGGGTTCATTGCATTTATACCTTCGCAGTCTGTCTGTTGTTTCTCATTCACCATCCCGTGACAACATGTCTATCATTGGGTCCAAATCCGTTACATTTGGTGCCAGAAACCTTCCAAAGGTGTTTTCAAGTAAATCTCAGGCTATTGCATGTATATGTTACATTACGTTCGAGTCAAGTTTTGAAACAGATTGGCTTCGTTTCACCCTTTTTCTCCTTTTGTGATGTTTGAAACGGGCAACAGCTTACAAGCTCGTACCAGAACTTAATCTCGCAAATTAGGTACAGTACAGTACTGCAAAATTGGTGCTCTATGCAGTGTTAAGTGAGTTGGACATGGCAATGAACCGGAAGTCGTTTCCTGCAAGGGTTCTAAGCGTTTTTACTTTTCGAGAACAAGAATGAAAGTAGCTTTTAACACTCAAAGTGTGTGGTATAGCACACAGGTAGATATTACTCTTCAAGACGGTAAAGGAAACCACCGTTATAGGCATTGCTGTTGGGTTGCTGTGTCAAAGGTTGTACCGGAAAAGGGGATTCCGTATTGCATTTTTAAGGTGGTTGGTACCTGAATATAAAAGCATTTTCTCACCCATAATTTCCTTAGCCAGCAGTGTTTTTTGTTTCAAATTGGGTAGCATGTAACGGGATTGTATATATATCTATGTACGCAACTAAAGAAAAAGAAGTTCCCGGTGTTGTGGAATCATGCTTATATATACTCCTTTTCACACGAAAACGCCTTTGCGTGCAAGATTAGGGCTTTGTACTGTACTTAGTTCCCTTTAATAAGACGCGGATCTTTTCAGGGGAATTATTTGTAAGTTTTTCTGTTGATCCTCGGTCTTTCTGGTGAGAATTGTCGTAGATAAAGGTAAACTATCCTTTTATTAGGTCGGGTACACTTTTTTTCAAAACGGTGATGGGAATATCAACGTTCATTGACTTGAGGATTAGCGTACCAAAAGCCTTCACTTTTGTGTAACACAGCAAGTCATGGCTCTAAAACCATTAAGAGAAATGCATACCATACCGTAATATATATCATAATTTCTCGTGACGAAATGCGAATATGCCTTGTGTCAAATTGGGTACTCTTATACCTCCCAGGTTTCTCACGTAATGACAACAGATTGCAAGTAGTACCTGAAATGAACCATTTACTACGACGAAAGCAAGACCGACTTGTTTTGAATACGTATTAGTGCGTTTCTAAGCCTTACTATGCTACAGCATGCAATTGCTGAACGGTGGTTTTTGAGTTTCTTCAGGGTCTTTCGGGGTGATAGCTGATGTCAATGCGGCTGTTGAACTGGTACTGTTAATTCTGTTACTATTATTTACTTTTTGTATTTTAAAAAAAAAGGCGGAAGAAGAATGGATCATGCTGAGTGGCTGACCACGAACGGACGTTTCCATATAGACGTCCTAGACAAATCATTAAAAAAAAATAAAAACGAAATTAATTACCTAAATCCAGCGGTCAGGGTTTTTCTTTCTAGACCACAGCAATGTTAATTGAGGGAAATGGGCTCGGATACGTTTCCTGTCTTGTCTAGTCAGGATTAGCTCTTTGCTGTGGTTTGAAAATGGTACCGCGTTTGACATTGGTCTTCCAAAGCAATTATGCGAAACGCCGTAGCACGCGCTTGCAAGGACATCGCTGTGCAGGAGTTAAAGACCCCATACTGCACCCGGAGTTTAGCATCTACTTTGCAATAGATCTTCATTCTTCTGAATAGATCAATAATCTTCAATAGATATCAATAGATCTTCATTCTTCTGAACTTCGTTTTTATTTTTTACCTTTTTTTAATAGACAAAACGAGTAGGCAATAATTTTTGTAATAATCTATCACGGGAAAGTTATAATGGTCTTATCATTAAATTACTGGGTGCCGGAAAGTTATTGTGCCTAGCAGCGTAACGAAAGCAGTAATTTTTTGTGATACAGATTGGAAATGTCTGTTCAGACAGTAGGAAATGGACATTCGTGGGGCAAGTTGTGGTTTACCTGTAACTTTCCCCCCTTTTCCGGTTTGCTAGACTTTTGCTTTTAGTTAAGGAATGGATCTCACATTTGTATTCGTTTTGCACAAATCTTGGGATTTGTGGTAGACTCATTTAGCGTTCTGCGAGTCGTTGAACGCAGTGATTTGGATCATTAGTTTGATAGGAATAAAAACGGAAATATTAGTTTTAAAGTCCTTAATAGTAGAAATTTTTTAATAGGATTATGTAAAAAAGCGTAAACCAAAATAAGCAAATCCTAGAATTCCTAAATTATTAGAATTGTTACATGAAAATTCATTGACATTTCAGTAATTTTTAAATCACTATGTCGCCATAATTTTGAATTCTTAAGTCGATATACGTTTGTGGTTTTCGAGGTTCTAGTCGAAGCTCCCATAAAGTTTTTCAACATAGTCGAAAAGTTTCCCTTATAGTAAGAAGTTTCGGAAATTAACTGTACTCGTCTTTTTCAATGGAAGGTCGTAAGCACAGTTAGGTTGGGAGCGTGAGCCGGAGCTTTGCTGGTTGATAATTGTTGTCCTTTAAGGTTCAGGGTCCAAAATATAACGTCACACACGTTAATCCTCGTGGTTTGTGTGATGCGGATCTTACCTTTCTGTAAGGTAGCTGTACAAAATCAGGCAAAAAGCAGGGAAACGTTTTTTTACCAACTTTTTGGGAGATCCCCTGGTTCCCAGATCGACAGTCGGGTTATGCGCATTAACCTAACTGTAATTACACGGTTTTTGCACCTGTGGAATCGTGTTTTGCGTTGTTACCAACGTATTGTCGAGAGGACCAAATGTTTTTTTTTCTCTTTTTTTACCTTATGCTATATTATACCTATTTTTTTAAAAAAAATTGTGTTAGCTTAATTTTTGGGTACAAAATTTTTTTGAAAACTCTGGGTCTTTACGCTCGTTGTTTAGCGTCGATTTTAGCGTTTAAATACAACCTTGTGTGGCGAAGAAATTGCAATAATTCGCTGTAGCCATAATATCGTCAGCTGCGTTTTTCCCACAATGAAAGGGACACGACTTCTACTGGGCGAAACGAGTAGCGATAATTCGTATGTTCTTGGACACTTTCTTTATGCCTTGGTAATACCGACCGCTGGTTGGCGCAAAAAAGAACTTGAGGATTCTCAAAGCTAGGCGCAAAAAAAAACGGTTTCAAAGTGGCGAAGCTTTTTAAATACAAAGTTTCACGGAAGATTTTGAACTATGCAAGTCTTTTGACTGTCGTTTCGGGCTGTCTCAAAAGAAGAGCAGCGTTGGACAAGCTCAACAATGAACCGAGATGTGTCACTAGACTATGCGTAGCGAATTAGAGACCATCCGATCCGGTCTTCAGGAAATCGAACATCATTGTTTCGGTCGCAACTTGACTGATTATACCGTAGCCTCATTACACGCTTGGTCGTGCAAAAATGTGTCCTATGAAAAAGTCTTTCCGAACAGCAGAGAAGTTTGAAAAGAGTAAGAGTTTAATTAACTTCCGAACTTCACGACCTTGTTTGTTGGTTCCTGTAGCTTTTTTAGACTCATTTCTCATCTTGGACAACTCTATTCTTACCTGTGTGGGTTACTGTACTTGAATTGCGAAAGAAAAAGTCCCCCAAAAAGCGGAGTACATAACCTTCAGCGTTCATCAGCAAAAAGAAAAATGCACATGGCTGGTGAACTTTTCTTTTGGTTTCCATTATCGTTGTCAGTGACTCCTGAAGATTGCGTATAGATAAGGAACAGATGCTGCGTTCATTCTGCATCATGACTTGTGAGAGTTCTATGCCTTCTGTAGTGGTCACTCTTCCTTTTCATACGCTTTTTCCATGGTTCGGTCGTTTTTACCCTCACTTGACTTATTTAATTCTTACTGAAATGCATCATCGCCTAGCACTTACGCTTGTGATTTTAAAAGAAAATATAACTCGTGGTTGAAAATGAAAGCGACTGCGGAAACATTTCATGCCATATGGCCTTTAAGTTTGTTCAGTTTTCATCCAAGCGCAAAGATTTACAAAAGATTCTTCCTATGAATTGACGGTAATTGGGTCTATAAAAGGGTTACTAAAACTTGGTCAGGTGGTCACGAGAAGCTTAAATATCATGAGAATTTACTGATTCAAGGTATAACTATTGTTATTTTATTTTTTACAAGGGCTCAATTATAAGCGTGACTTTTCAAATATTAGCGAAAGATTTTTCCAAGTCTTTCGCTCCTGATTTGTGTTGTTGGCCGTGACAATGACCGTGGAGGGAAACCTTTAGTTTTTCCCACTGAAAACTTGTATGTTAGTGCTTCTATAGGTAAATGACCTGAAGTGTGGATTGCAAAATTTGAGTTTGTCGGCATAAGCTGTAAAAGCGAAGCTCTAAGCGTTTGCCGGATTTTCACAAATATTCGAATGTTGTTTCTCTTTTCTTTCCTTAGCATACTTTAACTGGTCACAGCGGGAAGGTTTTGGCAGCCAAATTTTTCGGTGATCCTTCGAAAGTGGTTACTGGCAGTCATGACCGAACCTTGAAACTATGGGACTTACGGTCGCGGGTGTGTAAGTAGCCGCACTCTTTTTTTTTAAGGACGTTTCAATTATACTTATTCTGGGTTCTTTTGTGGGCGCGTTTTTCAGGCACCTGTACCAAGTTTGCGGGGTCTTCCTGTAATGACTTGGTTACCATTGATGGAACGCATATCATTAGTGGTCATTTTGATCGAAGGATCCGGTTTTGGGATCATCGAACAGATTCCAGCCACAACGAGATTGTTCTGCAAGGCAAAGTCACGTCGTTGGACTTATCCAGGGATACAAATTACGTCTTGACGTGCGTGAGAGATGATACGCTAAAAGTTATTGATTTACGGATGAATCAGATCATAGGCACGTACTGGTAAGAATTGTTCGTGGTTGATGGCCCTTGAATTTTTCTCACGGCAACTTCGTCTTTTTGTCCTTTCTTTTTCTCTTGTTTTGTGGTGAGACAGTGATGATGGGTTTAAGGTGGGCTGCGATTGGACCAGAGCTGTGTTTAGTCCAAGTGGGTTATACCTGGCCGTGGGTTCGTCCGATGGCGTGATTTTTATATGGAATGTTGCGACCTGTGTATTGGAAAAGCAACTGAAAGAACATACGTAGGTTTTTTAAATGTTTCCGTAAAAAATAAGAAAACTTGAGTCTTTTTATTTATGATTTTTGCACTCTTTGCTTTCACATAGGAACTCTGTCATCGCAGTGGCATGGCAGCCCAATGAAAATACCATGGCAAGTTGCGATAAGGGTAAACGAGTCATCGTCTGGAGCGATGGCATGTTTTAATCGGAACCGAGAGACCTGGTTTTTCCCGAAACTTTTTGTTACCATAAAGAAACCTCATCTGTAAGAAGTGTTTTCCATACGATCCATCTAGAAATCTTGGGGTACGTTTTTGTTCCAGTTCCTTGTTCTGTTATTTTTTTAGGGGGGGGGGGNGGTATAAATCTGAACCAGTCAGTTTAGGTTTACGTCTCTTGGCTGTTTTTCAATACATTTTGTTGTGCATAATATACTATACATATTTTGTATAGATGGTATTATTGTGGGCCCAAAGTCGTGCTATGTAGGTTACAAATGACTTGCATAATGCTGTTTTTAGAGCGAATTTTCTTGTTGGAAGAATGTGGTACGTATTGTTGGCGAGCTCATAAATGAAGGAAGTGGGAAATTCATAGAAAAGTAGGTAGACAGATTTTAGCATGGTTTACTGCCTCAATCTTGTGATATGAAAAATGGTCTTCGCTAACTAGCTTTTCAGAATTTCAAAAAAACACCCAAACTGCAACCTTGGGAATAACGATCTGGAAATGACTTGACTATTTTGGTTGTGTATAATGAGTTGTATCTAAAAAGTCTGCAAGTAATTCTGCAATTCCGTGATTTATTATTCACGAATTCGATGTGACAAGGCCTGCGATCCTGAAAACGTTTGTTGGTTTTATTTCCATAGTTTATTAAAACGTATTAAACTTAATTAAAATTAGATTAAACTCTGATGATTTTTGGGTTGTCTTTCGGCGTACAGTATTTATACGGAATTAATTTGCAATAGCGGTAAAGTGCAGTGTAGGTACGTAACTAAATGATGCCTTTGGGGATCAGGTTTTCCCTCGTTTTCAACTAGTCCGTGCTGCCACCTATTAAGAAACTCAACAAGAAGTTAATAGGGGAGAGGCACACATTTCAGGATCAGGAGCTATAGTCCCTTTCCTTGAAAAAGACGCGTCAGAAGCAGCTAGGAGGTATCTAGCACAGTATATATAGGTTTCGCAGTAGCATAACAATGGTATCTTCCAATGTAAGGGTGTTGGACAGACTTTCTCAGTTCAAAGAGTAGATTCACGAAACGGGACAGAATATCAAAGGGTAAATTATCAAATCTCACAGTACTGTTAAAAAAGGTAAAAATCGTTTACAACGCGGATCTTACGCGGAACGCGGAACGCGGGTCAGTCCAAACTTCCTAGAATACCCGAGAGAAAAGTCGCCAAGCACCCCGTTTTGTGAATGTTTTGTTCTCTTTGCGAACTCTTTTCTAGTTGATTAGGAATGCCTACTTTGCGGGGGCGTGGGCAAGTCTGTGAATCTATCGCTCCTATGTTCCTTCGCCCCCAGAGAACCTATTGAGACCGAGAAAGTAGGTTCAAACCTTTACCTCTAGTCTATCTGTATTATGCTGGCTAAGTTGTATAGGCCTGTTTCGGTAAGATAAACCTTAAAAAATAGAGCTTTTATTTTTAGAGTTCCATTGGATTTGAATAGCGCGCGTCAATGAAAGACGCGAGGGGCGCTTTGCCCAGCTTGCAACGTCGCCTTGCCTTCAGTCGCGCTTGCACAGCCGAACGTGTTGGACGTGGATGGGTTGTCGTGACTAACTTTTGGAACGGTTCTGTTTTTAAGGTAAATTAATTTTACTCTGTACTTGCGCACAAAATTCCTGTTGATTCGTAAGCATTAATTTTAGCTTCGTGTGTGGAGTTTGGGTATGTTTCGAGTGTGGGGTTTCAAACGTTTGGGCTGCAGTATAAGCCTTGTGTTTGCCCGTTATGCAAATGAAGATGAGTGAAAACCACGTGGGAGAGTTATGGATGTAGGAAAGTTTGTTTAGAATGTGTCTAATAATTTAGTGGAATAGAATAGATCCATTTTATACATTCTTTCTTAAATCCGTAACTCTCCCACGTTAGGAGGTCCAACTTACGTCGCGGTTGGTCGTCCTTATTACGTAATTATTAATATTAATTAACAAAAATGTAATCTCTGTGTGGCTAGCCAATGAACAGAGATTTCTTCAATTCGATATGCTATTGGCTTCTGACAGGGTTTGATACATGTCGTTCTTCTGTCGTCCTCATGAGGGTATATGTCTCTTGAAAACTTGTACCAGGTAAAGCCTGCTTTACACTGCCCCTGTCAGCCTGGCATGGCAGACATTTTGGCTGAACTCTACGTAGTTTTCTGACAGGAGTTCTAGCCATGTCAACCGTACTGCACATGCGACTTGCCCGCCAGACAGACAGCTGACAGGGGCAGTGTAAAGCAGGCTTAAGAGTCGTTTGCTCTGCTGCAAATCACGTTCACAATGATTTCGCTGGCATCAAACTTTTTTGGTTACAAGCGAAACCACTACTCGCCCCAGAAGTGTAAGTTGCTGTGGAACATGAAGACCTGAGCCTAGAGTCTTACTGTCAAATGGGGGATGAATGTCCTTCACAGGTCCACTATTTGCCGTCACAGGTATCTTTAAGATTTTGTTTATTTATTGAGTTGATTGAAGGTCGGTCTTTTTTAACGCCAGAACCGATATACCCGAGTGTCACTGACGTCCAAAAAGGATCGTTTGGAGTCTGAAACAGATAGGAAATTAACCGGGGCGTATGGCTCGTGAAGCGAAGAATGTCACCAAATTGGAAAAAAAGGTTACGGACACTCATTGCCGGCTATCAAGCGCGCACACAAGGATTAGCCAAGCAGCCAGTTGAACTTTGGAAGCGAATGGAAACGGCACGTATCGAGGCGGATACGTACTCGTTTCTAAAGAAGCATGCAGAGCAGGCAATTCCACGGAAGTTGGGGTGAGTGCTTTGTTTTTATTTTCTTAATTGCCACTGAAAGTTTTAAGCATGTTACTCTATATTCTTCGTTATTTTTTTAGTCACCGGCGGAGGATGTGAAACGGCAAACGAGCGACGGAAACAACTACAGTTACGTTTTGACCAGCTACGGCGAAGGCTTGAAGACTTGAAAGTGCCCGAAGGGATTCAAGTGTCGATGGTGGGCTCATAATTCTAAAATTATGCATATGAGATGTTTTGCTTCCCCCGTAATTCCTTATTTGCTTATTTGTTGTACTAAAATCTTCCCCGCAAAGTCTAGTTTCCAAAAAATTCCTTTTTATTGTGTGATTTGTAATGGTGTTGAAATATAAGCGAAAATTTAGGAAATTTTTGCGTGATTTTTCAAAAAATCCGCTAAAAGGGGTGTGGCCTCTACAAAAAAGACGAATCCTATTGGTGGATTGAACCTAGAAGTGGGCGTGGCTCCTTTTCGAGCTGGGAAAGCGTTTTCAGGGCTTTTCTCCATAAGGAATAATGCTGTATCAAGGGGACCTCAGAAATCGTCAAAAATTGAGAGCCTCGCCCCTTTCCCTGTTCCCAACTCCCCTGCTCGGTTTCCTATTCCCGATATTCACGCTCGTGGTGCCGAAGCTTCACAAGTGCGAATATAAGTATAGGAACCTTGCCATGAACGCATAAGCGTACGGAGAAAGCAAGCCATTTAATATTTCGTTTTTTTTACGAAATAAAATGCATCGACCGGGTTTCGAACTGGGGTCCTTTCGTTCCCCAGTCTTCCGTCTTATCCATTCGGTCATGCGCTCTTATTCAAAGGGGTTTGAAACTCCTATAAATACTATATATGAACTAAGCTATGTACAGTATATACAGCCGAAATACAGGTGTTCAAAAATCGTGAAAATTGAGAGCCTCGCCCCTTTCCCTGTTCCCAACTCCCCTGCTCGGTTTCCTGTCCCCGATATTCACGCTCGTGGTGCCTAAGCTTGACGATTTTGAGTATGGGTATAGGAACCTTCCCGAGAAGGCATAAGGTACAGAGCAAGGGAGCCAATTTGATTTTCGTGTGTGTTTTTTTACGAAAAAATTGCCTCGACCGAGTTTAGAACCGAGGACCTCTCGCTCCCCACGTCTGCGTGTTATCCATTCGGTCATACGCTTGTACTGAATATGTGTTAAAACTTCTATAAATGCAATGTATGAAGAAGGCTGGTTGCAGTAGTACGTGAGTACCATCTATCTTTCGTTCGATTTATACAAATGGGACGCTTCACCAATAGCCATATTTTGTATTCTCTAAAAGCTCGCATTACTATATTATATTCCTTTGTATGAATTTTAAAAGTAATAAAAAATCCTTACATAATTGACACGTCAAAATCATTCGAACAAGGCCAATTGTTTGCTTCCAGTTATTTGTATTAAAAGCCCACATATACAGTCCTTAATTCAGATAATACGTAAAAGACTGGACTCAAGTGTTATCATTTAATAACACCGAGGATGGCGTGACCTACACCTTAGGGATGTTGGACACCGTTGAGGCACTGCTTCATGAATTTTTGCACGGAATTTTTTTTTTGGATAAGATGTCAGTAAAGTTGAGGATTTTTTTGTCTAGGAGGCGTTGAAATAGGTTGAAAATCAAGCATCAAACGCGTTTTTCATTCTTTATTTCACAAAATTAAAATGTGCCACACGTATTAACTTAATACTATTAAGTGACTTGTTTAGGGATCCGGTTTTCCCTTGGTTCCAACAAGTACGTGCTGCCACCTATTAAAAAGTTCAATAAGGAGTTAATAGGGGAAAAAGCTACCCACCTAAATTCAACTGAGATGGAAATGTTGCTCTGTCGTTTTTGGAGTAGTTGAGACACGATAGCATAGCCCACCTATGCCCACTATGGTTTTGGGTACCCATGTACCCAAAAGCTTGTACCACGTCTGATCCTTAAAATGCGTCCATTAGTAGCAGCTAATGTGCAGTGTAGGTCAAGGAAAGAAAGGTGTGTCTATCTTGCTCTACCCATCGTCGATTATCTACAAGTTTTTCGATACGATACTGGAACGTGGGTGAATGTTATTGTCAACATTCAGGAAAATCGGATAAGATTTTAGCATAAAAATATGCGCGTTAATTGCCTTTGATTACCAGTTGAACTAGTAGCAGCTTTGCGTTATCTTTCCCAATGGCAGCCGTTGTCTCTCAATACAGCACCACCGGCTTTTGTAATATTTACTGTAAACTGTAAGAAAAAAATTAATTTGATTCAAATTCATTACAGATAAAGCTCCAGTTTCGAAAGGATTAATGGGATGTCTTTTCCTTACTTGTACTGCCCTGAACGTTCCCCTTCTTGCACATTATCGACAGTACCTGAGCTGCAATATTCCAGAATCCATATTATCTTGCGAAGTAAACTCCTTGTTGTTCTCTTCATATTCTCGTAGATTAACTACCATATGCTCTTTTTGTTTCATGTCTAGGTATGGAGACTATTTACATCTAGAGCAGCTTTCGTAGATACCAAGGACTTAGTTTGTGGAGCTTTGTTAATTTATTACTTTCGGTACATCATCTAGTTCTCAAGCCTCGTCTTCGATCTTGTATTGCTTGTAACCGGAAATTTCATTTCAGGGTATTCGAGCGTCGCATGGGCTCGCATAAATTTGCGTCACGTTTGCTTTGCACATGTCTAATTTCCCTGGGCATCGAGATTACTGCAATACTTGCTTTCCAAGCGTGTGGTTGGGACCATCATGAACTTCCTCCTGGTCCTTACGGCATAATCTTTCCTCTCTTTGTGCCCTATTGGTTTGACATCCCCCGGATAACTAGATCTCATGTATTGGGAGCTCCTGTCACTGGCAAAACGCTAACTTATCTGCTAGGCCTGCAAATCGCCAGTTCTTCGCCCGCGACTTTCCTATCTGCTCTTTGTAGCCTGGTAATACCACTTTTTATTAACCTTTTCTGCTTTTTGAATTATGTTCCTATTCTCAAACTCTCGATTCATCTTAGTTTGCTGGGCTTTTGTGTCGTTGGAACTTTCTAAAGCTGCCTTCAGTGATTCGCATCCCGCAAGTCTTTTCCCGCCTGAGTGCGTGTACTTTGGGTCGTTTACTTGAATCCAGTGCCCCCAATGATGGATTTATGGGAGCCACAATTGAACTACAGCGATCTGAACAAATGGAGCGCGCCGAGCAACAGTTAATTGCCCAACGTTGGCGTGATACCCGACGACAAGGCCAAGGTTACGCGGAACGTCTGGCCGGACAAGATTTTAGCTGGAATTCAGCCGTTAATCTGCCGGCCTCCCCGAATATGCCAGCGAATCAGAACGATGGGCTCTGGAATGGTGAAATTAACGAGCCCTGGCCTAGGAGACGCAACGTTAACGTACCCGAGCCGACCGAAGAATGCGTTCGATTGCTGACGGACATGGGTTTTGACCGAGAACGCGTGTTGACAGCCTTGCAAGTCGCGGGCAATGACATGGAAACCGCTACGACAATTCTACTGCAGCCGTAGAAGTCAGTCTTTGAAGTGCACCTGTCCGTATTTCTACAAACCTTTCAAGCGTGTCGTTACCCTTGTCCCCCCCATTAAGATAAATAAGCAGCGCCTTTAAAAGGATTCTCTAAATGTACAGTCTTGAAATCCCCCAGGAATACAAATTGCAAACATTCAAACAGCACTTCTACTTTTTTCTTGGACTCGATAATTAGTCTAAACGACTCACAATAAACTTTCACTTTCTATTTATTTTAAAGCAATTCCTTTAACTAGTTTTTATAAGTTGTCGTGAATTAGTCGGTCTACAGTACAGTAAAGGACTTGTCGAGTTTCATTTTCCATAAGGGTACTGGACTACAGGCAGGCTGACTAGACAACCAACGAGCAGCCACAACGACTAGGGCACAACAATTCTGTAAAGCCTTTTTTTTTCTTTTCCATATCTTAAAGCGAGGAAATGGAGCATAATTTGTACGTTAAAATTAACACACTTTTTTGACCGAAGTCAGGAAACAAAGCGATTAACAGAAAGAGATCTCCATGGCGGAATGTGAGGATTGGGACGAGACGGTTTGGTTAGATGTAGATGCTAATGACGAATAACAATGAACAGAAAAACAAGGATAGCAGCTTAAACGCCAGCAAAACCAAAAACTTCAATAACGCGGATTTCAAAGTCCTTTTGAGGACATAAGGGCGGGTTATTGAAAGTCAGGCAATAGTCCGTTTTTCCAAATCGCACATCTTCGTCGATTAACAGTGCTTGTCCCTTCCTGTTCAACGAATATTTTTTTTATAAATATTAGAAAACAATACGAATTAACAGCAACAAATCTTACAAATAAAAATAAGCATAGAAATAGGACATTAAAATGAGAAAGAAAACTAAGATTACATTTCTAAAAGTGGAAACAGAAATGTATAAGAAAAACGAAATGAAGATCTTACCCTCCTCCAATGGTCAGCATATGTTGATCACCAGCCATAAAAAGTTCGGCTGCATGACGCATACAAGCTGGTCCATCAGGTGAATTTGTTTGTGAAATACCCACCCAAGGATATTTCACTCGATCGGGTACTAAGGAGAATACAAACGTCTCTCCTGTACCGAAGTAAGCTTGGCGGTTCCCGTAAGGATCTCTCGAATTACGGTCAGCCCATTTGGTGGAGCAATACGCCCCAAAGACATCCCCACCGCAGGTTTTAATTAGAAGAAGGGTGGGCTCGTGACGTTCAACACGTGTGTAAAACGTTGTTAAACTGCAGCCGTGCTCTTCTGTGGTGTACAGGAGAAAGGGTTGATACATCGTAATGCGGATAGGCAGCCATGACCACAAGGTAATTAACTGTACGTAACGGAAGAGAATATTGGTATTTTTCTTATCTCACATTCAGAAGATTAGAACATGCAGGAAAATACGAAAAAGGAGAATTAAAGTTCAACGAGTAGCAACGGGTCACACAGAAATATAAACTTATTTTTCTTTTCCGTGGAAACTCGAAAACGAAGCTAAGTAGAGGGCAACGTACGAAGCAATTCGAACTTAAACTGACTTACACATTAAGCGACAATTTAACTAATTTGAATGCAAAATGAAGCCCTTCGATGCAAAGTGAAGTACTTTAACTTCAAAAGTATTGGACACTGAAAAGTTACCACGCTTATGCTTTTAATGGCTCCAAGTTTACCTTTGAAACAATTTCATTCACATGCAAATCTAGCGAGTTCCAAATCTTAAAGTACTGTCCTAAGTAAGTTATTTGAAAATTAAGTTATCCTCCGAAATTAAAACGGAGGTGAGAATGGTTCCCATTGAAAAATGACAACCAAAAGAAATTTAAGAAAATCGTTACTGATTTTGGGCAAGCAGCCATAGAACGAACGCCATGTAATAAGTAATTGCCTAAAGAGCGTGATTTAGGACAAGGTGAACTTGCACCCTGTTGTACCCGAATACATACGTCCACATATTCCAAGAGCAGCGTTAAAATATATAGTTTCAGTTAGTAAAACTTGACAGGAAAAGAGAGGTTAGCGTTATTAATTTTAAGAAAATATCCGAGTATGAATATACCTCTTTGATAGTGAGAGTATGGGAAAGCATTTGCACATTCACTTGCGACTGACTGGTTGGCAGAGCATCGGTTGATCGCGACCGGACCAACGAAACCACCGATTTGGTCGAAGCCGAGGAGGCCAAATTGGTTCGAGATTTGAGGTACATTTCTGTTTTGATGAATAACCGGTCAATTTCTGTCGTTCGAAAATTGCGTATTGAGTACGACAATTTCAAAAGTTTGTTCGGCGATAGAGGTAAATCTCGACAAAAGTTAGCGAAAGACGTTTCCAAGTCGCCGTTTGTTTTCGAAGTCGTTTGATTCTTGTAAAATAAGTGCAGTAATGCTAACCAGACGCGGTACATTACTTTGCGGCCCTCGCACAGAAAGCAGTCCATAATCCGAACCTATCCAATTATAACCTTATAAATTTTCATCTCAACTTTCCCAAGATATAAAGTTAATATTCAATTAGAAAGTTTTCCTAGGAACTTCCTTCTTACCAAATGCGGAAAGGGCAAATCTGTAAACAGAAACCATAACCAAGATTGGTAAAAAAGTTCCGTTTTCGCTGCGTCGCCGCCGCATTGCTTTGTAACCGAATTGGCAGCAGATTTCTAGAATAACAAATAAGTAAACAAACGAACACAAACAAAATAAATGGAAAAAGACCCGAACGTTAATTCTTTATTATAAAAGTATGACTGAGCGGTTTGTACCATATGTTTTTTGGTCAAAATCATGGCAGTTCGCCAAATGGTTTCGTAGTGAAGTTTGGTTTGAGTGATGAATTTCAGCGCTTTGGAAGCAACCAACCAATAGAGACAAGTGTAAGTTTCTTCTTCTTTTAAATAATGCAAAAGAATGCAAGCAATGGGATAAATAGAGGGTGCGTATGTGATATCTGGGCAAGAATAAGCCAAAACCGCAGTCACTCTTCGAGCAAGAGCTATTCCTTGAGGTTTCAAATGGTAACTGCCCACATGATGCGGGTCGACGAAGGCTGGCAAATGGATATCTTCTAGCCATTCTGTGAAAACGCAAAAAAACGAAAATAAAAAAAATAAGGTAATCACGCATATTATTATTTTACCGGTTGTTCCATACAACTGTTTCACCGTGTCCCAGTAATACGCATCCAGTCCGGATCGTTCGCGGCTGTGAAGACTGCACAGAACGTACCAAACTTGCGACCGGGTCTCGTGATGGACGGGCCAGCCGTAATCTCTTAAAATGGTTTTTAATTCGCGGGTTTTCCCTGTGGATACCAAAGCGCGCATTTCTTCAAGTTTTCGAAATCCACTTTTCCGTTTAAGGGCTCGCAATGGACTGAGTTTTGTTCGCGGCGAACTTGGGGGAGAAACCGGGACGTTAGGGACGTTAACCCAAGGTTGAAACGGGTGATCGGTATTAGTTGCACTATTTTGTGCACTGACAGAACTTTCGGCATCAGTAGCGGCAAAAGTAACTGGCAATACGCAACCCGTCGAATAATCATCACTAGGCAGTAGGGCAGAGAAAGATGAGTCATGCAGATGATTAGGAGCTTCAGTTTGAAAGCTCGGCCCCGGACCGCAGAATCCGCTACTTGTCTCATCTCCAGTCATGGTTTATTTTTCAAATATCACTAAAAAAATAAATACAAAATAACAAAACAGACAATATAATAACATGCAAGCTTCGTTAAAATAATAATGAAGCAAAAAAGGAATGACCCCGACGTGACTCGAACACGCAACCTTCTGATCTGGAGTCAGACGCGCTACCATTGCGCCACGGGATCCTTGTCTCTAGTCGAATATCTTGCATACAAAAGCAAGAAATCACGAGACTACATTTCAGTGATAACCGGTCAGGGCCAGTACTGTGCTTGCGTTTACCTTTGCTTTAAAGTGACGAAAATGTGCGTACATTAGTCCTGACAACAAATAGGTCAGCAAAACAAACCATTAAAATTAAAGAACGAATAATGGACGAAAATATGGCAACGAAAATGTGGAGCAAGGTTAGATTAACTACCTACAGTAGTAATTACACTTTCACAACTGGCATTGTGTAAATTGTAAGTAAAAACTTAGCCGAAGTAAATAAATCAGCAACCTTTTCATGTTTCCGTTCTAGGCACATCCTTCACCTAGTCCTATGTGTTCTTTCATCAAAAAGCTACAGACCCCTACACCTCTACGTCTTTCCTGCATTGTGTAGTAATAAAAAAGTGAAAGCAATCAAATGTAGCAAACTTTCCAATTACCTCTGCACTATTAACTAGAACTTCACATATCTTATCGAAGTTGTCACTTTTGATAAGGAAAACTATACAAACAAGCATGTACTGCGAATGGCTAGTGTTGCCCTGACTCGACTGGGTTGGGAAACATGCCGAAACACATAACCTGCCTGCGGGTAGTGATAGTGGTGCACATGCACTTGGCGAAGCGCAGCATTGAACAGGTTAATGCTAATGCATTGAATATGCTTGGTGAACATGTTAATGACTCAATTTTTTTAATTGCGCTTATGATACAATAAAAACATAAACAGTTCCAACAATGCGGAACACCGAAAGCTTATAACAGTTGTTTTAGATTAACGCAATAATTGCGAAACAATTTTATTACGTTAAAAAATCAATCGACAAAATTCCAGCCATTCCAGTCGTAGATTAAATTTTTCAGCTCAACCTAGTCTTTCCTATTAGTATATTTTCGGGTGGCCTGTTTTCATATTCATAACAAAACAATAAGATAACAGAAAGCTTGGTAAGTCCAAAAATTAACGATAACCACCCTGCATCGACGAACTTGAAAAGTGAAAACAGTCAGATTAAATCGAACTGCCGAGGTGGGTGTGTTTATCAGGTTACAGTTGGATATAAAACAAAAGCACACTTGTATAGAAAATAAACATGATATCACGTTATTTTGGGAAACTCTTAAATCCGGGTTTACAACTTCCACACTCATTATCCTGGTTCAGTCGCTTCCGTTTTTACACGCCAGCGACGTCAGAACATTCATGGGCGCCTGGCTAGGTTTTCCATATATCTATAAGAAAAACTCGGGGGACAGGATACGAGAAAAAACATAATCGCGAGTGTTTTTTTTTAAAATAGCTTTTGAAGTAAGCTTTATTCAGGGGCTTTTATTTAAATTATGTCAGGGTCGCGGCTTAGAAAGTTTCCCACCCACAAAAGACAAAATAAGTTAAAAAAATAGCGACTGGAGTAAACATAAAAGCAATTTTTATAAGAATTTTGAATTTGATTTTCCAGATATACTCGTTGGTAACTTAACAGACCCTAACGCATTCCAACTTGAGCATTGAGTACCGCAGATCTATTACGACATTGTGGGCGTTTCGTTTCATGTTACGACCACTTTGTGTTATAACTTTCCTACTTATAAGTAGGGAAGTTTATATACACTTTCAAACTCATTAATATAAATTTACATGTAGGAAATGTTTGTTTTCAAATGTTGCTGCAACTTTTTCCTAATCTTGAACTTGATGCTGAGGTAATACGCAATTTCCTAGCGAATAGCAACTTTGAAAACATAAACCTTCTTAAAGGTTTATGATCTTACCGTATGGACAACGGAGACACTACAAACACAAGAGATTTTAAGTGTTCTTTATAGTCTTTGCATTTTAAGTCTTTGCAGTTTTACTGCACAAGATCGCGACCAACTACTTCACATATTGCGTCTTACGATTTTTGTCCAGAATTACACTTTTGTAAAAAAAACACTTGTACTATTAATATTCTAATGTGCACTTTGCTTGCCTTTAACAATAAAATCCTAAACGACTGCAGTTAATGTCATTGTCTATATGGAGTACCAGCGTTATGGCCACGAACGAAACGAAACTCGGCAACGAAATTTCGCAATACATTACTGTCAGACCTGGCCACGCGAACTTTTGCCGTATAAATCCACGAGTTCAATAAGGCTTTACGACCACGCTGTAAAAGCTGGTAAGTTTATAAACTACTGTTCTGTTTGTAATTCTCGGTAAACCAGACGCAACTCTCGGAAATAACTAGATTAAATCTGATTCTCTTCGCATAAGCGAGGCTAATCTCTTCTATTCACCAGCTATAACTTAACAAAGTTACGGTGCCTCTAATTAAGAAACAACGTTGCCGCATTTTGCCCAACTTTGTATGAAACTAACCATTGCAGCCAGCAAAAACTTCACCAATTGAAGTTGATGTTGACGAATTTTTTCAGACGAACCACATCTACACAAGAACTTCACCAATTTGTTTTTGTTTATTCGCTTACTGCTTCCTGTGCAAACCTAAGTCTCGACGAAGAAGTAACTTATAAACGTTCAGGAGAAAAAAATCATTAAAAAAGGAACGTACGACAGAAGAAACAAAAGCAATACAATTCAGTTATTTTAGTTGTAGTTGTGAAGCCTATTGTTGGTGCGAATAAAGCACCGTTGCCTTCAGAAATTCGACAAGATCTTCTAACAAAGGACATCATCAGAAAGGTCTGGTTTATATAGCATGAACTGCAACTATTGACAGTCGCAATGAACAATCCAGCCAACACTAAATTTCGGAAAGTCACCTCACTTCATTTCCTCGTAAGCCGTTAGGAAAAGGTAATGTAAGTCATAAAACCCTACTCTTTTCGAAATTCAAAATAATAGCCAGATTAAACAGTTATCTTGTTCTCCACATTCCAAATCACGGGTGGAGAAAACACCAGGTTTCTAAAAAAAGCGTCGCCTCTTGTTGGGCACGAAAGAGTCGTCAAACGGTGGCTGGTAAGGTGACGGTGACCAATATGGGCCCCCTGGTCCTTGTCCTCGTCTGCGTTGTGGACTTGGTCCCATAAACGGAGGTTCAAAATTCCCTTCAAAACTCATAAAATTCCCCGAATCCTAAAACGCAGGACAAAACCAACAATTATTAAAGAACGAACATTAAAAATAAATTAATAAGCACCATATGAAAATCCATAGGACCACGGACGTCATCCGAGAAGTTATAGCCACCTCGAAATGAGTTGCCATGTCCGGAACCAAAGCCAGGACGACCACGTCCACGTCTCCCAGGTCTAGTCTTCTGCAAAAGCAATTTTTTTTTAAATTGCATAATTATACGTATCCCAATTCATTATTGTTAACTGGCAAGTGAACTAAATTCTTACAGCAGGAGTGACGGATGGATTCTTTTTTTGCTGAGGTCTGATCGCTGCTTTTGGTGGTTGGGACTTCTTGGATTGAACTTCCAAAGCCGAAGATTGTACTTCAGACGTTTTGCTCGCTTCTGGTTGGTTTTGTTTGTCTGCTTTCGCAGACTGCACTTCCGCACTCACCGATCCTGGTTGCGCAGCTTTTCCATCTCCTTCCTTCGCTGGTTGGCTTGCAGAAATATTCTGCTGGTCTTGAGATTGCTTAGTAGTATCAGGAACTTGCTGGTTGGGTTCTGATGGCTTCACTTCTACAACTTGCTGGCGTTCTCTTATTTCAATCTCTTTGAGCCGCAGTTCTGTCAAGAAGAAACGAAAATGAGCATAAGCCATGTAACAAAAGGCAGGGATAATCAAAACATTTACGTTCACGAAGTAAACTGGTTTCATGCTCGGAGCGCGCAGATTCAATTTGTGTCAGCATTTTGCGCTCCTCATCTTTGTATTCCTTCTCCAATGCCTCAATTTTAGCATGATGGGCTTCGAACAACTCTTTCAATTTCAAGCCATACGTAGCCTCAAACGTATTCGGCTCAGCAAATCGTGGACGTTTCTAAAATAAACCAAACTCAACTATTTTTCTATGAATAAAATAAAAATTAAGAAATTCACTTGGCGCTCTTTAACGTAGTCAGTATTTCTTGTGGGCAAACATTTATCAGACACCCCTCCAATATCGTCGTTGTCCTGGAATGCTTCCACGATGACAGGCTGTGGTGTTGCTGTCAAAAAGAAGCACTTTTCCGTGCAACCTTTAACTGCAGCTTCTGCACCAGTTTTGCGAGTATATTCCACAACACCTTCCCCAGTAGTTAAGCCTTGTTCATTAGCAATGACAACGGCGCGTTCGATCTAGGGCCATAACAAGAAAATGAAACTTTCATTTGCTAAAAAATATTCCTAATAAATAAAAGCCTTACTTCGCCAAATTGGCTAAAAGCATCACGCAGCAGTTCGTTGGAAATGTAGGAAGACAAGTTTTTCACTTTAACAGCCGTGTACTGTGTAGCATGGCGTACTTTGATAACCTTTCCCTTAAAAACCGTACTGTCTAATTCCTTTTTCGCTTTTTCAGCATTGCGCCAATAATCCTGAAGGCAAACACACATAAAAAAACACAAAGTAATCCGTGTTACTTTCTCTCAAGTTGTAATTCTTACCAAGCAGATGTACGCAAATCCTTGCTCTTTGTTGCTTTGTTCTATCCTTAGTTCCCCGAAACGAGTAAAAAGCTCTACTAACTCTGGGCCGCTGAAATTCGGTGGCAAATTTCTTACATAAAGTCGACAACGGCTGGAAAACTTGGCTTCTTCAGACGAAACCTTGGCAGCTGGAGGATTTACGATTGGTTTGTTCGCGTTAGGCAAGGGTTTCGTACTGTTAACAGCCGCTGCTAATGGCTGAGCCGTTTTTTTTACCTACAACACAGAACAGATTAAAATAAACGTAGGAATAGTTGTAAAACGAGTATATACGTTTTCGAAACTTGGCTTGGAAAACCCAGAATTTGGGGCATTTCTCTGAACTGGAGCTGCTGGACGGATCGGAGTAGATTGCTTCCCTACGTTGAACTTTGGTTCTCCATAGTTGGACTGAGGTCCACTCTGAGAAGAAAAACGAGAAGTCCCATTTTGGGAACCTCTTCCAAAACCAGTCCCTCGCGTTATTCCTCTTCCTCTTGTAGTTCCTGGGTGTTTGCCTGGGGTTTGCTGAGCAGAGTTGCTTGGAAACGGAGCATTATTCGAACCACTGTAAAAGTCATTAGGGGATCTCTGAGACTGCTGCTCGCCATAACCAGAGTAATCATTCATGGACGATGATTGGTTTCGGGATGGTTGAGGTCCATATCCATAACCGTAGTCGTCGGAAGAAGTGCTTTGGTTCTGGAAGAAGTTCTTCCTGCTATCGTTGTCACGAGAGCTGCTAATAATGCTGTTGGAACCGTAGTTGGAATCGTCCCTGTAGTTTTGGTTACTCCCAGGAGCAGGATAGCTAGTTGAATAGGATCCATATCCCTGATTTCCCCGATTATTCGATGGCAGAGAAATAGTAGGTGGGGGTGGTGCTCGCGGTAAAGGTTGATTGTTCATCGACGAGAAGCCCCCTCGTCTGTTAGGGGTTCTAGAGCTTGGTCCAAATGGAGAGTCCGAATTATTGGAGTATAAGGGTGGGTTGTCGTTGAACCCATAAGGACCTTGTCTATTTGAATAACTCATTGTTATACTAATAAGTTAGGCTAAGAAATAAACCACACGGTTGCACTAAATTTGCGTTTTTAATAAATACTGTCACGAAGCTGCTACGGATGAGGGGATGACGCCAAACACCAAACAAGACCATTTGGTTTGGTCTGCGTAAGTATGAAACCTCGAACCAATGTCGTGCTATTCGCTTTTTGAAGCAACTAAGCCGCGAACAGCACTTTAGGTGCTGTTCGCGGAGTGAAGTACTTAATTTTATTTCCGGTTATCTCCTTTTCTAGGCGTATTCGGCGAATTACTTCTTTGTAGGGAAAAATGTAACTAAAAAAATGGAAACGGATAGTTACGACACTAGCCTCTGAATCGCATGTTCTCTGAAAGCATCTGACAAAAGAAGTAATGAATGGATTAGGGACACGGGGTCAATTTAGTCGTAAAAATAGAGTACGGTATGTACTGCTAGTGCAAAGTTAGAAATTCGACCATATAACGTACTTGAAATTTGACATTAACATTGGAGAATTATGTAAGGGAACTTCTTTTATGACCTGTAAAGTCTTCCGACAAGGCTTGTGCGGCGCACGCAACTTCTCGATCAATACGAATGACGTGGAAGTGGGTTCGGAGTCATGAATGCAGTCAATCAATAAAAGGGGGAGTTCAGTACCAGTCTGTTGTCGGGTAAAGGCCCTTTCAAAGTGCGAATGCAGCTCTTGTTTTTACGCTAAGCGCCTTTAGCAAAAAGCAGTCTAAGCTTGATACCCTGCGACTGAACAATGGAGTCTTTATTACAAGCCAAATGGACGTTACTGACACAGAATTTGGTTGAGGAACGCGTTCGAAACAGATGGTGGGGTAAAATAGCCCAGTTGAGTGGCGTAAACAAAAGAACGTGCTACGACCTGCAGTACGTGAAAAGGCTCTTCGATCATTATGATGAACACAGTTCCGTTCTCCAGGACTCCAAAGCTGTTGGGCTCGCCCTCTTCTTCCAGTAGTAAGTAACCTTTAAGAATGTTAAGCAATTTTTCGACGCTTGCGTTCCATCCACGTCGGTGAATAGCTGAACTATTTCATTCCTCTTCATTTCTAGTCTACACTACGACCCACACGAACATGGCATTGACGAGGCCAAAGTATTGCAAGCGTTTCAAGAATTCCTGGAAGAAGCTAGCCAACCTACCGTAAGAGAGTAAAACGACACGACTTTCTAAAGGAAGTACTGAACTATGTTTTACGACCCATAAAGAACTCTGACTTGGCAATGGCAGTAACCCAACTTTTGCGAGCAGCCATCAACAACTGTACTGAAGTTCACCTAACTCCAAGTCAATACGGCGAAGAGGATGTCCACTTTTTTCTAGACTTGGACACGGCAATTCTAGGTGCTTCCGAGGATGAGTATGAGCAATTTGCCAAGAAAATGCGCGATGAATACCACACTTTAAATGAAGATCAATACGCCAAACTTCGACTAAAAGTATGTAAGCCTCTATCATTAAACAACTCTAAGAATTTTACTTTTAGATCCTTCACGGATTCTTACAAATTCCCAATATCTTCGCCACTCGTTGTTTGCGTGACAAGTATGAAGAACAGGCTAGATTAAATATTAGTAAAGAAATCAAACAACTTCAACTTCGTCCCAAATAAACGAAACCATCCAAGAACTAATGTCAAGACGCCATGATTTTTTTTCTAGAAGCTTTGTAATAGTTGAAGAGCAGCATCCAGCTTTGTGGAAGGTTAAAATTACAGAGGAGTGATGTGATTCATGCCGGACGGTAAAGCCCTTTGTTATGAAGTCTTCAACTTCTTGAAATACATAACTGGATTGACTTGAGTGACAAAAAATATACACGGTTAATTATGACAACCGATATTTTGAGCAGAACGAAACCATCGCTGCAGCTAACAAAATGGATTAGACAAACAACTCGAATGTTTTTGCTGCTTTGATATGAGATTTTTGTTTGAAAAAAATGGAACCCAAGGAGCTTGTCAAATTATCACTTGTCTTTGTCTTCACTCGTATGCGCAATGACTTTGTATGAAGTTTAGAACAAATAAAACTACTGTGCATTAAACGTTGCTGCTAAGATCCAGACTATTTTTAAAATCCTGCACGTAACTTGCCCTGGCCCGGTCATATAGTAATACAACGGGCCTCAGACTTAAATAAACTAACGAATAAAGATGAGAATTCGCTTGATGGCAAAAATGCTGCAACAATCTAGTGCTCACAGGCTCGTTGGCGGAAAGAGTTTAGCAAAGTTCTAGGAAGCCAGAAAAACTTGCGGAGTATCCAGCAAAGATTTATCATTAATTATGCAAATGTGAGGTGAATTCTTGATAGAGAATAGTTCCCTCTTCTTTAAGCGGGCTTCCAATGGACGTTCTCAACTCCCTGGAATGTGCGCCGGAGTGCGTTACCATCTGCCCATTCGGCATTGAGATAGGAGGAGTCGCCATCTTCCTCGAGTCTCTACAAGAACAAAATCAAAACTTCTTACATATGCTGTCAACACAACTCGAAATTTTGGCTTAACTAAAGCTTTCGTAATTAATACAAACTGTAAAGATAAAACATAGCACTCTGTTCAACATCTAAACATTCAGAAAATTCATGCGCAATAATTGTTTACGCTGGTGCACGCTTCTATGTGTACGGAATGCTCATGAAAAAGGGAAAAACATGGTTGAGAAACTGGACAACACCGAAAGGAAATACCTTGAAAAGGATCTGCCAGAAAGCAGAACGCCTATTGAGACACATCACCCCACACCTGGCTAAAAACAGAACTCAAATCTGTACAAGAAAACCATAAACTCATGTTGAATTGTTAATGGAAATCCGTTGTTTCGGTGTAGAGGAAAGGAAATCCTGGCGGAAAGAAGCGGTACTAGTGGTTTGAGATCAATATTAGCAGAAGATGAAGCTATTGAAGTTTTTGAAGATAATCACGTGCGCTCGATAGGAGGGAGTCTTTCCCGGGGCCGTCTTCGTGGTAAAACCCCAGGTTGGAGGTAAGGACTGGGCGGGGGACAATTGGAACTTGAAGCAAGTGAGTCGTCGTCAGCGTTGAAGGCCGCGTGTCGCTCCGGAGTGTCTTCCAGAGAAGCTGGGGTTGGAGGAGCTTTACAAGACGTACACAACGTCGAAGACGACGAAGTCGAAGGCGGGAGATGGGAAGAAGACAAGGATAACGCTGAACTTTCTACGGAATCATGGGTTGGTAGTCGGTTGCAGTTGCACGGCTGCTGATCGGCGACGCGCGCACTGGTAATAATCCACAAGTACGAGTTTCAGAATAAAATGCAGGATCAAGTCACAAAAAACGAAATCGAGAAACAATATAAGAAATTATCTGCACAACCGTTTAAGAAAAATTCTCACTAACCCAAAACAGCCAAGCAAATACGGCGTTTTATAAAATCCAATCCAAGCAAAAACTACAAGCTTTCTCAAAATTACCCATGCGATGGAATACTTTTAGTTAAGTCTGAATAACTACTGGGAATTTTTGTTAAGAAAGAAAAGCTACCTAAATTACGATAACAAGAGAAAAACGAAGAAACCTAAGAAAAAAATTTCGAATTTTAAAGGGATATGCTCACCCCATAGAAACGGATTGTCGCATGCCAACGCCAATGCTATGTTTGACAGGATCGCGGTGCTTGGGATGACCCGGAGGGTATTTGCTACGCACTGGCGGCTGTTGATTGGGGTGTTGTGGGTGTTGAGGTGGATGCCGCTGGCCAAATTCCCGTTCGGTTTCTTCAGTGACGGAGACCAGCGCGCTCCCGCTTTTGGCGCGACGAACGCCCTGAGCGGACGCGGAAGTGCGTCCAGTACGATGTTTTTCGCGTTCGAGAAGGTACGCTGGGTGACCTTTCCAAGCGCGTAAACTGACTGGAGAGGTAGCGCTCAGCGCGGGTGATTTCAGCACGTCATCTTCGTGCTCTTTGGTAATTTCAGCGTCGTCGACGGCCGAGAGAGTCGGAGGCGGTCCTTCCGCATAGATTTTGAAGTAGGCAAAGAAGAGATAAATCACAGAAATGACGAAGCAAATTACGGGGAGCGTAAGGCAGTAGATTAAGTCCAATCGCACTTGTTCCATGTCCAAGTGAGTAATTATGAGCGTGGGGTCCACTAAAGAGTAGTAGCACGTGAAGTTGGTACCTAAGACGCCGTACTTGTCGGCAAATTCTGAACAGTCCACGTCAGGCGGGTAGCCACACCCTTTGACGTTGGGTTGAAGCCGTGCATCCCGTAACATCAACTCTTCATTGTTGGCATTCGAGGTCCAGAACGGCGCGAAGTAACTACTGAGCCGGTACTCTTCGTTGTTCTCTGCATCTTCCGGAAGCACAGACTGGATCCGAATCGCCTTTGAAGGCGACTCCGAGCTCCGGTGAGCATTGTAGTACAAAGACTTCCAGTTCAAGTCACTGGTTAACGATGTCTTGCTTGGCAACACCGAGTTGCTCCATTCTGCTTCAGATTCCGGTTCGGCTACCACCGGTGCCATCTGCATTGCCGCGCTTTTAGTGTCTTTGCCTTTGTCGGGCGGCTCATCGTATGCCGGGATTCGCGGCCCCAAGTACTGCACTCTGATTTTATGGCATTCAAAAACTTCCTTGGTACAACCCTCCCGGCAAGATGTCCCATTGGAGCAATTGGAGAACCCGCGAAAACTGTTTGCTTCCACAGTAACACACTGTGTAGGTTTAGGTTCAAATTTCATGGACAGTGTGGCCCACGCTGGTTCCACGAAAAAGGGGACCAAGAAGAGAAAGCCAAAAAAACTGAAAGTGCCTAGCAGAATGAAGAAAGCGGTGGTGTAAAACAACATCTGCTCCTTAAAACTGGGCTTCCCGGGCGCAGTTTCCGCGGCCATGGCGACAACAACGAACCCAGCGGCAGCGACGGTGAACTCATACCAAAGAAATGACAGGACCTTGCTCCTACTGCGGGACCACTGCTCAAAGCGGAACTCGCAAACGTAACGTAGTCCAATCCTTGTCAATGATGTTCAGTAAGAAGTTAAACATGGCCCAATGTTCCAAAAACCATCCACAACTACTTCGTAGTCAACCCAGACTCGAACCAATCCGCCCAAATTGTGAATCACATGTCCCCAGCTTTCGTACCTACGCATAAATCGTTATTACTATAGTAAAAAAAAGGTTTGAGAAGAAATTAAAGGATAGGTCTTCACTCCGAAGGTCAATGCGACACTTATACTTGCTGCGTACCAAAGCTTGCCTATCACACCGTCATATCCTGTCTAAAAGAAGTGTTTCTTTGAGCACCCCTTGTCCATATTCAAGTACAACACTCGGCTCCTGCAAGTCCCACGCGGGCTAACGGAGGAGAAAGATCAATACTTTTACAAGGAAACACTCCGATTTCTTTTAGTCCAACACGTTTCCAGGCTAGGTTCCCCTGGAAACACGAAAGATTTCCGGCTCTTGCTAATGACAACCGACCAATACATTACATCACGGACAGACTTCTTATTAACAACTAGGATATAAAACTTGCGAGACCTTGTCGTCCTGACACTTCTGTTCGTGTTCTGTTCCGCAAGACGCCGTTGTCCTGCGTCGTTGGGGCGTGTTCAGTTGTGGCTCCGGATAGACTGGACCATGGGTTCAATAAAGGGCGACCATTGATCGCACGGCAAGACCCGGGTTGCAAGGTTCGTAAAAAAAAAAAAATAAAAAAAAAAGACAACAGCTGAATTCAGGCCAAAAACACAAACCATAAACTGTGCATTTTTAAGTTCCTAACATAACTAGCCCCACTTCAGCTTTCATGAAATAAACAAATAAACCAACTAACTTTTCTAGTACGTTCTAGAAAGCACAACTTCGCTCTGGAAACTCCTGGAGAACAGAAAGCGGACGAAATGGAATTGAATGCTTTACCATAAGTCTCCTTATAGAGTACTCGGAGTTTTGTCGATTAGAATATCAGTTTCTGGATTAAATACAGTACTGTATCAACGTACACTTATCACAAATTAACGTTACGTTAAGGCGCGGTCGCTTTAGTTAGTCTCGCAAAACGAAAACAAGTCTTGGGAGTTCGGAAGTCCTCACTGCAACTACGGCAAAAGGAAAGGGCGGGGTACACGTCAAACTCGGCTACGTCAGAGAAACAGACCCCACCTATAAACTTAACCCCTCGAGAGCCCCACCTTACTCGCCCAAGGGCTTCGCAAGGGAGTAAAGCCCTCCACTCCCCTGTACCATCCACGTGTTACGCATTTCTGCCGCTGCGCTCTTGATAGCGCTGAAGTCAAACTGACGGTATTTAAGTTCCCATATGAATGATTTTTGTGGGATTTTTTCATAAATTCAGTCAAGTTAACGCAATATTTTAAAGATTAGACGCAGACGAAAATAAGTTATATTTTCTCGAAAAAAAATAACTTCTTGCAGCTAAAGAGTATTACTTTGGATGGGAAACCGCAGTATGTAAATCCGCAGTAATAGTAATCCGTAATACATATGGGTAATCAATATTCCGCATGGATCCTTCACATGGATTCCGCACTACTCCTTCACTGATCTGAGAGTATCTCAACTTTGAGAGCGCTACAAAACAAATAATCCTGACTTTCTCCCTTTCGTAACGATGGGGAGTCAGCTATTACGCTTCCGAATCAAGGTAAGTGTTGGTGTTGGGGTGTACTAAACGCATCTTAGCCATACTGTACAAACCTCGTTAATCTGCCGCATGTAGCCTAAGCACATCGACAAGCGCGCAGGTACTTGCGGCCCGTCGAGCTTGTGTAAGTTTGAAGACGAAGCCAGCTCAGCCAAGCGTGATTACGACAAGGAATTGTTTAGGTCAAGGTAGAAATATTGCATCACTATAACAAAAGACGCCCTTCCCGAACGTGCTGGCTTTTATATCGCACCTTACTAGATAAAATATTAAGGCGCCTGGGAAAGGTCTTGGCTAGTTGTTAATATTTAGATAAACGGCGTAGTCTCCCCTTCCGATGCCAATACTGTCGAACAAAACCTAGACACGTTAATGGGAGAAATAGCATCCAGGGCCCAAACATTCCCCCCAACCACCCCAAAGACTTCCAGTATCCCAAATTCCTACCATCAGCTATCCTCCCGACTCCAACCTGCGCCATCCGATCAGTCGCAGAGCAGCATTGCGCCAGAACAGTGGCAGCTGCCGAGGAATTTGCGTTAGGGCAGCACGGGTACCTTTCCCAGTAATTCCGCCACCAGACTGTGTGAACATGTAAAACTTACCTAACACACCTCCTCCTCCCCCCAAAAAACTTGGCGAACACCAAGGTGTTAAGGAGAACAGTTAAGCATTTTTTTCTCCAAAAGCTCTCTAGTGTATCAAGTTACCCTGCTTTTAACGGTGTGACCGCCAAGTACGTACTACAAAATGGGGAAGAAAGATATTCCGCCGCCAACATTTCCTGAAGAACAGCGCATTTGCGGTGTTTTGTTCGTCTGCCAGTTGGTGGCTGTACTAAGTTCGGTTGCATTGGTGTACTTAACGGTGGCTGTGTACATGCCATCGCTCCGTGCCTTGAGTTCGGGAATCGAAGATACTACGGTTATGTGTACGACGGTTCTCGCCGACGATACCATCGAAAACTGCGACTGGGCGTCATGCGGGGAATGGTGCTTATCCAAATCCTCGGGAATGTGCATGCAAATATGGGTCTCGGTACGGAACAATGGCTCCGCCCTCACATTAGACGAATGCACGGGTACGGTGGACAAGGTCTGCGTGGCGGGCGACAGCAAAACCCTCGAGACTTTCAATTGTCGCAAAGATCAATGCAAGAAGCTTGAAGGCATCTTTAACTGCACGGCTGGCATTTGCGCCAACTTCACGGACACTTTTGCCTGCCGTTACGCCAATTCCGAGCAGCCGGTTCGTTGTCTCAAGAAGGAAAACTGCTTTGTCCTGCACGGCATGTACACGTGCATTGAAGGCGTGTGTTCGCGGTTAATCGAGCCTATCTGCGAACGACGATGTGCCGAGATTCCCACAACGGGCAAGAATGTTATCGTCCTCAGCGGTGACCGCATCTTCCTGGCATCTTGCCGATCCGTACTCAACTCCGAGACCAGTCAGCTCATCTTCGATGCCCAGTCCTTTAGCGACCAAGTCCTGCTCATTTCCTGCCACCAATTACGAAACGACTCCGAGCAGTTTCTCACCCACGACTGCATCAATGCAACCGTACTTCCCACCTCGTTCTTGGGCGACAAAACGAACCACTCGATCCTGCTCAAGACCCATCGAAGGGAATCCGAGGCGAGGCGATTATCTTGGGTGGGTTCACCCGACCCAAGCAATGGCTCCCAGTACCCTGTCCCAGCGGAACAAGAATTACTGATACTCAATCGGACGCGTCTATTCGTCAACTTGGAGATGTGCGTCAACTCATTACGAGACGAATGCAAGGAGTTCTACGGTATCTACGGACGGGACGGACGCGACCATCGGGCACCTTCTCGATTCCCCTGTCATTACACGCCGTTGCGCCATGATATGGTCGTCTCCAAATTCGATAGCCGGTCTACAGCAATCGAATTTGCGCTATTTGCTGCCATTCCAGGAGCGCTCTTCATCGTCTCCTGTACCTGCCTAGTCGTCTGCACTAAAGTAACATTACCAAAAGCTATGTCCTCCAAAAAGCCTTTGATCTACAGAACTCAACTTCACTTTTGTCCCACAGACATAAAAGCTTCCAGCATTCCCACAGTTTTTTCCGCCTTCGCTTCTATCTCTTCCAATCTTCTTTGTCTAGCTCTTATTTACCATACTTCTCTTTTCCCCCAAAAATTAGCTCTCCCACATTCCTATTTTACTACGCTACGTCGATAAAATTCGAAACTTTGTGGTTCCCCTACTACGTTATCATGAACACACAGCCCCCAATAAATTATGATTTTTCTTTCTCATCAGTTTTTATTTTATAATTTCTATTGCTACTCAAGTTCTTAAATTTTAAGTTTCTGTTTAGTAAAAAAAATATGTAGACTTTTTCGACAATGCGTTTTTATAAATTAAAACATTTAACTGATATTATTTCTATCTTAATTCTAAACGACAATTAGGTGGTGGCTATTGGACCAGACGCTCACATGACGCTGCAACTCAAAGATCCGTCTAAAAAGAGTCCCGTAGCTGATCCTAACGCCAACGATAATCTCCCCATGAAAAACAACGTTAACAACGCCAAGATTATGGCATTGTAATAAGGCAGCATGAATTCTGCCGAATCGCATCAAATGAAAGGTACAATACTTTTTTGTTTTAAAGCCACTTTCTACTCCTCCTCTAATATCCGGACTTCATCCAAGATAAGATTTAATTAAGAAACGCGCATGGGATGCCTTTTCCTTTTCCAAGGGCGAAATAACCGCAAGTAATTCCACTTACATTGCTAGGACAAGCGGAATCTGGGTTACTTTAGGGTAATTTTGAGGGAGGGTATGAGAGGGAAAAGGGGGCAGGAGTTCAGCAGAATTTTCGGTCTGGTACTTGCAGTGCAAATTGGTGCAGGCCAGGTTTGCAAGTCCGAAGCCTGCATTGCAGACAAGGGGCAGAAACGGGCGCATCACGCTATTGCATACTCCAGCCCCTCCACCCCACCCCCTCGGGCATCGACTTCCCTGCAGCAATAACGGGAGTTGCTGACGTCACGTATTCATGCAAACAGAACACCAACAGACAACTGCCATCCCCATTATGATGTGAAAATGCAACTTTTATAAGCTCATTCTCCCTATCTTTTCTTTTTTTTCTTCCTTATTGTTGTGCAGCAGAGCCGCCATTTTCATCGTCATTTTGCCGTCATCTACAAATGGGGATTATACGGAAACCTTCAGGACGGGACATCTATTGACGCAATACTTGAACCACTTTCTTCACTTTCCTCGCCATACTTTACAAAACTTTTCTCATCAACTATAAGCAATACTCTTCATAATGCCTGCGAATTCTTGGGGACATTGAAACGAGTGGATTTTTGTTTCTAAATTTCGTCGCAAGTGGATACGCAATACTTGGAACGAAGGCGTGATAATAACCGCCGCAAATGGCAAGAAGACGGAACCTTGTACAGTGCAGATCAACTTAGATTGAAAAAGTGTTGGTGTGGTGGCGAAAAAAAAATAACTGGAGACAATCAGCCTTGATCGTGCCTCGTTTTCATCACATAACAGCTGCACTTTAAAAAAGACTTACATTAACCCATCTTCATACACAATGACTACTGTCCCACGTTCTCACCCTTCATAAATACCATAACTTTTCTCTCTCCCATACTTAACTTAACTTAGTATGCAAAAACGGGTAGTTTCCTAACGCATATAATTTTGTAAAAATTGTTCATTTGCGCCTCACCACATATCAAAGCCTTGCATTCATTGCTTTCCAAACCAAAAATAAGCAAAAAAATGGCTATTTTTCTTCTCAACTCTTCTCCCAAAAAAAAAAACCTTTACACCTTTTTGCCCTTCCTTTCCAAAATAGATCCATCCATTGCAATTTGCATCTCCCTACCAGGAATTATGATGATAAATGCATTTCACCTTCCCCCAAGTGATCCATTAGGTAAACTTAGAAGCTACCGCTATAGAGTATAGAGGAACGCAAAAAACATGACTTTGTTATAAGTTTATCGACTGAGCTATAAAAGCCGAGACGTCATTGATCTTGGGGGGTGGTTCCTACAGACCTGGGAGAAGGTAGGAACGAAGGGGATCTTTTACCTGAACTATCGCATGCTTTTTAGGATCCCCGAAGCCTACAAATTCAAAGAAGGATGAGAGAAGAAAAATACGCGATCGAAAAGCGACGTCAAGTCCTGACTTGGAAGAAGAAAAAAATATGTAAAAAAATAAAGATATGGACGTCACAAGTCTGCCTCGTGTTTATACCAGTCAGCAGCAACCCGAGACTTGCATTGTTGGAAACACGGAACAAAGAAAGAAAAAAAGAACGGCAGGGAAATTAGGTGCTTGCTTAGCAATTTGGTAGCGGGAAACTTCGCTTCAAACCCACGAGCAAACGCCATAACCAGTTCAGGGGGTTTTAAATAAGAAGGTGGCGAGAAATATGCATTGTGACTGCCCCAACATTACACATAAATTTCAACAACCAATGTAATTTCGGGAATTATGTCCTGTACAAGAAGGGTATGCATGTTTTGTGCTCAAATACATTTCCAACACCAGAAAGAAATGGCTTTCGGAATTTCTCGCTTTAGAAGGCACTTTACGAGCACGGAAATTCGAGTAGGAGCAGACGAGGCAAAAATGACCGGTTTGTCCACAGCTTTTGCATGTAAAGGAGACCTTAGCGTGACACTACCTCGTGGGCGGCAGACAACTTCTTAGCCCAGTGCAGTGTATTGTTAAGAAATAATGCTTGAACGCTTGGCACGAACATACGATCGAGGGAAAGTCACGTGGCCTAATATGGATGTTTGCCTTCTCATGAGCATTCCGACCGGATAACCCAAGTGCATAAAACAAAGGCAAATACGAGAAAAAGAAAAGAAAAATTGTTCTATGTACTTACCTTTAATTCCTCTTGCCGTTGGAACGCTTTCAACATGAGCAGTTTTTGTTGTTCTTCGCTCACCGAAGGCTCTCGTTGAGGAGGACCGAGTCCTTTAGGTTGCAGTTTAATAACAACTTTGCTCTTCTCATTTCGCCCAATAAAATCGACTAGTTTCTTCTCAGAAGTCATCGCCTTTCCGGCAAACCACACTTCAGCATTAGAAGGTGACAGAATTTCCTAAATAAAGTAAAAGGATATTAGATCATTATTAATTTGTGGTCAAAAGAAAATCAGTATGAGTGTACGCATTACATACTTTTTGATTCCCCTGAGCTCCGAAGATGTGCTGGGTAAATTCATCTTGAAGCTCAGAAGGTAACGTTTGAATTGAACCTTTGATTATATCCAAAGCCTGAGTGCAAATCTGGGTTGTTAGATAAATGTTGCAATCAAGTTGCTTCTATATATAAAGTAATAAATAGCTAAATTAATTCATTTAATATTTAATCGACGTTACTTTTGAAACTAGGTTCTTGGCTTCATGGGCGACTCTGAGAAGAACGTCCGATTGGTTAGTATCTATTTTAGATGCCGAGGATTTGGCCTTCTCTTCAAGATCTGAGATAGCAAGACGAGAATTAAATTATTACATTCAAAATGGATCATATATTATCAAAATAGAGTAGAGCTAGAGATAAATAAAAACAGTACGAACTTGCTGCAGCCTTTCCTACGAGCCTTTGCCCGTTGTGAATGAGGACTAATTCAGTTATCAATTCACCAATAACGTTAGAGGTCGTGCACTCGAACAGGAATAAACTTTCCTCCGCTCTTTTTACGTGAAGGATAACCATACTGATATGTGATAAAAACAGATCAGATGCAAAGAAAAGAAACAAATATTCTTCTATAGTATATTTAGCTTCCACCACTCCACTTAATGACTTAAAATCACTAACAGTTCATTCAAGCCTTCATTCGCTTATATGATTCTGCTGTATTTTTGCTGAGGTTAAAGACAAAAGTAATATTAAATTAAGACGAAACTTCAGACATGCTGCAAAAATTGTAAACAATAAAAAACACCAAAGATAACGCTATAACCACGCAAAGCGTTGCATCAGTGAGGCGTTAAGCAGCTATTGCCACGAAAAATAGATTCCCGAATTTCTCGAATCTGATCGAAGTACAATATTGTCTTTACGTATCTGAATAAATCCAAACAAAAATTAGCAATATTACATATACTATTTGAAAAATCTGGAATATTATTATAACGGACATGGAAGTTTTGTAAATTTTAGTATCTTGTTGAACAAATTAAATTGTAACGAAGAGGTTCGTAACTTGGTTCCTTGGTGTACGAAGTTACACAATTTAGGTGTCCGCCTGAAAAGTTATGAATGAAGTTGCAAGCATACAATTTGTAAGTGACTATGGTCAAGGTGTACGAAGTTATCCAACGAGTTGCGAGCCTCTTAATCATAACAACATCCAAAAGTATGTGGATTCCTCGCATGGTTTCCATTTTTTCCTAAGCTGGAAATATCTTTAGTATGAATTTCTATTTTTTTTTTTTGCTTTTCCCTTGTTTTATTATATATGTGCGACAAGTTTTCCATACGTTTTACATGTTGACCGGAAAATTTTGCTCTAGATACAAAGATTATAGAGTGATATGCAAAAGCTAAAAACCTGTGCAAAGCAACGATGGCATCTAGGTCACTAACTAGAAACAGGAGCGATGACGAAGAATCATACGCTTCAAGTTAACTAAGCTCGGATGTATTTTGCCAAACACTCCATTGCTGAGTGTTTGAGACGTCTTCAATTCTCATACGAATAGCATTCCCAGCGTATGCAATCTGCATGACATAGCCTCCCGTTGTGTCACCCCACGGTACTATAGTCTTCATGACTGCGAAGCTTCTAGAGACGGTTAGAGGGTAACCCAAAGTTTTAGGCAAACCAATGACTTCGTTGGCTTTAAATTCATGATATACGCCCACTCCCTTTGAACGGTATTCTGCAGGTGTTAGATTTTCTGAACGAGTATCAGGAATATTTATCTTGGTCACAGGTTTCGCTTTGGATTCAACGGCGTTTATTTTCTCTTCTAGCGCTAGTATGGCTTTGCCAAGGTTATCTTTAAATGCTTGTGACGTAGTTTGAGTAGTTTCATCCCGGGCCACTTTTATCCGCGTTTCTTGCTCTTGCACTTTAACGAGGTATTCTTCTTTCCGGACAAACTCACTAGAAATATTTTGCAATAGCTTAGCGTAAATTTCAGCTTCATTGGAAACTTGAGGTTTGGTTAGAGATTCGGATTCGCTTGCGTCGTTTCCAGCTATAAATCTTAAAATTCTTTCTTCAAGTTTAGCCATAACCCGTGGCATATGAAAAACGGCATTAATAACAGCGCCGGTAACTCTGCCTTCGTTCTGTTGTCTCCACAAAATTTCATCGTTCATAAAAACAGGCTGTAGTTGTGTGTAAGAAGATGTACCGGTTTGCGGGAAAAGTAGCTTAGTTAAGCGGCACAAGACGTCCGCGGAATTAGGTTGAGTATCTAGAAACTTCTGAATCAGAACAATTTTCTTTAATTATGAGTAAATAGTTACCAGTATTTGGCTGCGATAGGGGAGCAGTATGAACAAGTGGTTTGTGAAACCAAACCGCTAAGAATAACAGTGAAACCCACATATTGTACGGGCCGTAAGAAAAAACTTAACAATTATCTATTCTTATATTGTTGAGCTCTGTTCTTCTAAGCACTGTTTGAAAGCATCTGCAATGCTGGGCATTTATACGGGGGATGTGAATCTTGTGGTTCTTTTTCCTATGTCTTCAGACGTTGAGAAAAGAATAATAAGCAAAAGATTCAGGGTGCCGTAAGGATTCATATTGGGGAATTCCCGTAAGAATTTCTAAGTATTCATACTGGGGCAATTCCCATTTTAAAGTGGTTGAGTATAAGTTGTTTGCTCTGTAAGGACTATCATGTGGATATTTAATACTCTCAGCTTCACCATTACAGGCGCGTTACTCTTACGTGTCAAGAGTTCGAGTTCATCATTAGCCAAGTGTTTAGGTTATCATGGGTTATCGCATGAGAGCGATGAGTACGAAATCCGACTTAAAAGCTTGAACTTTCCCATAACTAGCAAACTTTAAAACAGGAGGTGAAAACAAATCATGTCGAAAAAATGAAACAAATGCACGTCGAAATTGGTTTTCCTTCTCCAAACGTAAACTATATACGTGTTGTTTAAAAACTTAAATATTTTAATTTGAATACAAAATCTATACCAAATTCTTACATTGTGGGCTGCAGGTCATTCCGCAGACCATAGCGGAATTGTTTCCAGGAGCGTGTCTCATACAACTTAGTTGCTATGCGGATTAGTTCGAATTTTAGACCGCTCAACTTTCTCGTTAAGGTCACAGTGGATGCCTCAGTTTTAAGTTTCTCTTGAAAGATAATATTCTGATATAAACATATTGCGTCTTATGCAAAAAAGCGTGTGAAATATTTGTCTTAGTATATACAAGCTTGTAATGTAGTCATTTGCATACAGTATTCTATGGACATTTAAACTTCAGCCGCGGAGCAACAATTATAAAAGGCTCTTAGATCTTAAAGGCCTTAGCAAGAACGCGTGGGGCTAGGAAGTGAAACACAAAATGGCGGATGGTCTTAGGTATGTCTAAGACATGTATACTGTGATCATTCCAAAAGTTACTAGCTTTGAATTATCACTGCGTTGTTTAGTGGAATCTATCTACTATTTGCTTTGAACTGCCTTACTTCACCTTCCTGTATCATAATGTAATCCTCTGACTTATGCAAACGAATAACGTTGACGGGAGCCAGACAGAAAAGAGAACAAAACACTATATGTAGTGTGTATTGAAAATTCATTCACTGGTTAAAATAATAAAGTTGTCGGAGTAACTTCACGCAATTGTGAGAGATTATCGACGCATACAAGTTTACGCTTCAGAAGTCCGCTGCCTTGTGCCAGTTACTCCATTGCTCGGGATTTGATACGTCATCACTTCGCATACGAATTGCATTCCCAGCGTATGCAATCTGGGTAACACTACCTCCCGTTGTATCAACCCATGGTACTATGGTCTTGAAAACGGAAAAGCCGGCCATGACAGGTTTCACTTGAGGATATCCCATAAATTGAGGCAAGCCAACAAATTCGTTATGCTTGAATTCATGATAAATACCGACTCCTTTATTACGGTATTGGGCGGGAGTAAAATTTTTCGAACGCGTATCAGAGATATCAAGTTTCTGGAAATCATCAACCCTGTGGCCGAGCGCTGTTTCGTTGACAGCGCTGATTTTTCTTTCCAGGAGGAGTGCGACTTGGTAAAGTTTGTCGTATAAGACTTTGTTTGCATTTTCAATACCTTCATCTTGGGCAATCTTTAATCGCTTCTCTTGCTCCAGGTCATTAATGAGCAAATCTTCTTTCAAAACAAGTCCGCTATTAATGTTCTTCAAGAGTTTCGGTTCAGATTCATCTATTAAGCTCAATATTCTTTCTTCAAGCTTAGCCAAAACCCGTGACATCTGGAAAAATGCGAGTATAAGAGCACTAATCACTTTCTCTTCATTCAATCCTCTCCATATATTTCCTTCGCTGAAAGGAACATCAGGTTGTAGTCCTACATTAGAAGCACGGGCTTGTGGGAAAAGTAGTTTAGTCAAGCGAAGCAGAACATCACCCGAAGTAGATTGAGTATCTACAAAAATATAAACCGGTAAAACTTACAACTTTCTATTAACTAAGATATTTACCGATATTCGGAAGAAATACTGGAGAGGATAGAGCAAAAGGATTGCTTAAACAAACTGCTACAAATACCGTAAATATTAAAGTTCCCATTTTGTACACTGATAAACCGGAGACCAAGTCAATGAACTATGTTTTTTCTGTGTTCTTCCAACACTGTTTCAAAGTATCTATTTTCCTGGGTATTTATACCCCAAACGGATGTCAGCGATCTAATATTTCTTCGGATATGTTACGTAAACTTCGAAGGCCTCATATCCTTAGGGCACTCCTAGTTTAAAGCTGCTTGGAGTTGCAATGTGCATATGGATAGTGTCTTCCACAAAGTCAAACATTATGCGTTAGCTAAAATTGGTCTAAAATAAGAAGTGTCTTAACCGAAGACCCTCTCTATGTGAGTAATTGCTTAGATTAGGACACAATCACTATTGATAAAAAACAAAAATGAGACTTTCACTTATTGAATTACGAAGTATGAAAGAGGAAAATATAATTGAAAAATGCGTTTTGTTATATGTTCCGAACATAGACTATGGATATAATACATGTACTCTATTAAAATAACATGATTTTTAAGGATACAGGCCTACGACAGGCATAGAAGCGGGGAGTCAAGTTGATAACTTCGTAACACGAAGAGGAAAAAAGAAGCGAAAATATGGAAGGAGACCAACTGCTTCAAAACTGGTTTGTCTTATACCAACTAGTCCACTTGTAGGGATCTGTAACATCTTCGCTTCGCAAACGAATTGCATTCCCAGCGTATGCAATCTGTATCACAGTGCCTCCTGATGTATCCTTCCACGGCACTATGGTCACCAAGACTGCGTAATACCCAAAAGGATTACCAAAAATCCAAGGTAAACCAATGACACCGTTGCCCTTGAAGTCGTAGTGCACGCCGACTCCCTTACTGCGGCATTGGGCGGGATTCAAATTTACCCAACGAGTATCAGGAATACTAATTGGAGGATTAACACTGACGCTCGCAAGGCTGATTGCGTTGACATTTGCTTCCAGGTTTAGTATGGCTTGGTCCAGTTTTTCTTGAAAGGCCTTCAACACAATTGTAATCGCTTCATCCTTGACAGTTTTCAGACGCTGCTCGAAGTAATTTTCCTGAGCGAGCAATTCTTCTTGCCGGACAAGTTCGCTAGAAATATTTTTCACGAGTTCTGATCTGTCTATTAACTGCAGAATTCTAAATGTTAAAGCGTTATCAGATTTATTTTGGGCATCCTCCCGGTCAGCTTCCCACAAGGTACCATCGATATTAACATCAGAGCCAATGTCTTGCAAGGAAAGGAGTTTAATTACACGCAGCACGAAGTCGCCCGAATTGCACTGGCTAACTGAAAAATATATGGATCTATCAGGACTATCAAGATACTTTTAAGAAGTTATTTACCAGTTGATGTCCATATTGTGTCAGTATGTGCAAGATGGCCGTACAAGCCCACTATAAGGAATGAAACTAACGCCCACATATTGTAGCACAGGGATGCTTTAAAGATGTGCTTCTCGCTGCTCTTCCCATACTGTGTAGAAAAGGTCACTTGCTTTGTATTTATACAAATATGTGTTTATTTATATTTTAAGATTTTGGAGTGGATTGCGTAGATTTTGTTACAGCAAATACCTTCAGAAACAAATGGGTTAGATACCAACACAATGCCGGACGTGAGTTCGGAGAACAAACGAACGATTATACAGTCATTACATCCCTGCACTCATATCATATAAACCTGTGAAATGCCAAATTGCAGGATGAAACGGAATCCGGTGTCAAAAAAGAAAGTTTTTGGATTCATGGTGGCCAAACACTTTCTGTGCTTTGACCTTTTGTTTGTCAGGGAAGAGGGATTAGCTTCGCTATAGCGAAGCATTTAATTTAATTGACTTTTAATTAACTGAGCATTTAATTGACTTACCTGCTCCTTTAATTAACTGGGGAGTTTAGAAGGGACAACGTGTTGAGAACTCTACCTGAGCGTAGAAGTAGGCAAGAAACGACAGGATTGGTCTAAACAGGGGATTAGCACTGTGATTGGTCAATTCCGAAACTCCATGTAGCGATCTTTAAGTTCGTTACTGTACAATGAAGTAATGGAAACCTTGTTGGGTAATAGAAGCAAAGCTGCAGGTTACTACGGAAGTTACTACTAACCTCGCAGAGCGGTTTATGTCCATGGTGGCTAAGTTTTCCGGTGGTAAGCAATTTCTCCGCTCGATATAAAAGGGATTCGTATTATTACCGATGTTACAGTGCTATTCTGGAGTATCATGGACGAGGTTTTCAGACTGATATGTTGAAAAAATGTGGTTCTTGTACCAATGCTACTGAGACTTTTGCAAATAAAATGTCACGATGATATAGTGTCATTCAGAAACAGGTTAGTACAGTTATATGTTTTATACAGCTGAAAAAATTGTTAGGATCGGAATCAAGAACCACTAATGCTTATCTCTGATTACGGGATGAGTTCAAGTCAGAATTTCGTAACAATATTCCAAAAAGTTAGTGAAAGGGTAAATTGCCTTTGAAATAGCAAGTAGGCCAATTTATTTTGCAAATACCCTTTCACTATAGACATCCACGCAAATGAAGCCCCTTCATTTAGGAGACAGGGTGAATTCCATAGTCGTATAAAAAATTTTACGTTCCCAGTTAGGGATATAACCCAAACTTGTTGTTGCTAATTAGAGATACAAATTGAAAGTTAAATATGGTGGTCAATTCTCCAACTTTTCAGCATTGAATATTTTGCGAACATATTTTGTGGATACATTACGTGTATAATCATATTAGGTAAACTACATCAATTTTAAGGATACAGCCCTACGACAAAACACAGAAGTGGGGAGAATAAGTTGCAAATTTCACAAGACTAAGAGGAAAAATGGAGGAGCCCATTGGTTCAAAATTGTGTTGTACCGTGCCAAGGAGTCCACGCAAAGGGATTCAGAACCTCTTCGCTTCGCATACGAATAGAATTCCCGGCGTAAGCAATCTGTATAACAGTGCCTCCGAATTTATCATTCCATGGCACTATGGTTACCAAGACCGAGTATCCAGAAGGATTGCCAAAATTTGCAGGTAAACCAATGACACTGTTGGTTTTGAAATCGTAGTACACGCCGGATCCCTTACTGCGGCATTGGGCAGGATTCGAATTTTCTGATCGCGTATCAGGAATGTTCATACGGGAGCTCGCCACGGCGCTCGGGAGGCTAATTGTGTTGATTTTCGTTTGCAGTGTTAATATGGATTGGTCAAGTTTTTCTTGAAAGGTTTTAGACGCAGTTGCAATCGCTTCATCCTTGACAGTTTTCAGACGCTGCTCCAAGAGCGTTTCCTTGTCGAGTAATTCCCGTTTCAGGATAAATTCGCTGGATATGTTTTTCACCAGTCCAGGTCTGTCTATTAACTGCAGAATTATTTCTTCAATATTTGCCATGAGCAATGGCCGGTTGGACATCGAGAACGCAAAAGCGTTATCAGATTTGTTTTGGGCGTCCTCCTGGTCAGCTTTCCACACGGTGCCATCGACGTTAACATCAGAGCGAATGTGTCGCAAGGAAAGTAGTCTAATTACACGTAGCACGAATTCATCCGAATTGCACCGGCTAACTGAAAAATATATTGATCTTTCATGACTGTCAAGATACTTTTATATGCTACAGTAGTTACCAGTTGATGTTAATATTGGATCAGTATGTGCAAGGTGGCTGTACAAGCCCACTATTAGGAACGAAACTAAAGCCCACATATTACTTATAGAGATTTCAAAGACGTGCTTTTCGCTGCTCTTCTCACACTGTTTAGAATATGTCATTTGCTTTTGTATTTATATCAATATGGGTTTATTTATATTTTAAGATTTTGGAGTGGATTGCGTAGCTTTGGTTACAACAAATAACTTCAGAAACTAATGGGTTATATACCAACACAATGCCTGAACGTGACTTAGGAGAATAAACGAACGATTATACTGTCATTACATCCCTGCACTAGTGGAACTCCAAATTAGACTGAAACAGAATCCTCCGGGAATGTTTGAAGTCCAAACAGAGAACTATTTTCAATAACAGCTTCACGAAATATTCCTGCCATAAAGGTCAGTTAGTAAAGGTCAGTAATGACTTGGTTCTGGTCTGTATGAAGTTAGTTGACAACACCCCAGTGGAGCCTTGCCCCCCTCGGGCCGGCGTAGCAAGGCTACTCGTCTTCCGACAGTTGGGGGCAGCTAACGAGCAAGATGGACCGGTTGTTCACATATTACGGTTACATATATACGGTTGGACTATTATTATTAACCGGTTTTAGTTGTAATCAAATTTCCCATTTTTAATGTTTAATATCCCAGGAGACCATTCCTTTACTGGTCCAGCATTAATTTTGAAGTTAGATTAACACGAAGTAGACTGAAATTTAAGGACTAACCAGCTGCATCTTTATTCCAGGCTAGCAAGATTTTGGACCTATTCAATGGTGTTGAGTGTACCAAAATTAAATCATGGATTTATTCAATTTATGGTGATTTTGAATGAAACATAAATAAACCGGTAGGAAGAGAAATAAGAGACAGAAGCTTCGAAGCTAAGCATGTAATTTAAAAACCTTTTTAGCAAAAAAACAACTAAAATCCCTTTATACCAAAACAGCAAAAGCAAGCCCAAGAAGTGGGAAAAACATCTGCGAATGCCCAACGATAGCACAACGTGCCGTCGAGCCCGATGTTGCCTTAGTCGGTGGAACCGGTTCGGGTCGCGAGTGGGTAACAGCCTGGATCACGTATTGCTCAGATGCCTCGCTGGTACCCACCATATTGAAGACCTGAAATTTGATGCCAGGATTGGCGTCTCTCTGTTGCACCAAATTGATAAATAAACTGTAGGTGAAAGTGTCATTGCCGTTGTCTTCACCAAGACGGCCGACACAATTTTTAGCAACAATACCATCGACTAGCTTTCCTTCCACTTCTAATTTATCATTGGAAGGTGTAGGCAAGATCCAGAAAGCACGGTGGGGACGAGGATTAGCATGAACCGTTACTCGCACTTGAACAGTCTGGTTTTCCTCAAAGCCGCACAGGGTGATAACATTCTGCGGCATCGGAGGGACTGAAAATAATATAGAACCACTATTTTATATCAATGTGCGCAATTCAACTATTTATCTTGAAAATTTATTTTACATTGGACATCCAAGGTGGTATGGGACATGGTATTGTCCTCCTTTCTGAGCCAGTCGGCTTTAGCGATGCACTGTAATATTTTATTGTTATCTTCTGGTAGGAACCGTAGTTTCAAATGCTGTTCATAGTTGCTTTTGTGTTCTGGCCCACTTGCGAATATACTGTATAATTATTGCTATCAACTTCAATATCCCCTGCAAAGATTATAACGCTCCCTTTAAACAAGACAGCCTTTGCCTTAAGATCGTTTAGATTTACCAATCTTCCAGACCACATTTGGAACGGGACGTGCGTCGTTGTCGGTATGAATAAAGTACGCGGTTTGGGTGATATCATCAGGATTCCGTTTACTTCCCAGAAGCATTGAGTGATTTTACTTGAAACTCTGCAAGATAGACTGAAAGTGTCTCCCAGTCGAAAAGGTTTCACTGCAGTAATATTAATTGCACTGGACGCCGATCCGATGGGGACAATGAAACCTATGAAATACACATGCACATTCAGTCCATCATCTTTAAAAGGGAACTACACTCTAAACAATCTTTTAGTGATGTTGTAGTGCAGGCCCGTTATGAGTAATTTGACATCAAGAATTATAAGCCTAAGGTTTTGTTTCAACAGAGATGCAAAAATAAAATATCTCTAAAATGATATGTTAACGGCAACGGTGGAGTACTTTACATAAGCCACAAAAGCAAAGCAGAGTCAAACTTTGAACGATCATCAATATGTCCCGAGTCCCTTCTGGACCAAATTGAATAATTGCATTCACTCTCTTAGAAGTCAGTTGAGCAAAACACAACAGGGCTGTCCTGATATGCCATAGATTGCTAAGCTATATCTACAGATATAGCTTATTAGCTGTCTATATGGCATATGATTTAAAGCGAAATAGTCGGAGTTGATGATCATTAACTTGTCCCGTCTAGCCTAGATATTAAGCGAGGGCAGAGCCCATCCTCTGGCAATGGGATGTCGTTATCCGTCGTTGGACCACTACTACGCTTACGCAGGGCTCTCAATACTATAACCCTTCTAAACTCCCCAGTCAATTAAAGGCAGGTCAACTAAATGTCATTTAATTGAATGACCTGTTCCTTTAATTGACTGGGGAGTTTAGAAGGGTTATAGTGTTCAGAGGCCTGCGTAAGCGTAGTTATAGTGGTCTGGAAACGACAGGATTGGTTCAAACAACCATAAACGCCGTCACTGACGACGACAAGCACTGTCATTGGTCAATTTGAAAGTCCATCGTGCGATCAATAGTTTGAGTACTGTACATATGTTCAGTTGTGTGTACATATGTTCACTTATGTGCGCAGAAGCTAGAACTTCATTTTATATACACGGGTGGTCCCGCCCCCAGGTCTGGGAGAGGGCTTTAAGGCCTTGTACGCGACAAGTGGCAGGATGTAGCAGGATGTAGCACGATGTGACCCGATGCGCCACGAAGCGACAGTATGTCACTCCTGCCACAAAAAATATGACAGGAAGCAACAATATGTGACAAGATGTAGCTGTAAGTGGTTTTCTGCTACATCTTGTTACTCATTGTCACATACAGTAGCTTAGTGTTACTTTCTGCTGCTTTCTAATGACATGAAGTGACAAGAAGTAACATAATGTAGCAAAAAGTGTACATATGTGCACATAAGTGAACATATGCACACATTTGTGCACTTCTTGCGTTTCCCAAGCCCCAATTTAGTGTTCCTGAGTTTTGGCCTCTCGGGGGCTGCCATAGTATACCTCTGTGTGCGAAGCCAACCTGAAACTTGCCCAAATGCTCTCAAGCGCGGGTCCCGGCCTGGCAGGACGGGAATTTTACAAAAATATTTTTTAAGCTCATCGAATGCTACAGAATGACATACTAAAAGTTCAGACACCATAGCCCTACAGTAATTTTACAGGGGATCTAGAAATCCAAAGACACCCGTTTAGACGATTGTAACAGCAGAACCGGCAACGAGCCGCTACAATATATGCCGGACGTAATAAGGAGAGAGAATATCCCTGTGTAGAAGTCTGTTACCAAGATATAGAGCGAAAAGGTGGAACGAAAAGGTTTGAGCAAGGCGTTGGTCAAACAGGTCTGACCACCATTTTTTCTCAGGAAACTAGCCTGCAGCTTCGAAAAGTTGGTAACAAAAGGTCCATAAAGAAAGGGCTGCATGTTACCCACCTGAGACGTAAGGACATTGCATTGCACAACGTTGCAATTTTCTGTTTTTTAATTAATTTTTTCTTAGAATACGCAACTTCTTGATAAAAATGGTGCTAAAATTTTATACTAAATGTGCAGATTGTAACTGTACATTTTCATACAATCTGTTGTGTGTATCATTAAAATTTGATCGGCAAAGTTTCTTATGGGGAAACGCACGTTAAACGTGATGTTACAATTGTCTCAAGGGGTTATACGGTTGTAACAAAAGAGGACCTGTTTGAAGGCTAGTTTGATCTTATTCAGTGGCGTAACGAGGGGGAGGGCAGCCAGGGCACGTGCCCTGGGCGCCAACTTGAGGGGGGCGCCATTTTCATGGTACACGATAAAAAGAGTAGAAAAAAAGGATTTTTACAAAAATTTTATGAGCTGAAAAATGGACTTGGATGAATGCGTGAAATTACCATGAAGTTACTGCATACGTAACTTTATGTTTGACAGACCCCCTATTGTACTACGCTGGTTGTACAGTACGTTTTAAAAAAACGACCCCAGCAAAGCGCAACGGCATAATGGCCGCCAACTTTGCGTCCGGGAACAGCACTACGGACGGCTATTCGCACTTCGCAGCACTGTTTCCAGACGTGCAGTTGCGGGCCATTAGGACAGTACGGTTTGTTGGGGTCGTTTTTTTTTTAACGTACTGTAGAGTATTCGCACAGAAAGCCGCCCCAACAAAGTTCCCATTCCTAACGCCACGGCAGTTGAACGAATGTGTCCCAATCCATTTCTTCCTATAATCTACGTAATATGAATTGATTACACCCATGAGTGTTTCATCGCCTTTTGTAATGTATAAAATTAATATGATCCTTGCGTTCCGCGATGTCTCGTTTTCTTAAGGGGGGGGGGGGCGCCTTTTTTCATTTGCCCCGGGCGCCATTTAGTCTCGTTACGCCACTGATCTTATTTTACGTTTTTGTGGAGCACAGAGTGGTTTAATAGAGAGCAGAGATACGGCTGCATCTATTGGTTCTACATTCAGATGATAGTTAAGTTCGTGAAAAATGTGAAAAATAAACAAGCGCGAAATGTTACAATTGTCCTCTACCTAAGAGCCAAAGTCAGCTCTTAGTGCAGTTATAGTGCAGGTCCGTTATGAGTAATTTGATAGCAAGAAGTATAGACTACCTAAAATTCATATAATATAAACTGAGACACTAAAAGACAATATCTTTAAAGGGCACCACGGCAACGGTGGAGAACTTAAGTTTCCACTTTTCAAAAGCCCGACATAAAAAGCGTGATGGCAATACTTGCCGTCAATATTTGCAGGAAAAAAGGTCAAAGGATAACTCTTACTGCAAAGCCAAAGACAAGCTAGAATTCACTGCGTTAGGTGAAACCATAGCCGCGTTCGTTTTGCACCTTCGACTTAAATGTAAGGCTTTCCAAACTTGCTCGAAAAACACCAGTTGGTTTTAACCTAAATATACTGATGACAAATATTGATTGATTGATTTCCTTGACCCAGCCCCTTCCTCCCTGACGCTCAAAACGAAAGCCCTTTTCCAATGAGAGAACAACTGTGCTGTGCGACGGTTGTGCGAGGAACAGCCTGTTCCAGCGACGTTGTTCGTAGTTCTGAACAGTTTCGTTCCAGTGTGGGAACAACTGTGCTGTGCTTCCAGTTTGTGCAAGACGTGTGCCGCAGGATTGTGCCGCACAGTCGTGTTCCAATGACGCACAATGTAAACAAACGTCGATGCACAGGCACAGTTGTTCCCTCATTGGAAAAGGGCTTGGAGCGCGCCAACTTTGAAATGGTGGGCATTTGAAGGCATTTGGCGATGACAATTTGTTTATTTGCTCCCTTCTGTTTGATAAAGGTTTTGTAGTACTTCAAGGAAAAGGGGAATTCTCTTGTATACGTCTTCTTGTCGCTTTCCTTTATGTTCACTTTTCCAACTTGAGGTAATATCCGGCGAGTTCTTAAGAGGTCAATCTCACCACTGAGGTCAATTAAAACGTAAGAGGCTAAGTCCAATTGCATTCCCGTATAGCTAATCAATCACCTCGAATGGGCTATTTAAAGGATTGTGTTGCACTGAAGAAATCTCCAAACAAAGTTCAGCGGTCACCCTGATCCAAACCTTGATCGAACTAATAACCAACTCTCCTTCTAATACACCACAGATCGAAAGCTATACCGGAAAGAGTGGGAAACGCACTCGGAGGTAATTCTCAAGGCAGAGGCTTCTTGCGTTTATTCGTGCCCCTCCTGTCAAGCGCTACAGATGTATGAGCTTTGTAAAATCACTCGGACTCCCGATGACGACATCAACGCTACCGAACGTGTTTTATGGACACAGGTTGGCGTTATAGGCCTACTAACCATATGTAGAAGTCTGCTGAGAGGCGGATGGAAAATAGATATGTTACACATTGCTCATAAAATGTACATTTTCAAATTATCCTTACAGTCCTTAATTCAAATAGTACGTGCAAGACTGTGCTGGTATTGCTAAGTATTTATACCATTGTGAAGATCCCTGAACTATACTATAGCTCAGGGATCTTCACAATCTCCCGAGACACCAATTTCGTAATCATGGCTTTGCAATACCTTATGCGATATGACTCTTATTGTTTGCGCTTATTTGACCATTGACCCTTGTGTTATATATTACTGCTAACCTTATTTAATACAATTGGTGTTTTTTAATTATTTAGTGTACGTTCATACTGTAGTTCGACTTGTCAAGAATCTTCAAGATTTGCCAAGACACTCCCATATGTTATTTATAAGGTGTTCAATGTATTTTAGCTTTAACTTGTTAGTACTATAGTTTAAGTTAGTCCGACATATTTTCGTAAATAACAATCTCGCCGTACTGCGCAATAGGTGATTAATTGTTACGCATCCTTATCTTCACCTTGGTATCGAATAGCATCTTAACTAACCCTACTTGAGATACTTGTAAAACCCTCGTAAATGTTGCTCCATCACAACTAGGTATAAACAAACGCTTGCCGTATTGCCGAATAACAAGCTTCTATAGGACATTTAAGCTCAACCTTTGGTGTTGAATTTAAGAGCTGTCAACAGGTATATGGATAATCCAGTCGTTTTATAACTCAAAATTCCGTTGTAATTTTCATTTACTCCCCACGTCTTTCGTTCTCGTACAATATCGTACCGACAGTCATTCTTTTTTTGCCGTAGCCAAACTGCAATTATTACAGTGCTACCCAGAGTTTGCAACAACTTTTACAATTATCCAGGAGGGACTGTACAATTTGGGGAAATTTGACGGAGCGCAACTTAAATGAGAATAACACACGCGCAATTGCTCTTGAGCACACATAACATGATTCTCACCCCCGGCTCAATCTTTGTTTAAAAAAAGGAAAGAAAAATTAGCCATGCAACATTGAAAAGGAAGAGCAAGGAAATTTTCTGCTAAAAATGACGGGAGCAAGAGGAAATGTAGGACTTGGTGGATGAGAACTTTTGACGCTAACCATACAGTTTTAAATAAAATGTCGACTCCTCGCAAAAAGTGAAGAATTATCATGAGCAAACGGCAATAATTGCGGGAAAAATAACGATAAACCAAAGGAAATAATAGTGGGAGAAAAATGAAAGGAAAACAAAATAAACAAATTATCACAAAAAATGAGGCTGGCTTTGTAATGCGAGGAGAAGTGCTGTGAGTTTTAAAAACAGTCAGATTTTGGTTGGTTTCTATCTTTCACTTCTATATAGTCAATTGACCAGCGCCAGACTGGGTGTGTATGTATGGAAACGTTAATGGGAAGAAAAACCAACGTCATTCAAATTTTCAGGGTTGAATTTGGCTAACTAGAATCAAGGAACTTCCGCGCGTTTTGCAATTCGAACGATTTTGTTTAGAGCTGCCATAACAAAGGGCTGCCCCGTTCCTAATCAATGTGTTAAACGTATTCATTAGTTCCTGGTCGAGTCAAAGGTTCCATTGTCTAAAAGTAAAACAACAACAACATAACTGAGTTAGACGATCTTATCTAAGCGAATAAGATTTATAATACTTCTTCCGCTGGTGTTGCAGGCTCGTAGCTTGCTCTGGTCTGGATTTGGTTTTTCTCCAAAGCGAAACGATCTTCGGTGGTTTTACGGTAAACAGGATTATCAAAGTTCATGTTCGCTCCATTACTTTTCAACACGTGCCGATACACAAGGTATGCCAACTACAAACCAAAAAATATATAATAAATATAAATATAATATAATTATAAATAATGTATAAGTTTTATTAACACTAAAACTGAGATAATTTATTTTACAAACAATCAAACTTACCAACGCTAAAATTACTACTACGGCGCTAACAATGCCGATGACTATACCAGCTAAAGCTGCCGGTTCGGAATCCACATCTTTTCCGTAGTTTCCCTTCTGCTGTGACGATATATCTTCGGAATCCAATGAAAGTGTTCCATTCTTCCCGGCTAGATGGCAAAAACAAAGTTAGTTACAGGGATGCAAAATAGAGAAAATGAGTTAGAGCATACTCAAATAATCCCAATAATGGTCAATAACATCCATTGCAAACTTTAACTCACTAAACTCCGTGCCAGGTTAACTCTAGAGCGTGATTAAACTGACTGACTTGACAAACACAACGTTTTCGACATGCTATTCGGACATGTTATCTCATAGAATTCTACCGAACCCCAAATCAAAGGTCAACCAGATAATTACCATGACAACCAGTCAAGCACCTGTAAACAAAACGAATAAAACCAAACCCACCTGTTGTCTCACTGTCTGCGATGCTGATTTCTTCAAATGCATGCGTGGACGCTACGGGAATTGTTGCTACCGTTGGAACAGTTTCAGCCACCTGGTTGTCCCCATAAGTCAAACTCACCGATGTGGAAGGCCGAGGCAATAAACGAGCTGTTAAGAAGCGCAAGTCATAACCGTTTCGTTAGAACCAAGTTGTCCCCCCGTATTTTTCCTTTTAGGCTAGTATTTCAGTTAAACATGTTTTGTTTTTGTCTCCCGTACAAGCAGAGGAAAGAAAGGAAGGAAAATTGGCTTTGATACCTTCTTCGATGCAGTTTAGTCCGTCGCTCATTAAGACGAAACCGTTTGGACAGGCACAGGAGACGCGTGGCGAGGCAGAATTGCGTTGTGGAGCTGGCAGACACAAATGCGAGCACCGACCGTTCAAAGGAAGGCAGTAATTGATGCCTTCAGGCTGACGATATGCATGATAGACGTGGACAGTCATGGGCATGACCAACTGGTATTTCCGTGACAAGAGAAGATCAAAGGAAAAGCACGTATAAGTACGTATTCTAATTTCGTACCTCAGAAAAATAAGTACCGACTACCTGTTTTCTTGTTAGGAGGGAAAAAAGGTTACGAAACCCTGGAATTACGAAAAACTTACACGGGTAGACGTGACCGGTACTGCTTCTTTGCCGTTGAATTTATTGGCTTTCATGATAGCTTCCTGGTCCCAATCGCTCCAGTAGATCCAATCCTCAAAAGTGGTGATGGAGAAAGGGTGTTTGAGCATTTCCGGGGATGTGAGAACCAAACGACGCTGTGAGCCGTCGAAATTGCAAGACGCGATGAGATTCAGCTTTGCGTCAGCCCAGTACAACCTTCGAAGCACCAAATCCAAAGTAATGCCGTTGGGCCATTTAATGTGAGAATCCACAATAGTTTGCCGGTGTGATCCATCCATACCAGCCCGCTCGATACGAGGAGAAACGCCCCAGTCACTCCAATACATCCATCTAGAATAAAAAAGAATAGATAAATTGGCAGGTTCACGACATCATATGTAAAAAGATCTTAGTAAAACCGATCTAAAACTCAATTCGACAGCCTAATAAAAAGGAAAAATAATTAAACACAAGACCACTATAAAACATTATTTTTTAACCACAGATTTATAATAATTTAACTTGATGAAAACTACTTTGAAATCATAAATATTTAATCACTTTTCAACTTTCGACAACTTCCACGTTTGCAAGCTCTTAACTTAACTATAAAACCAAGAATTAACTGCATACTGAAACTAAAGTAAAATTACTGACAAATAAATTTCTGAAACTGAAAAGCATAATTAGGAATGAATAGGATAATTAAAAGAATACAAATTTAATAGAAAAAGTCAAATTAAATTAAGACATTACCCTTCAATAGGATCCAAAGCAATAGATCTAGGTTCCTGTAAAGCGTCAATGACTAGAGATTTCCGGTTCCGTCCTTCGAAGTCTGCCACGGCGATAGTGTTCTTGCCCGTATCCGTCCAATACAAATGGTTATAAACCCAATCCACCGCCAACCCATCAGCCGTTACTAAATCATCTTGGACCACGACGGCCGATGCTGAACCTTCGTCGATAGGCGCTCTAAGTTTCGCCCCAAAAGAAGAAAAAAAAAGAGTTAGGATACGATATGATTTTTTGCCCAAATACGTTACTTGTATATTCTTTCATCGTGGGCATCACTCCAGAAAATCATGCCGGTTTTAAAATGAAAATCCAGGGCGGTGGCAGAGCGGGTGCTGTTGACAATTGCAGTCATATCTTTACGATCCAGAGCTAAGCGCCGGATATCTGTCCGGTGAGCGAATAGCAAAGAGGCGTGTCCTTCAATTGCTTTGCATAGAGTTCGGTCTTGAGGATCGCGTCGATACCCCTCCAGACATTCACACTTAAACGAGCCCTTTTCATTGATGCACGTTTGAGAGCATACGCCTGGTTCTTGACATTCATCAATATCTTTTGAAGTTTGAAAAGAGAAGGGGAGAAAAAAGATACATTAAGGTTTGCCACACAATTTTTCACATGTCTTTCTTCTTTTTTTGAATTAATAAAAAATGGGATATCGCAAGTTACAGCGTGAAAAAGTATATAATTACCATCGCAGATCGCATTGACGGAGCAATCTTGATCTGCCAGTGTGCAATAGAATTAAAGCAGCAGAGAAAGAACACGAAGAGAGATTAGAAATTGTGAAACAAGCAAAAGAATAAGTTAGAGTTGTCTGAGATTTCAAGCGCCTTGAAATAGAAAGAAAGAGTTTGAAAGCATTTTCAAGAAAATTTACCGTCACACGTGGCGTTCCCGAACAATCGAAAGCCTGGTCGACATTCGCAACGGTATCCCCATGGAGTGTCAGTGCAGATTTGCGTACAGCCTCCGTTGTTGATCTTGCATTCGTTAGTATTGCACCGGCCTTTAGGCTCGTCTTCCCAGTCACCACAATCGTTCTTTCCATCACAGACTTTGTTGAGGGGCAAGCAAAGTCCACCACCGCAATCAAACGTGGTTTCCAAATCACACTGCGCAATCACCGTAGCTACAGACCGTCCGAACAATAACAAAGTTACAAATTAGTCCTCGTTTCTCTTCTTTTCTTACCGTTGCACTGGTGTTCATCTGAGCCATCAGAACATTCTGGCTGATCCGAACATTGCAAATGACCTGGAATGCAGTCGCCATTGGTACATTGAAACTGATCTGGTCGACACGTCGCCGCACTGCAGTTGGATTCGTCAGACTGATCAGGACAGTCACGATCTCCGTCACATTTCCATGACAGATGGATACAGTTGACACGGTCCGCACACTCAAACTCTTGAGGGTTGCAATGAGAAGTTACATTCGGATTCGGAGAAGGGCAACCCTAAAATACCACAAAAGAAACCAGAGATTAATACCAGTTAGAATGCAAATTCAAATAAATTCTCCCGAATTTTTCTTCAAAGTATAAATTCGCCATAAAAAGAGGAGATAAACTTAAAAAACAATGAAACTCAGGCCAATACATAAAAAAGATGAATAGATACATTTTTCTTTAGAATTGAAATTGTATCATTACAATTACGTAGGAATAAAATATACAGAAAATTATGGATAAAATAATGAGAAAAATGTATAAATGCGTTTTCATTTGAATTGCAAATTTACCTCTAAGATGAAAGAAAGTTTAAAAAAAATAAAAGAAACTGAACAAATTGAATAAGAAAAATCACGAAATAAGCAATACCTTGACTTGTAAATTTGCCACTAAAATGAAACAAGAATAAAAATAAAACAAAATTGCAGAAGAATGAAGAGAATGAAATTAGTTAGTTTGGAGGAACTGAGAGGGAGCTTCATTAGGTTGGGATTTACTCAGCGCTAACTTCAAGACAACAACATAGCAAGCTAGGACGGATTGCCAGCATCCTCGGGCGCCCCCAAAATGAACCTACTTTTTCGTCAGATTTATCATCACAGTCAACGTCAACGTCGCAACGCCATTTGCTGAGGATACAAGTGCCATCCCCGCAAGTAAAGTGAGTTTCTGGCGAGCAAGTTGTCTCGGGGCAATTTTTCTCGTCCGAATTGTCTCCGCAATCGTCGGCGCGATCACAAAGCCAGCGTCTTTCCACGCAAAGGCCATTGTCGCATGCGAATTGTTCCGCTGTGCACGTAATGTCTATAAGAATAAAAAGCACACGTGAGAAATGGGAACCTATTAATTTTTTATCAATAATAAAAATTGCTCTTACTGCAGGCATCTTCATCCGAAGCATCTGCACAGTCATTGTGACCGTCACACATCCACCCTAAGGGAATGCATTCTCCAGGCCGGCTTTTGCATGTAAACTGTTCGGAACCGCAAACGCGAGCTTCTGTTTCCGCAAATCAAAAGAAATATTTTATTACAATTTCGCAAAACTGTAAATTGCCACTAAAATCACTTCTTGAGATATTGATGGATTCTTATAGTTCTATATTATTCTAATAACGAAGAACTATATTTACGTTTCTTAGAAAATTCAGTTCACGAGTTATTGGCATGCCAACTTTCGTTCATGACGACACGAACGTGGCGAGACGTGGCTTAGAGCACTTGTTTCCATGGCTTACTGTTTATTTCTTGCTCCAAAACAGTAAACAAAGCTCTCGGGTGCTACGGATACTGATATGTCTATGACATCATAAAGCCACCACATCGTTTTTCTTGTAGTTTCTCTCCTTAATAGTTTAACTCCTACCTCACGCATGATAGAAAGCTAAAAAGGAAATAACATTTGAACCTAGTTTTTTTTCCCTATTCTGAAGACAAAAAAAGGCTGTTTGTTTTTGTGGTTGTTGTCCTTTAAAACCAGCAGTTGACTATAATCTAAAGTGCCAGTTCTCTATGACTTAAATATGGGCCACCTTTTTTACCCTTTCTTCGCTACAGTAAAACTCATGCCGTATGCATGTGAGAATTTTTACAACTGAACAGAACCGGCAACAACTCAATAAATTTTAAATCCGGCTTCCATGTTGCACCATTTATGTCGAAGGATATATATACAATTCTATTGCAACAACTAAACCCAACAAGAGCTGGCTTCGAAGCGTAAATCATCCCCAAAGTCTTCAAGTGTCAACTTTTCCATTTTCCATTGTCAAGACTTTTTAGTAGCAAACATCGTATTTCATTTTAACATGTTCTCAATGTTTCCAGTTTTCCTCAGCTCTTTATTTATTTCTGTTTTATTATCGTCCTCGTTGTTACTGCTTCATCGAATTTAGGGAACTTGAACGAACTTGAAAAAAAAATGTCCTACAAGGAATTTTTTTTTCTCCTTTTGCAGCATGCTCTTTTCCTTGATCTTTGCACGCATGGATAAGCCAAATTACACCATATGGCAGAACCCAGAAAATTCCCATAAAAAAGTGACAAAAATTATAATGTCTTACGGCATAAATTGGGGTCTTCGTCGGTGCCATCATTACAATCCCTCTCCGAATCACACTGCCATTGTTTGGGTATACAACGGCCATTCGCACATCGAAACTCGGATTCCGAACAGATGCTCACTTCTGCAATTACATAAGAAAAGAAAAAATAATGTCATGAATGATAGATATTATATTTCCATACTGAAATAAAATAAAACTTGCATGTCTGAGTTCTATTAGCCCTGTGCCGTGTACATCTTTAACCAAATATTTCGTTATTTTCTCACGTAAAAAAAAGGGAAAAGTGGGGAAAAAAATCAGACGTCAATAATGACCAGAATACGGCACATTTTACATCAGACATCGTACGATAGCTCAGGTATTCGCCCCGCCCGACTGGAAAGGCCAACCCCAACCGGTCTCGGTCAGTAAAGACACGGTACACGGGATTTCCTTTTTACCTTTATGACTCGTTCTTTTCCGAAACGAAGCGATAGAAAAAGGGGGAAAAGTGCGGCTTTTCACATCCTTTGCCGTGAAGCGGGAGCGGTTTTCCAGCGTGAAACTAGCCCAAAGGTAGGGCAATGACGTATGCACCCTGTGTATGCACCAAGGTCCAAAAGCTTCCGATGAGACCACGTTCCCATGAGCCAATCCGCAGTGAGCATAAGTGCAGATGACGCTTCACTGGAAAATGACGTGGAGACGTGGAAGGTCCCCTACTTCAACGTCAAGGAAAAGATACTATTATACTATAAGATTGGGGGCGTGAGCTTGGTCCCAAAATTAGTTCAGCGTCTGCCGGTGGAAACAGATAAAAACTAAGGTTTATCCCAAAGTAGCAGAGCAAGATAAAAGAAAAAAAAGCAAGAAATCTCGGTGGAGCACATGTGGGCATGTGACCGTTTAAGCTTCAGGCAGAGCGGTTTTTCATTAATTTTTTTCCTGAATGAAATGCCCTTCAGTAGTGAAAAAGGACAGGAGAAGATTTTTTCTAATGGCGTGGTTTAAAAAGTTCATTGGGTTCGATCAAAGCTGGAGTGGAGCAGCACAGGCCATACATCAAGAGTCATTCACTCCATCGAACGATGTCCAAGTTGGGAAAAAACCCACCAAAACCCGCGCCTTTTCGGTCAAGTCGCTGACGTAGCGTGCCGTGGCGGTAGAATATATCAATTGTTTACACAACTAGGTTAAAATCGGATAGAGTTCTATGAAGTGACGACACATGTGGAGAAAAACACCTGGGTGGTCGTCTTACACACCTGCTTTATACGTCATTCGGGGAATCTTCTCGACCCTGACGTCACAATCAACAAAAGTTGGGTTTATCGTAGAATAGAAAATACCGGTCACCAAGCCAAGATTATGTGTCTTGAGCAAGTCAATACGACTGTCCAAATATAGAAAACCTTGACTTGATAACTGAATATTTCAATAACTTGCTACATACATAAGAATACAAATCATAGATCACAAGGTTTTCATTTTGTCAGCCAGACAGATATCGTCAAAGGGCAATATGGGCACCAAAATCACATTTAAAAGACATTTTGGTGGATTTACATAGAAGTCGACATTGTGGTAAGGCGAAGAGCGTTGCTTCAAATTAACCCAAGTTGCCGTTCACGAGGAATTGTCACGCCAAATTTCGTACACGACGTAGACGTGTCATGGCGCGGCTTACAGCGCTGGTTACCATGGTGTACTGTTTATCTCCATGTTTAAAAGAGTAAACAAACGTCCCGGCGCCATGGATAATGATACGTCTGTGACGTTAAAAAGATATTTGATCTTATTTTAAATAAATCTTTTTTTCACAGATTAATTACTACTTTGCACAAAACTGAGAGAAAAATAGCACTACAAAAACAAAATAGATTCTTTTGCTTTTGCCTTCAACAGAAAGCCAACACCTCAAGGGCTGGTCACTATTAGAATCGGAAGTTCCCCAAATAAAAGAACCGTAAAGGCTCACAACATGATTTTGTGACAGCGTACACGCGTTTCTTGGTATTCGTAGTGAATTAGGCCATTTTTATTAAGAAGTTCTGAAAATCGAAAACCCAGACAACAAGCCCCAGAAGGCTAGAAAAATTCAGGGAAAATTGGAGAGCGAACGTGGGAGCTGCTTTATAAGCTTTTCTGCATAAAGATAAACAGTATATCTGTAAGCTACTGCCGGGGTAAAACCTTGCATTTTATAGCAGTCAAGGCACAATGCGAGCCTTTTCCCCCTCTATTTTTTTTTTTGCAGAAACAAACGGGCGACAGGACAAATTTCTGCAGAGGATTTGGGCTGTTTTGGTATAAGGCAAACGGATCAATACCGCGTACACTGTACACACCACACACATTTATACTCGGTACTGTATGTACGTACACCAGTATAACACTTACATAAGCAACTCCGTGGCACAGCCGAGCTATTGCGTAATTCTATTCTCAGGAGCACTTCCTACTCCCTATCGTGGCTCATTAGCATCGTGCTCTAGAAACCTCATCAAACCCCCTAATTTCTCCTCTAAGAGGTCGCCAAAAGAGCACTAAGATGCAAGCATTTAGCAAAGCCCATCTTTGACAATTTCCCCACTTACCAGAAGTCTATTCACTGTTCACGTATTGCTCACATGTGACTGCTGGAATGCAGAATGGAATACGTAAATCAATTGTTCCTTTTTTCTCCTTGTCTTTGTCGTTTTGGCAAACGTTTTAGCAAAACATGACGTTGCTTCTTATAAGGCTTATCTTCAAAAGCAGGGAATTTCCTACCGATTGTGATTAACGGCTACAAGACAATAAGTCGTTCAAGCTTTGGGGCGTGTCAACGACTACATCAGCGCTCTTTTAATATAAAGTGAGCACTTGAACTCAATGAGATAACAGAAGTGCCTTAGGAGGCCAATCTTGACAAAGACGAAAGAAAAGAAAAACTCTCAAAAAATAAAATTTTATCGATCGCACAGCCATTTTTTCATTTCCCACTTTACGGGCTTTTCTGCTCCGAGGGAACAGGAAACGGCGTTTTCCTATTCTCTACAATAACAATAAACGTTTCTGGTTTTCTGAGGTAAGACAACAGCATCCCCTCGTTTTAACTGACATAAGAACATTAAATATGCATTTCACAGGTCCCAGGAGAAACGTTTCCCAATTTTGAAAATGGCAAGCACCTTGCGAGTTTTGAAGACGAAACTCCCAAAGAGAAGTATCCGAGATTTCGCCAAATACCATTGAGGGGAATTAAGTTTGGAACGTGAATCAGCCTACAAATTTGGTAAATAACACGACAATATACCAAAAAGATTGAATTATTTTATAACCAACTGGAATCCATGCTTTGCAGTGCAATGTCATTACCCGTAGACATGAAGATGCTACGAAGCTATACCGTGGACTTTGGTTTCTAACTTGGCAATTTTAAGTTACGAAAAAAATGTTGGTGCTCGATTGTGACCTTGTTATCAAGCATGGTACGGGAAATCTAGACGAAGAGCAAGGCTACGACACACATGTGATTTTACGAGATTTACGAGTCCCAGTCAGCGAAATACGAAAAAGCGAAGAAAAAGTTTGCAGTACATCTGAAATGAAGCCAAAGCTATATATACGAGACCTATCCAACAACTTAATTTGCAAAAACAAGCACACTGACGTCAAAGTTACGCACGGGACCTGCCTTAAAGTTCTTATTCTTATTAAGATCTCGCGACTCGGCTACATTTCAGTCTTCATTTCGAAAGTTGTTTTCCCGGGAACTTGCGTTTTCCTCAATCCCACCATCTCCTTAGTCGAAGCAATGAAACGAACAGAAAATAATACTTTTAAGGATATAAGCGAATGTCTGGTTCACAAACTTTTAATCCATACACTTTTACGTTTAATTTTGCTGTAATAATCCGTTTCCGTTTGCTTTGTTTAGGATGTTCTTATTTAGCAATTAGCTTGATATTATTAAACAAAACGTTGGGTACGGATTCCGAGAACAAATGAAGCAAAGTACCCACTCAAGTTACAGACTTTTTTTTATTGCCGTGACGATACTGATGTCGTATAGTCTGTATTATCTACGTTCGTATTATTTACGGGAATATTGAACCAAGGTTATTTCAAGAGAATTAAACCCTTACTAACCCGAATTTCTGGTGTAGGTTTCGTTGTTGCTCAAGTGAATCAATTTTCCTTTCAAGCCACAAGACACGGGTTCTCCGCAACAATTGCGACCAGAGATACGAGGAAGTGGCGCGACTCCCCCTTGACGTCTTCTCAAATATTAAACTCAACGGATATAAAACTGCTTTATGCGATCAGATGACACAAAGTAAAAACTCCTGAATTCCGATCCCTCGGAAGGTGTCAATTGTCGTTGACATGATTCGAGCGAGATTCTCGCGCTAAGCTTTAATAATGTAGAAAAATAGGATTGTCACATGATTTTGAAATGAAAGGTCCCCTTGGAGCTTTAAAGGTTCTGGATTGCTACATTTTTTTCTGTTCCTTTTTTTTCTTGAAGTCTATATCGAACAAGAGTCTATAAAATCGGGGGGCTGCGGGTGGGAGCAGATGAGAAAACGCTTTAAAAAGCTAGTGAAGCAAGCCTGAACCTGAGCCAAAGAAACATGGTAACATATACACACGTATAGATATCTCAAAGCTAGGAGACTTTTATTGATTTTCGCCTCGACGTGGGGCTCCGTTTTACTCGCTTATGGTACCAACCAAGAAGGAAGAAGAAACTCCAGACCAGCCTCAACCATCTCATCCTATACCTCGAGAGAATTGCCCGCTTTTCTTTCAGATTTTTCTTTCTCTTTTGTTCATTTTTTCCCTGTACACTATGATTCAGTTGGACTCGTTGAGTATAACCCCCACCTCCTCCTCCATAATAAAAACAAGGGAGAAGCTGCTCACCAAAGCCCTCAAACTAACCGTTAATTAAGCTTCCATTTGTCTTTATTTTCTCTTAAGACGCAGCTAGGAGCGTTTCTTGTTCTGTTTCTTCCACACTGAACTTTTTGCTCACGGCGGAAAGCTGAATTGCTTATACAAACATTGCATGACAAGAAAGTATTTAGTGCTCTTCAAATGGACTAGCGTGAAAGAGTCGTCTACGACTTAAAGAACATGTGCTTATGCCATTCTGAGTGACGTCCACTGCTGGTCCTGCTGCTCGGGAAGTAGGTAATCAAGTAAGGTATATACACCTGCCACTTTCTTCGGTTTCAATAGCATTCTAAACATTGCAAGACTAATAACTTCGAATCGCTCTCGTACTCGAGCTTGCTCCTTCAGCTCAATAAGGAAGTTCCTCGACTTTCTCTCTTGAATTCATGATTTGAAAAAAATTGCAAAAAATCTTAATTACTCAAGAGGATTATTTTTTTGTTTATTATTATTTCCCCCTTTTGGGAAGCTAGAAACAGCACAGCTGCTGGATTTGTTGGTGCATGGCATGGGTTTTAGGGTTTTAACTTTTCCCGCTTCATAAAACCGGCTAAAAAGAACGTCCCCTCTCTCTCTCGAAAAACAGTAATCAGTAACAAGGGGGAAAATCTGTCTTAGGATTGGCGCAGCTCAACGTGGCGCCATGACGGTAATCCAATCATTGCCCTACCAGAAACTACAACGATAGCATTTCAAATGACTCCCTCCAAAATAAAAGTAAAAAAACGTTTCCTTTTCAATTCAGAAAGGAAACAAAGGAAGCTGCAGCATACACAAAAGTATTGTCTTCCGACTGCAAAAGGTCAGATGAAAAGCTCTTGAAAACTTTGACTAGGTATCAAACGTACGAGCAATTAAGCCTCTTCGTGTTCCCATACCAGTAGAGGAAAAGGAATCAATTGCTTTCTCCATGCAGCAAAACTAGACTGTTGGTCGTTGAATACCACGCTTGGCCAGCTTCTACAACTTCAAGGTGGTTAACCCGACCTGTTCGCCTGGACACGACAGGTATTGACGGCAGAAAAACGAGGAAACTACCAGAATACTCCCAATTCCAACCGGTTGGCCCTAACTGCCGGACACTGCCACGTGGTTCACGCATAACCGCAATGACGCTAGAAACTTCGATTTCGCTGAAATTTTTCAAGCTTGTCCACGACAGCGAACCAAAACATATGGCATCAGACTTCCTATCTCGATCTATCATAATAACCGAGGTATTAATTGGTTTAGCTCCGTTAGCTCCGTCCCTTTACCCTAAAATGCACGTGTTCTGGGTGAAAGGGGCGAGCTTCCCACAGGCAGGACCGAAGAATACGGAATAAATATCATTAGATTCTTAAGCCCAGACGACTATTTGCCAGTTAGTTAAAAGAGGACAAAGTGTAATGATTGTAGTTGTTACTTACTTTGGCAGTGTTCTGGTAGTTCATCGGTCCCATCTCCGCAATCATCTTCCGAGTCGCAGACCCATGACTGGGACACGCATTTTCTATTCTTGCACTCGAACAAGTGTGATGAACACACACCTGTGACGTAAGGAAAAGAAAGGGAAACCGGAAAGAAATTAGGGCATTTGAAAGCTTTCATTCAAAGAACTGTAAGGGCATGTTCTTAGGAGAAAGGGCTCTGCAACGCATGTTCTCGTTGTCGTCACAAAAACTGAAGACAAACACACACACACAACATAAAAAATGGAAACAACTATGGCGCTTTCAAGAATGTTTAACTTTCTTCCAACACAATACGGAACACTGCTCTTTCAATCTTCTATCTCTCGTGTGTCTACACTTTAGCACACACTAATGCCTTCCAAATAAAAGCCTTTTTCTTAGACTCCATAAAGAAAAAAATAGAAGACAGCGCTATAGCGAGTAACGTCTTTTTTTGTCTCGCACGCTAGTGGCTCTGTCGACCTATTTATTCAGTTTTTTTCCTATGTTGTCTGTTACAATTTGGCGAAACTCTGAGATCTTGTAGGTTCCTCGGCTACCTCAATTGGATTATGGATTTGATGCTTGCCTTTTGCCACGCAGAACAGAGCACCGTAAAGCCTATAAGCAGGTTGTCAGTTCAAATCTGCGGCTTCTGAAAGACCGTTCACGTACGGAATAAAAGAAATGGAAAATCGGGATTTCTCTCCAAAAACAAACTCTCACCTCTTCATTTTATCGCTCTCATCAGACCACATATCACAACCGCAAATATCTTATACTTTAAAACATGGAGAAAAATAAACATACCTTGGACTTGTTGTGCGGTTCCACATAGCCAGATCAATACAACTAACGAACACGAAATAGTCCGGATGAAACTTCGATTGTACATCTTCCAAATCGGCAGTCTTACTCTGCTCGTTTTTCGTTTTTTTAAGAACCGTCTCCTGTCCCAGACGCCCTTCACTAAAGGTTGCAGAAAATTCAGAAAGCGTTGTTGTACCACGTCACTGCAAATCCCTCCACAGCCAGGAAAACTTTTGGACCGTAAAACTGACTTGCAAAAATATTCCCGATGTTAATTCACGACTGCGCGCCACTACCTTGGACGTTAACAATGTCCCTTTCTTTTGGATGCAAATAACAGAAACACAACAGAATAACTGCTTTAAGCTGGCTAAAAAACTCTAAATTATTAACGTTGGAATACAAGTGGAGAAGGTTAAAAGCGAGTGGAGCTCCTGGTGTCGAGTTTAGGTAAGGAGAACGACGAGCTGACTAAAACAAGAACGCCGGTCGCTGTCTAAAGCCTTGTAGCTTTAGTTGCGCCCCCAAAACGGCCACCAAAAGCCGGGTATAACACGTGCCGAAGTTCCAGCGACGACTGGTACTGGTACGACAAGCGGTGACTACACGGAGGTAAAAACGAGACACCGAGGTAAAACAGTACAGGAGGCGGCACCTAAAAAGTTTTGAAGCTCAAACGGAATTCGCCCTGAACTTCATAATAGAAAGCTTGGTGCAATTCAGCAAGAGCAGAACTGGTTTTCTTTGCAGGATCCAGGACTCTCCACTTGTCTTCAAGGCTGCGTCGTTTGGAGCGTTACCTTGAAGGCTCAAATGCAGGACAACTTGGCCACGGGGAAGTGTCTCACCCGCACTATCTGACGGACACTTTAGCAATGAAGCTTTTAACCGACGAACCCAGAAGCCCGACGCGCCAGGTCTGAAAAAAGCGTTACGCTTGCGCTAGGAGACATGGCATGATCTCTACGACTCCACCTTTTCTTCGATTCTGACTAGTCTTCTTTTTTTCTGGCTAGGATTTTTCATTTCCTCAAGTTCTATTTCTTGTAGCTCGCCTCAGATAATGTCTCATGCATGGTAATAACGGATCTTGGATCTTTCGATCCCCATCCTTGACTGCTTTTTTGATTGGCGACCGGAAAATGGTCTAATGTTAACACCTGTAAAAAGGGAAAATCGTTATCGGTGGTTTGGTTAGGATAACAACTTATATGGGATAGCCTAGTTTCCTGCATGCTAATGCCATGAATCAGACATATTTCATGCGCATTAGCAAAGCTTGCGATGCCCAGTCGATTTCCCAACAGCCACAGCCCACAGCATGCAACTAACGAGCAATTTTGGGGGGCTGAAGCCATTTGTCTTAAGTGATACTGCCGTTTCACGCTATTGCAAATCTTTTTGTCATTTCTGAAAGAATAATGCGTTTTCGCAATGGTGCTTTGCTGGGCTCTGTCCCGAGCGGAGTGGGGAACCCCCAAACCATCGGAAAGTAAGCTGTTTGCTTAGAAGCGCATACGTATCACAATATTTACGTACCACACTTAAACCCTATTTGAGGATCAAGGAGTGAATTGGAAGACCACGACCAAAGTCAAACACGAATATGGCTTCACGAGATATATGTAGTTCGCAAAGAGAAGTTTCTTGGAAGTGCTGTCAATAGACGTTTATTATTGCAGTCAATAAGGCTACGTTTGAAGTCTGCGCTTACCTTCACCTTTTATCCCGAGTGTCCTCATTCTTAAATACATCTTTTATGTACATGTTTGGAGGGTGGCCTCGTTTTTAAAATAAACTAGCAATATTGGCCCTTTCAGAGTAAGCGCCGGAATATAAGCCGCTATCAAAAGAGTCGTTGCCGAGATTCTTCTTTAATAGCGTGGTCTCGTCTAGTCGCTTCATAGCCAACAGCGTGATTTGGTTCGTACTCTTTGCATTCATAGTACTATCTAGAAAAGCCAGACAAGAAAACACAAATGAGAACAAAATACACACTAAATAAAACGGGCTAAAAAGCTCTGTGTCACACGCCACGACCATGCATTGTTACAAGAGCGGAGAATTTTGGACACACAAGATTTGAATAAAACAAGAATTTCTTTTGCAAACAAACCACAAAGACTGTCAAGAAAATAAGAGAAAAAAGTCAGCAAACCTTACCTGACTGGTTGTTTATGTGTAGGATCCCTCTGAAACTCGTTGAAGGCTTGGAGGAATTCCGGTCAAGCATCAAACTGGAATTGAGTGTACTGTAACTAGCCCCGCCATCTGACCCTAAACTTGTTCTCGACTCGCAGTCACTTTCGTCAGCCTTGAGGTCGTCTTCTTCTTCAAACTCAGTGGGCAAGGTCGAAGTAATAGTCATTGAACTATCGCTCACACTTTGCTCGCTACGGCTGCTGCTACTCTCGCTAACGGTTTGGGAGCTTGTCGACTTGGACTCCTCCAAACCTTTTTTGTGTCGGTTTTGCTTCCACGACCGAACCGACGTGGGCGACGAGTCCTGCTCGTCATCCTGAGGGTCGTCGTCGGATTTAGCATAGTTGATTCGTTTTTTACGGGTCTTGATTTGCCTCAGAGTACCCACTAAACTCGAATTGGTGGAAGAGGGTGCATCGGTCTCGGAAAACGAGTCTTCGACTTTTTCTAGGAATCGACGCCAAGTTTTCTTGATCGTACGGGTCCGATCCCGGTCTTTCAGGGTCCCTTCCAGGTCTTTCCCCAGCCGTGCCCTCAAAGTCAAAGCAATTTCCATGCCTTTCGTCATACCTTGGCTGTTCTCTAAGCAGGATTCTTCTCGAATCTTTGCTTCTTCCCGTTCCAACGCAGCTATTCGCTCCAAGACGCTGAGGCGTGAACTGGGCGGAGAATCTAGCTCTCGATCCTGTTTGGTACTAAGAATAAACTGTCCATTATAAACACGTTTCCGCGGCTCCTCTGCAAACTGTTCAATAGTCTTTTGGACCGACACAGCATTACTGGATTCCGCCTCGTCGACGTTCGGCTGCTTCTTCGAATCTTTGCCATTCTTGGGCGGTAACATGGGCCGGAGGTCCAATAATTGGTTCGCTAGTACTTTCTCGCTCTTGGGTGGTCGCGGAGGCGGAATTGTTGATTCATAAATCGTTGGCACCTTAGTGGGATATTCTTGGGCTTTCTGGCTTAAAGGTGGCCCATTCTCTCCTATTTCTTCGTTCTGTTCTTTGGCCTTGCGTAGGTTCTGCCTGCTTATAATGCGGTCCTTCTCTCGCAGCTCACGCAGCATCGATAAAGATGGCGCAACTAAAGGTATGCTCGGCGAAAGCGATTCGGATGATTCCACTCCAGAGGAAGACGCGGGAGAAATGGGACTTTCTTTGGGATTAATACTCGCTTTTAACGGCGTCTTTACTTTGGGACGCTCTAATGAGTCCGTAAAACTTTCGTGACGTAGTAACCTCTTGCTATTGGCGCCGCCGCGTGGGAGTCTCTCCAGCGTATCGGCTTCGAAGTTTTCTTCCTCGTTAATCGGAATCGCCTGACTGTTCTGATGATCGTCAACTTCAATGGTGAGTTTGCCTGGGCAAACTTCTTCATATTCACCCACTGTTATTCGCGTGAGTGTAGAGTACGCATCGCTAGACTCGTCGCAGTGAACATCCAAGCTCGTTGAGGGGCTCAGATTCGATTTACGTTGTTTATTGGATTCCTGCCTAATACCTGGTAGGACCGTCAATACCGACGTCGTCGACGAGTTTGACGACTTTTGAGACGAAGGCGATCCGGGTAACGCTCTTGTGGAGGACAACGACATTACTGATTGATCATCTCCTACTTCGCTTTGAATTGAAGGACTATTCGCCACCTGCTCGTCAACGTACTCGTAAATGTGGTCGTTATTCCACCGGTTCACGCTCTCTAAACTCCTTAACTTGGGTCCAATAACCTTTTGGGGCTTTTTCTTGAAAGCGCGATGAACCGTGTTAGCTCCTGTTCGCATATTGAATAAAGCGTTACTCGCTTCCATTTCTTCTCCGCCAGGACACAACTGGCTCAAGCTTTTAACGGACTTGGGAGTACTCGCTGCAGAATCGTATTCGAAACACTCTCTCTTCCCTTCTTTCAACACACCCGGGCTTTCAGCTTCTGTCTTGTTATCCTCGTTAGGATTCAGATGGTTTTCTGGCGTTGGCTGGCTGATTTCCTCGATCACAGAACCTTTCCGACGCTTGCGCGATTCATACATACGATCTAGACTGTCTGCCTCAAAATACGCGCTTTTTTGAGGGGCTTTCAGAGTACTCGGATTGGAACCCGAATCCGAGTCAATTTTTGGTACTTTGGATTCTGCTTCAGAAAGTATATCACTTAGGACGTCGCTGTCCCTGTCTTCTTCGATTATAACCGAATTGGCCGGTTTGTTTTGCTTGCTTTTCGCTAACGATCCGTAGATCTCGTCAATCGACGGATTTGTGTACATACTAACGGAAGGACCTTTGATTTTTGCGTAAACTGACTCTGTTTCCAGACTTTCTTCCACATTGCTAGTCCCCTCGGTACCTTCGTTATTGGACAGGTTACCGTAGCTATTACTTTGGCGAACCGGCAAGGGACTTTTCTGCTCCAGAACCCCCAAGTTTATTTCCAGCGGTTGGATTCGAGCAGAATCAGCTTTGTGCAAGGATTCCATGCTTCTCGTTTTGGGCGAAGACCGGTTGAGTTTCATAACCTGGTTGAAGGTGGACGCAACGCCTCTTTTCAAGGAATCGTAGACCTCGTTAGCTGTTCGCTTATGGCTGGATGAAGTTGTCGACCTGACCGAGTATTTTGACTCGGATTTCTGGCTGACGTTTTCGTCGGTATCTTCGTCAATCTGCGACAACTTCGAAGAAGAAACGTTGCCATACGCGGCGTTTTGCTGAGCGAGACGCTGGGCGTACAAAGTACCGTATTGGTACTCTTCCGGAATGTCAATCAAGCTGGGCAAGAAGCGCTTGGTCGCGATTTTGGTACGCGCGATATCAATCATTCCACGGATCCTGGACAGGAATTCCATGGCGACTGGAGGTGGTGCCTGCTAATTGTTAAAAAAGAAAAAAAAAAGTCAAGAAAAGACTTAAACTTCCTATCCTTTATCCTTAAGATAAAAGTAATCGAATCTAGTATTTACCTTAAGTAGTTGTGGATCCAAGTACGTTCCGTTGAAGTATAAGCGTTTCTCTTCTTCGGTCATGTTTGCTTTAGCAGTCGGGATCGTTGCGACAGTCGGAGCGGGAGGGTTCTCTTGGGAATTCAAACGATTATTGTGCTCCATGGGATGGACTACAGCCGTCGTCATTTGTCTTCGGGACGAGGGAAAATTTCCGCTCTAAAAAAGCACAAAAAAGATCAAGTTTTTTTATTTTATTTTTTCATCGTAACAATCGTTGCGGAATATAACACTACCGGCGCATCGACGGAATCTCTAGAGTCCCCTGAGGGGCGTGGCCCGTTGCGTGGGTTATTGTTTGGCGTTGAGGGTAAGACTGAGCCCATATGCTGCTGTTGTTGACGAAAAGATGCTCGCAAAGCCTGGGCCATCAAGTTATCTGGGTCTTGCAGTAAAGGATTAACGCGGACACGGCCCTCTTCTAGTAACGGGCTACCCGGGTGTAATAGTTTTTTGTGATGTGCTACAGAGCGTTGACGCCTGCGGTATACAAGGCAAAGTACAATACCCAGAATGTACAAGATGGTCAGTAAGCCAACGCTGATCCCAATAGCCAAGTAATCATTAGACTGCAAACCGCCTTCCGCTTTCTTGCTTTCTCCATGGAAACTGGATTCAGCTAAGCCTAATTTTCCATTCAAAAGAATAAGGGAAAAGAGAAAATCGATCATCAGTATTTTACTAATACCAAAAAAGTTTACAACATATGTAAAAAAATCCGAATAAATGTGTACCTGGACTGCCAGCGACCCGGAAAGCAACACAAGGTGAAAACACGCCCAAACGAGAATTCGCAGTATCTTTGCATAGCAAACGAACAAGAACTATCCGACCTTCTAAAACCGCTCGCTGTCGTGGGTCTCCCAACCACTGTTAATTCATCAAAATAATCATTATTATTATCATAATAATGACAAAACTAGCATTTTATCCAAAATAAAAGCTACCGGCGGTTTCCATGCATACAAGTCAAACCGAAGCTTACAGTGTTACTATTCATTATTGCGTCAAAACACTGGTGGCAATGTAGACCGACCTTACGAATGGCGCCATAATGCAATAATGAATAATGAACGGTAAGCGAATAAATAATGCTATTTGTTCTAAAAGGGACTTGTAGCTTAATCCGGCTTTGCTTCGTTCGGCATCTTTATTTTGGATGGCATAGTACTGTACTTTATGATAATCATGGAATTGTGTGACGTACTTGAAGGTAAGTCTTGCCCAATTCTCTGTACAAAGCGAAGGGCGGTTCTACGGAAGAGGTATTGTCTGCAATTACCCAGCCGGAAGTTGTTAAGTAATGGGCTTTGGAAACCACACATACTGGCGATAGAACCGCTTGGCCCTCTGTCCGCACATCTGTCATCGCAAAGAAACAATTAATAAAAAGGCATGAAAACATACGTTCGCTTTATGTGACCATCTTCTCCGCACTTCTACCTGATAAAGCAATTTCCGCACTCGGATTGATCAGCTGGCCCTTCAAAGGCATAAACACGAACGGCACTTTCTCGTAGGTGGCTCCATTGACGTAGTCTGCTAGAACGCATTCTAAAACAACATAAGGAAATTGTACCCAGGCAGTTAAAAAACAACCTCACGCAGTTCTTAAAGACGTATCATTTCTAATGAAGAGCTACAATATTTTAAAAAGATACTTCGAAAAGACCCATTTCAGCTAATTAAGGTTAGGTTTCTACCTTCCCTAAAGTCTCTGGAATGACATTATTTACCATAGGCATCGCTGTAGGCCTTCGTCCCGACAAAAGATGGGCTGAACTTACAAAATTGCTTTGTTAGCATTCTCATTTTTTTCTGTTGGGATTGTTTGCCACAAGGGAAGAGCTTGTACCGGACCAACTCTCCATGTATTGCATGTTTAGAATGCCGATGTGGAGTGTACTAGACCCGCATACTAGTAATTATGCATTTAGAAGCTGCAACTCCAGGAAAAATAGACGAAATGGGAAAAGAGGCGTTTTGTTTAGCCTACAGCTCACACTTCTTCACGCATATGGTAAGACAATAAGTCATTGACTGACTTTGACCCCGGGATTCTGTTTCTGTACGCAATTTCCTCTAAAAAAGATCTCTCCTACTTTAGTAGTGATTTATTTAGCAGCTTTGGGTTCGTCATTACTCAAAATTTCGTGTAGTAGGCGGCCATGACTTGCACCTCATTTTTAAATATTTACTGTCGAAAAGGGCAATACATTCATTTACGTAGATGACACACCAAGTCCTAGGACAGATGACACACCAAGTCCTAGGACAAGTCTGATTTAGACTTGCTGGGAAAAAGAAGTAGATACAATTTAAGGCAAAACTAATCATAAGGTTGACTAGTAAGCGCATTTTCTCGATGAGTCGGACTGTTTTCCTGGAACAGCGAGTGAGTTTTCGCAGTTTTGCTCCATTGGTCACGAAATTTAACGCTGTACAGGAAACGTAAAACGTGCAGAATGGACATAAACAATATGTTAACAGCCGTTGCGAACTCTGACTCCTGCGCCAACTTGATCAAAAGCATACGCGTTATTTGCAAAAGATTTAGTTGTTCCCAAAGTTATGAGCAAAATGGATATCCATAACCAAGTTCGATACTTGGTTTTAATCATTCTTGTAATCGCAGCTGTCGTTTCATGTACCGTCGATGAAGAAGTGACATGCTGGAATGACGCTTTCTATGAAGTCTCTACAAGTTTTTCATCTCGCGTAAGTATTGGCAAAACATCCGTATTATAATAAAACATACGTACATGTACTTCATTAGATATTGGAATTTGGCCTTTTGGCTTTTCGGAATTTGGCTTTTTGAACTTTCGGCTTTTGAAAGTTAAAAATTTATTTAGGAGTTGAATTAATGTATATTGTTTGGTTTAACTACCATAGAAACAAACGCTTAAATTTGTTTAGGTTTGCGACCACGTATTGAAGGAAATGCCCGTCGGTAACTACGATTGCGCTTGTGTCCCCAAGCCCAGGAGGATGAGGAGCTGGGGCAGGAGTGCGACCCACAGCTCTACGAAAGGGCAAACGTCTAGTTCGTTTGACCCGACTGTTGAAAACGTGGTTAGCAGTAATCCAAGTATACCACGTATAGCAAGCATTGAAAGCATAGAAAGCATAGAAGATATTGTGACGGGAACTTTCGTATCTCCTGGAGGGAACGTGAAGGGGTACTCTTACCAGAAAGAAATAAGTACCTATAAAAAGACCGGGAAAGCACCAGTGGTAAAAGGTTATGAATCGTTTCACGATCTTGCGACCGGTACTAAAACGATTACCAGATTTAGAAAACGCAGAGATTTGCCACAAGCCAATCCTTCATCAACTCCTTTTGCGTGCTACTACCAAGGCAAAGACTTCGTGAAAATTACGGGTAAGAATAACTGCTTCTGAGAATCAAGACCCTCTTAATCAATTGCAAGACTTGCAAAAAAGTCGCTTGACAAAAAGGTTAAGTATACTTACTATACCATAAATCGTTTTTTTCACGTTGAACAACACAACGAACGAGGAAAAATTATTGATTGTTGGAATGCGCTGAATCGGACGCAGAATGTTTAGTCAAATTTGGTCAACCTAAATACTGATTCGCGATACGGGGTGTTGTTGCATCAGAAGGAATGCGACCAAGAGTGCATATGAAACTAACCTGATTCCCTCATTCCCAGATTTCGTGAATCAAAACTTGGCAGAACTACTTGGCAGCAAATCACATCCATGTACACATGTCGTGTATTCTGCGGTCGAAATGGACGCAACCTGTCGTCTTACTTTAACTGGACTACCTACGAACGAGTTTGAGAACTTGAAGCTTCAAGCAAAAGAGAGTTCCGGGTTGCGATTGCTATTAGGCATCAAGCAGCAGGACCTCGAGAGATTGTTGGGCAATTACGATTGCTTGCGTACTTCCTTTGTGCCTTCCGTCACGTCCCTTTTAAAGAAGCTAGGCTTCGATGGCATCAGTTTAAATACCAACTCCTTTTCCTTCCAGAACCAGGAAAGGTTCCTTGGTCTTACGGCAGGACTACGTATTGCTTTGGATCAGCTCGGTGCCAACCAATACGGTGTTTCTTATCTCCTTACGCTCAACAATGTAACCCCTGCAAAGTCACCCAAGTCTAAAGATGATACCACGACCCAGCCAGGTGATTTAACGCAGTTGAATCACCTGATAGACGAGTACCATGTGTCTGACCTTAAAGATTCTGGCACGCTGCAGAGTGCGGGGGCAACAGCTAGCAAGATTATTCGGGCTAGTTTGATCTAAAAAATGCACCAGAAAAATTAGCATTTAATTATAGCTTCCCCCACGGGTAACAATGGGAGCACACCGAAACACTCCGAAACTTTAATAACACTATTCTCCTCGTCCTCATATCCAGTAATTTCCCTCTTTTGTTTAAGAAATGCACATTTTACTTCTACAACGGGGATGGGTTGGGATTGTTGCATACCAAATTTCGTCACATTGCAATAGCAAATGTGACTTAAAACTTGTTCCCTACTCCTTTTTCTTTTCCTTCTTCTCTGTTTCTTTTACCGGGAAATAATAAACAGTTCAATTCCCTTTCAACGAAGCTATAAAAATTCCTAAAAAAGGAGTTGAGGTTTAAAGCTTGCATCTTCTAAGACGAATAAGAGTCTGGCGCAATTACAGATTACACGTCCATTGCACCCACCAATTTAGCTCGAAATAGCGTGTGTCTTACTGAGACAGATCTGAGGGATGGGAAGACGACTGCAGGTGTTTTGCTCATCACTCAAGTCCGCCTGTCATAGAAAGTGCTTATCAGTCTCAAAAATCGGGTATTTTCAAAAAGATTTTCAAAAAGCTCGTGCAGTAATTATTTCTTCTCATTCTAAATCTCTTGATGCCAATCTTTGTTTCATTTTCAACGTTCCAAGCTTTCGCTGCTCTTGCAAAGTTGCTCCACTGGGAATGGACAACGAACGCTTACTACTACGTCTAAAATAATAATAAAAAATACAAGCACACGCTCATCTTATATAAGGATTCTCCTTCTTTCTATAACAGGATCATCGCGAGGCTATAAACTAAAACATTGATCTATCCCGGAAAAAGTATGACCTCCCATATAATGCCTCACGGCCAAACTAACAAGTTTCCATTTCTAATGTATTCCCCCGAGAAAAGCCTTAAAAACTAGGAGTTTAGTTTATGAGACCCCCTCCTGTCAATTATTAGGCAATCGGAATCTTTCTAGACAAGAAGATACATAGAACCAAACTGGGAGGACAGGGTAAAGGCCAGGTACTGCTTTAGGCTCTAATAAATGCCTTAAAAAACTTGATCTGAAACAGGAAAAAAAAGAGACTTCCGCACGAGATGCTCTGATTACTTACCTTCTATGCTATCCACGCAAGTGCCGTCATCGTCGCGGTAAACGGTCGTCGTGACATCGCACTGACATTGACAGGAGCCGCGCCGAACGGGATGAGCTGAACGATTTTGGGCGGTGCAGTACGACGCGGAACATTCTTCACCTGATATTCAAAAAAACGTGTGACACATTTATTGCAAAACCTACTCTTAACATCTGGTTTTGAATTCAAATCTAAGCTTGCATTTACGAATAAGTATTAGGGCTAAATCCAAAAACGATTCACTTTACCTTCTCCGAAAAACATGTCGCCTTGGAAATGCCGGCTAATAGTAACTCCATTCGATTTGGGAATGTTGGCCCAAACTTCCAAAGAACAAAACCACCAATACGCGTAGAACACAATTTGTTTCCAATTCGGGGACATGTTGATTCAACCGCAAGAAAACCATCAAGGGCCAACGTCACCTAGCAAGGAGGGTTAATTAAGTATAAATAATCCAAACGTCTCCCACATAATGCTCCAATAAACACTCACATCATTCCAAAAGTACCACATAACGTAGACATTCTGGGTGATTAAATACACAAACAAACTGCTTCAATTAACACACTTTTTCATCCATTGCATACACCCAGAAGCTTGTGGTAATCAACAACGGCCTGATCCAATTTGAAAACGAACTTTCGACAAGAAAATATATCTTGGAACAACTATATTTAGAGGCAGACATGCCAGAAGGGAGGGCAACGCCCTAAATGTGTCCAGCTTTAAGTGGTGTTAGGCTTTTCAGCGATAATAAACGGCAAGGAAATGGAGATCAAGTGATCCAAGCATTTCCCAAACCAGAAAAGCCTGTTTTTTTAACCCATCCAACTCGCTTTTCGGCCTTGTTTGACAATTAGTCGTTCCAAACTCACCCCTTTTCAACCCCAGAGCCTTCTTTATAATCTTGGGTCTCCAAGATATATTGCTGCTTTTAGCTAAAACAACATCACAAGATAACTTTTATCTCCCTCGGAATTATTTTTTAAGAAACAGGAAAGATATAGGGGGTAACAGAATCTCCATCCTGGAGCGGTCTGGCTCTATCCCTTGTTAGTTACAATCCTTCGGTTCCACCCATAAAATGTCAAAACTGGACATTTTCTTCCCCAACAAAAACGTGCTCCACAGCAGGTAAATGTTTTTTATGGGATATAATTGGCAATTACATCCCTTTTTTCTTATCTTCTCTCTTTTCCCCTTACAGCATCCTAAGCTTCCGTATACGAGTATTTCAAATAACGGTACTGGCGAGCTATAAGTACATCAATTTACGCAATACAGGGTAAATACAAGCAGATGATTACAAACAATCAGTCCAGATTTAAAAGCAAGACGCGTCCTTTTTATGCTGCGTGACTGCTGGTCATCTTTCAAATAAATTAAAGCCTTTAGGATGCCACTGCGACTTCCTGGGTTAGTTTTTTGTCTCATATAATACATTGCTACGAAAGCCTACATTGACACGAAACTCACGTAACAATTTTCCTTGTACTCTCCCTAGTCCTCGAGAATCTAATTAAAAGAAGGGTCAGGTTCAACCTTAGCATTGACCACACACATGGAAAGTCTTGCTAACCATCCGCTGTTAGCGAAATGCTTCTTTTGGCTTTTAGGTAAGTGTCGAAAAACAAGTTACATAAAGAGCAAGAAACAAAAGTTGCATTACGGAGTTATAGTGGATTAAAATAAAAGTCGAGTGTTTATAGGATCTTTTCAGCAGGAGTTCTTATCGTGTTGCTCTTCAAGGCTTTTCAAATCTAACTTGTATATTAGGTAGCTTTTCCTTGTAGTAAACTGGCCCTCGTCTGATAGGGCAAAGGACGCACAAGACCATCTGCTGCTGCTCGCACAGAGGTAGTTAACTATTAAAACACTTGAAGTTTCCATGGGATAAGGCAAGATCTCATACACACCGCACCGCATGTCCAGGTAAATGACCTAATAAGCATGCAGTGGTATTTACTTCGTAAGCAACATTTTCGTACCGATCCTGCTAAGAAAAGCAGGTCCTTCCCCAAAAAACAATAAACTTGTACAGTTCTTAATACATGCGCAAGTTTAAAGACCTAAAATAACGGGAAATTGATAAATTACAAGTTTTCCGCAGTTTTATTTTTTTCTTTAAATTTGCTTTCTTTAAATGACATTGGCAAAAAATAAAGTAATTTCCGTTTTTAATGTAGCTTGCTTTAGCATTACAACTTTATTTCGCAGTGTTTTATAGTTCCATTCGCGTTTCGCATAGAAGCCATAAAGGCATTTAATGGCTTAGAATTCGCTTTGCAATTAAGTTCGCAATTAATGACCAAATAAGATATATAGGAAAATAAGGCTGCAGTTTAAAATAAACTTACTTTATTGCCCATGCGCAATTACGTAAATTTTGTTATCTTAACAAGATTATTACGGCAACACGTAATTCAAATTTTAATTTTTTGCAAAACGAAAAAACGAATAATTTCAAATAAAATACTTTCATATGGCACACTAGGCTTAAAACCACTTAACCGTCGATACTATCCAATAAAGTACTTAAATATTATCTAAACTTTTAGTATTGTTTTATACTTAACACTTTAAAAATCATTTACCCATTTCACTTGAATTTAAATAGTACTAAATAGCGGTAGAAATTGTAAGATATTTAGCGTTGGAAGTTTATTACTAAATAATGTTGTTAGGTCCAATCCACCCAATCTACAATAAGGTATTACTTAGTTCGAAAATACTATCATCAAAAAAGACGAACCAATTACTGGAGAGAACTGCCGACTAAGATTCATGCAGTCTTTTAACAACTTCGGATTTCTTCATTCTCGAATAGTTTATGATTAATGGTTTTAGACCTACCAAGGTTTTTTACCTGCAGTAAGTTACCTTCGGCTTTTTGACGTTTTAGATTCGATGTTATAGTCAAACTTTCCAAATTCCAGGATTTGGAAATTAATCTTGATTATAATAGTCCTTTGCCCTGACTACTTTGTTTTCTATCTCACGCGTCTGGTTGGTAAATATTAACTCCAAGAGCACGGAAACTTGTCAAAGTTAAATCCGCAAATCCTGCAGGACAGCACTTTACCGTAGTAAAATCCTTCCACTCCTTTGCTTTTTCACACATTAACCCATTCATCGAATGAAGTCCTAAAATTAGCGTCACGCACGATGGCACGAAGGCACTTTTTCGGCCATGCTCATATTGTCAATCTCCAAGAGCCGCGCGAAATCCATTACCACTAGTCGCATCTTCTTCTCCAAAAAAGAAAATCTTTTCCCAGGCCATTCAGTCTCGAGTGAATGACTTCGTTTCTTTCCCTTTTTAAACAAAGTCAACGGGGAAAAAACACAACAGCTTGGAAAACACCAATTTGCTTGTCGCTAAGTTAAAATAATGGTCCGAAAATGTATCATCCTTGAATCAGCAATTTCAGAAAATCACCCCAACCCGTGTGTATAACATCCAACAAAGATAACGAAGGACTGCCGTTTGAAGAAATGGAACTTATCAATCCTCGGGATGGGTTGTGATGTTATCGAACTTCACAATTGAGGAGTAATAGTTGGTGCCTTGTGTCCACAAGGAAGATTGCCGGTGCACTGACTCTGGACTAACACTCTCGCCATTGTGGCTGCAGCCAAGCGGATCGCTCTGATTGAGCAGAGTCATGGACGCATCCCAAGGAACTATCCCAACATACACTACAGTTCAAAGAAGTACCTGTCTGACATCACATAACCATTTCTTGACATGCCTATAGTACTCATTGCCTCTACCTCAGAACTGGACAAAATTCTCCACTTTTTTGTACCTCATCATCTGTCGTCCACCGGAAAAGTGAAAAGGCCGCGACCAGCCAGATTGATGTTCCCAGCCTTTTTGATCAGCTTTTTTTCAGACTTTTTTCTTTTTTACTGTGCTCATGTTAAAGCCAAAATAACTCTTTGTCGCTAACTAGAAGTAACGGATATAAGCCTGATGCTTTGGGTGTAAGTCTTGTAAGTCTGTAACTATGCAGCGGCAACGGAAACTTAACGTATTTGGTAAAGTTAAGCTCGGAAGGCACACAACAGGTGTTGTACACCTCAGACCATGACACCTGTGCTGAAAAATTACACCGTTATTTTCCAACATCGGTATAGTCTTCCATTTGCTTCTTCCTAGGATCCTGACAAGAAAAAGTGAGGTTTTTTTATTTGTCGAGTTTTGGCGATTTACTTGGCACTGAACTTTGCATTCTGAATCTTCATCCTTTACAGCTTCCTCAACACAATTCATTGACGGACCGTTAGGAGTTGCAAGGTTTCCTTCTTATAACACTAATTAAGCCCCAATCCATGATTTGAGGGTGTAGGGAGTGCAAAAAATTAGGTATAAGTTAACTAATTAGCCAATTTTAACATTTTAATTTCACACTAAAGATAATTATACCATCTAAACGCCTCTAGAGCAGTAGCAGAAAACACGGCTCGCCACGATCCTCAACTATTCATTAAAACACGGCAATTACTTAAACGAGAGACCCCGGGGAGCGTCAGCATCGCAAAAAGAGGAAAAAAAGTTAGAAAATAAAATAATATGATTTAAATCATATTATTTTACTTTCTAACTTTTTTCTTCCTTTTTGGATTGGATTGCAGCTTCCTAGAAACTAAATTCTACCGGGCAATGCTAGTCATGTTCTAACTATGGATAGTAACGGATAATGCTTACAGGTAATAAACAAAACAAAAGGAAACGTGATGCTGATGAAGAAGTAAACAAGATTCCCGAGTATTAGATTTTGAAGACAAGTTTCCAAACGGCAGATGCTTTTCAATCTCCAAGTTCAGTGTCCTTTCCCAAAACTAAAAACGAAGAAAAAAATCATGTACCGTTCCAAGTTATTCCAAGGTTTGCAACTACACTGAATGGTTGAAAGTTCTTCGAGAACGTTAGGGGTTTTAAGAGTTGGCAATAATTTTAACCAAGACTCTACAGAATCATCCTAGAACTTTACTTTGTTCCCTAAAGCGAATGTACGTTAACAAGTGAGGATCCCTGGGGGTTTTCGTTTGAGATGGTTGTTGCGATGTTGAAAACTTACAGTTGCTGATAAAGTCGTGCCCTGAATCTAACACATCCATTAAATGGACGGAACGGAGATGTCGATACTCTAGGGTCTAAGCCATTAAGCATTCAGGTAAAGACATCCATCCTGAGGGCCATTTAACCCATAATTTTCACGATTTACCTGAAAGTTAAAATCTGGAAAGGAAAAGGAAGAACAAGAGCAAATTGCTTTTGCTTCAGCCTCCTTTTATCTTGCGCTTCGGTGCGCTACGTGAGAAATCTCATTTCCAACAGAGGATTCATCCAAATTTGAGAAAAGAAAACGAACGGTTCGACCATTTCGGAGACTTGAGCTATTTATTCTACTATATGAAGTCTTTTTCACTACGTAACGACTGTGCGTGGATGCTCCGATAACGGGAGCTAGTTCTGCTCGAAAAATTTATTTCACAGTGAAGTGAGGTGTGAATACCATGTGAAAGTCGTTATAACACCTATTTCGAAAGCCACAACATGACTTTGAGGAGACAGAAAAGCGATTTTTTAACCTTTGATATTTTTCCCTTGACTATTAATCAAAAATCCCCAAACTTTTACAGGAGTATCCAAAAAATTATTCATAGTGCGGTTAAGGTAGCACTACAGTCAACTGGGATGAATTGTAATTTTCAATACAATTTTTGGAGAGAAAAAGTAAAAGTAAATGAAATTATTCTGACTTCAGCATCTTAGTATTTATGCATTTTTGCCGGGAGATATGGTACAAAACTGTCCAAATGATGGATCAAGTATCAAATGGCCTTGCCACCAAACTACAAAGTATTCGATACCTGTTGAGCCTCAAGACTAAATGCTGTGAATGGGTAAATAGGCATTTGAAAGGCAAATCATTGCCGTCAGTGGCCCACAAGCCGAAGTTCCTCTGGGTGACACCAAACCCGGAGCTTTCCTCTTCAAACATATTTAATCTTGGAACACCTTCTACGAAACGAGACAAGCTAGTGGAATACGACCTTGCAGTGCACACATAACTTCTCTTTACCCACTTAATATTGAAATTGTTTTATTTACATCTTTGACTGACACTTCTGCAAGCATTCAACAGTGGAAACTTCAACTTTAATAGCAAGGTTTATAACAGCTTATTCATTGCTGACAATTTCGCTTACAGTAACGAACTGACAGGAGAAAGTAATGTAAGTTTCATTTCGACACCAAGAAATCTCCAGCTTCCCCGTCACGAAGAAGATGAATGGCTTAATGAGACTTCCATATTCAGCAAACTTTGTGGGAAAAAAAAGCGTGGCTTGGAACGTGACGTACCGGTGAAAGTATTACACAGGTATTCAATCACTTAGCTTTTTGAAGTGTTTGTGGTGTCACAGAAAAACTCTTGTGAAAAGACTTAATCGTGGAAAAGCTTTTTGGATCATCAACTTATTTTGATAGAAAAAGTGTTCTAGATGTGATAAGAATCAGAGGAATGAGAGCAATAGTTTTAACACCTAGGTTTCCGGACGCTAGCGTAGGTTTTAAAAGAATTTACGAGGTCGTAAGTGTGCAGTGAAGTGTGGATTATAAACATTTATGGAGATTTCGGAACAGAGGGATTCCATCGAAGGAATGCCCTTAAACCCAAGCAGTCGTTCTGCAACTCCAGCAACTGTTTTACAATGACGAGAACTTGCATCAAAACACCGTCAGGGCGTTTTAATGTGTTTCAGCTCGGCAATGGCAAAAGGATAAGAATGGTCTAAAGAAAACACCGCAAAGGATTTATAACGTTTAGAACATAAAACGGTTATATCTGATCGGGCGATGTCTTCATTATTAGAATTGGACAACTAAAATACATACGAACTATTGCATACGATCTTCGAGGTAGAAGTTGCAAAAAATAAATCTAATTCTTGGTGAATTACAGGGATTTTTTAATGCATTTGTTTCGCTTCATGTTGGTGTGAGACTTTCTGACGCTTCACGAAAACGTGTTTTAGCGGAGACACGGCGGAAATGGCGAACCATTACGCAAATGGCACGTAGCCAAATCTTGCACTATGATTAGCCATATCTCGACAAAGCACAGCTCTTGGGTTTGCACACCTGATAAGTGTTTGGACAAGGACGGGACTCACCGTGTTGTTTGCAGTAAATCGGTCCATCGTCACCATTATTTGTAGTATGCAAATGAGAACCCCACTCACGAGGTGAAAAACGAAAATGAAAACAAAGAAATTTTGAACGCCCTCTATGATAAAAGACCCAAACTTCGACGAAAACAAGACCTTGTGATTCCTGAGGCGAAAGTTTTGAAAACGACGCGATCTTCATTAGTTGTAAAAAATAAGCCTGTAATATTTAATTAATAATGCTTAAGATTAATTTACTAATTGTTAAGATTAATTTACCGCTTTGTAGAGTGTTTCTGAGCTCTACAGAGTAACATCCAGTTATGGCTAATCTTGCAACTGCAAAGGATAGATTTCAGTCCATCAACTCGTTACTTTCTTTATTGCAATCTTTGGAAGGCCAAGAAACCGTCGTGGAATTAAGAAACGAATCGGCAGTTAAAGGAACAGTTTTACAAGTTGATGGGTGAGTTTGTTCTTTGCAAGATCACGCTAAGTCTTAGCATTTATGATTAGATTCATGAACGTTACTTTGACGAACGCGTTGATGTATGACCAAGATGGCAAAGAGTTACGTTTTGAACACTTCTTTATAAAAGCGCGAAATATTCGCTTTGTGCAGATTCCGGATCAAGTAATACCACACTTGATTCTTCCCCTTCCCTCCCCCTTCTTTACTAATTAACTCCTTTCCACTCGATTAGGTGAATATTTCAACAGCTATCTCAGATCAAATCCAGAAAGTGACTGGGAAAAAGACATTTAACATGCAAACTACCACCAAAGCCAAATTAGCTCGTAAAAGACATCGTGAAACTCTACGACTTATGCAACAAGACCAAGACGGATCTCAACCCCAAACTGGCCCTTCTTCAGCAACTCCACAAACATAATTTTTAAACCGAAGACATTTGTATATTTCAAGAAGAGACACATCAACATTTGCACCTCTCATATTCAATACATACAGGTTATTTCGCATCAAACCAAAGACTTTGGGATATGGAAGTGGAAGTATTAATCTATTTCTCTCCGTTATCTTTAAGAAAGGGAGGAATCCATACCGCTGGTATTTCCGGCAGCTGCAGCTAAGACATGAACTTGTTGCGCTTTGCTCCAGTTATAAACTTGGCCAGGACCAAACGGCTCTAATCTCGGTAGCGTGGGAGTTGACAACCCAATTTCAGGTTTTCGAGACGCATCTAAATAACTTTCCCAGTCATCTCCCTTGCATACTGTAAAGTTTACGTACCTCTATTGTTGACTTTTTGGTCTGCTGGAATGTACTTTGATAAGCGTACAGCAGGAAGAGGCAAGAATCCCCCCATTAAGGGCATAACGTCCAACGAAACCACGTGTTTAGCTGATCCTTCCATAGTTACCACTCCTAAAATTTAGAAACGCAAAAAGTTGCATTTTTAAAAAAAAATTCAAATGCTCTTTTCTATCTTATTTTACCTGCTGTGCGTCCACAAACGGCCCACATTGTCTGGTCAGCCAGTACTTCGTACATGAGCGAATTATTATCGGTAACGTGTCCTGGAGCGACGGTTAACGTCATTTGACACATATTCCCCGACCGGCAGAAATCGCTACCTTTAGTCGGTTCTACTCTAGACTTGATCGTATAAAGAGTCTAAAGTAAAAAAGAAAAAAAAAGTTTTCAGTGACTAATGGACAAGTTCATAGCTTGTAGTTACATCAATAGTTAACACATCAAACAAAAAACGTACCTTGTAATCGCTAACATCAATTGAATGTTTGTACGGAAACCAGACTTCAGAATCTCCTGGCTTGTATTTCATGGTAAACTCTGCTTTGATTGCCCCAAAATTTCCATCTTGTTCAAGAATTTCCCACAAGAAATTCGCAGATTGCTCTTGAGAAATATTCTAGAACATAAAATGAAACTAAATGAAAATGAAAAAAAATCGTATTACCAAGAACTGATGATTCGGGTTTTGACTGATGAATGTAAGACCCTCAACCTTGTTGTCCGTCAGAACTAACGCAGGTTCCGAGACGCAAAATGCACGTTCAAAGGCAGTGGACCCATGGACGACTACTTGCAAGTATTTTCGTAAGTGCGCGGTATGCAATTTGTGATGAACCATGAATGGTGGAGTAAAGTGAAGTACAATATCGTGTAATTTCGGTGTCCAATGCGACTGGAGTGTCACTTTGTGTTCAATGGTATTTGAGTCTTTTTGTTGCAACAAGTCTGCCATAACTCGGACTTGAATTGCCATAGATTCAAAAGCTTTCAAGGCACGTATCTGAATATCTGTTTCCCTTTTAAACTCTTCATTAGCGTCCAACTTGATAAGCAACCCCCGAGAAGCCCAAATCCGTAACGAACTTGCCTACCATCACCAAACCATTAGCCCAAAGGTACTAAAACTGAGGGAAAAAGGGAGAAATGCCCACATACTTCATAAAGAGGTTCGCTCCCCATCATGATCACTAGATCGATTTGCTGTTGTATTCCAGCCAGTAAATCGCAGCTCGCTTTGCGTAACTGTATCGTAGGCATTTGCTTAGCTATCGTCAACGGAAACGGTCGTGTTGGGGCTTGGCCAATAAACTCTAGCTGCAAACAACGAAAAATGACCTGATTGAACAAATAAACACCTTCAATTCCAGCCTGTAAACGAAAGTATGATTATTTTCAGCCGCAAAAATGATCATTCTTGAAGATTACTTTTAAGTAAAGAACGATTTCGTTTAAGCCAGGATTTATAATGAGATTCTCAGCTGAGAACGACAAGGAAGAGTCTTGTTTAATTATGGGAGTATCCGTCACTTGTGTATGGTGGCTATCTTTCCTCCTTGAAAGAAATTTGTGTAAAAAAGTTAAATACAGTCACTGTTACGAATTTTTTAATCATCTACTTTAAGAGTTTGTGGACATTTTGACAAGCTAACCCCACAGAGCTCAAACCTCCGTCTTGTTTGTAAAACTGCTGTTCTTGCATACTAAGTCTGCTTGAGAAGAGTCCGAATTTTCCATCTTCAATCTCACCAGCTTGGGGACTTAAAAATACGTTAACGGGTGAGTCAGCCGAGTTCGGTGAAACTGTTGGTTTGTGCTTGACGCTTATTTTCCGATCGGCAACTAAAATAAGATATGTAAATGTATTAGCTCTGGATGTGTTTAATTTAGCAAAATTACTCTCTTTCTTGGACTCGGCCTTGTAGGCCGTCAACGAAACTAACACGTGATTGCAAACCAAAGCTCGCGGAAAAGAACTCTCCACGGTTAAGGTTAACTCGATGAGAGAATCGCAGACGATCACTTTGTGTTGCGCTTCCCCTTTTACAACAGCCGACGAAACCTTCAGAATTGATTTGCTGGGCAAACATCGCGGGTTATCTAAGAGAAACAAGACGCTGAACTCCGCAACATGATACCAAAACAATTTGCAAAACAAAAAAGAAGGTAATCTAAATAAAATTAAAAACTAACCAAAAAAGCGGATAAATTACCTTTCAATTCTTTAGCTCCCAAGATCATTTCATCGAAGTAATGCTTTCGTCTTTCTTCGCTCAAATAATCGTACGCTGCAATACACGCACAAGCTTTTACATACCTAATAAAATAAATTGTAAAAAAATCCTTATAATATTTATAACTCTAAGGAGGATTACTTTTCAGTATCTTGCATGGCATTATAAACCTCCGCCAGTTCTACATGCGTAGCAGCGACTAATGTGTCCCATTTTTCCTCTGCAAAACTTTTCAAAGAATCGCTTAGAAAAACAGCCGCTTTATGTGGTTCTCCGAGTTTGACATAAAAACGAGCTAAATTTCGGCCAATGGATCTAGCCGAACGTAAACGTCCAACATGTTTATACGTTCCCATAGCGAGTTCACTTAACTCCTAAAAGAAACATTAACAAGTGAGCTCATGAGCAGTAAAAAAATCGTAAAATATGACAAATTACCAAATAATGGCGCTTGAAAAGTTCTTTGGAAGACAGGCTTTCTTTTAGCTTGTCTACCGGGCTGGGCTGCTGTGATCCATCCGGAGTACAGCACTCCAACATGCCTGTGGATAACGTAACGACTTTATGGAGATGTTCGCTTTTCAACACAGCGTCTGGTAGCAGACCACACAATTGGCCCACTTCGTACAGCTGAAATATGACGGCCATTATGACTAGGAAAGATAAACACACGGATTTCCCGTAGTAACTATATACCTTATCCTTGGCCACGCCCCATAATCCCGCCGTATGCAACGCAAATTGATCGCTCTGTTGGGTACCAGTAGTGGCAGCTGCATGACGTTGACATGCCTGCAGGATTTCCAAACAGGACAAAAACACCCAACACGGCACCGCTCCTTCCACCATGACCACGCCCAGAATCCGCAATTCATGCACGCAATTTTGTAAATACGGCAGACAACGCTGTGCGACCTACATTTTTAGCACAATACTGTTAAAACCTTTCTGAAACATACAGTTTGTTGTAAAAGGAAAAATGCCACAAAAATCGCATGTTGAAATCATGATGAATATTTGTAGACTACATTATTCTAAAAACAACGGAATTTGTTTCAAATTTTTCAAATAGCTGTTCACGAGTTATTTGCATGCAAACTTTCGTTCCTGATGTCACAGACATTCTATGGCCTAGTTTACGAGACTGATTACCATAGTTACTGTTTCCTTTAGTACTCTCAACGCAAAGCAATCTCTCTCGGGTAACCACGGATACATATGATATATGTCTAGGATATGTATAGGATATATGTTTGTGGTGTTAAAATGCCAAATGATTCTATTTAATGGATTTTTTTCTCCAATATCTTAATTACTTCCTAATTATATGGAACGCAAAATATAACTAGAAATTAGATTAGTTTTTAGATTTATTAAATAGGAAGTCGCTCATTGGTTACTCAGCTTGCCCTGTAAGCTTACCTCTCCGAGTTTGTTTTGGGTGAAAAGAAGCGAGCACTGCCGAGCCAAGAGATAATTACGGAAATCAATCAACGAGGTGCTCTTATTTTCAATCTTGGTTCTTAAATTCTGGTTCGCATCACTGTCCATAGCTAAACAAACTCCGTTCCATACTTGGGGAGGCGACTGAAAACTGCACAGCCATTTAGGAATTTCTGAGAAAATTGAAAGGAGAATTTTTAAAAGTTTTGATAAGTTTCTCGGTGGGTTTCCGGTTTCCTGCGAAAAGTTTTACCTCCCATGGTGGAATTTAGCACGAATTGGGTAAACAACGCATCAAGCTCATCATACTGGACCAACGCTTCATCGTGCAATCCCAGCATTTCGAACACGAACGCTAATTCTTCCTGACAAGGACGTAATGGAAAATTACGTCAGAGAACTGAGTCACTTGATCTGTCCGTACTTGCATGAGAAAATAATCTGCAAAATTCCAAGTGGGGTCATTTCTATGCTCACGCCTTGTTCGCATGTTATCTTCGAATTTGGTGATCACTCGATTGAATCCAGCCAAAAGCGCTTGTCGGACGCGGAACAAACATGTTTGCCAAGAATCCGAAGACCGGGAATCCACTTTATTGGGGTCCAGAACGGATATGCATCTATGCAGAGGTCAAGCGAAGGTTATGATCCAATCTTTCTATGAATAACCATCACCTTTCGGGATTCTTGCCCCCGAAATCGCTCCTGATACGATCCAGAACTGTGGTGCGAGGTAAAAGCTTATTTCCTTTCCGCGAATCCGAGTTTTCCACCACAATAATGAGCCAGTCAGGGTTTTCCGAGCCTCGAACTTGGCTAAACCATGTCTGAATTCCATCTCTTGCGCTTGACTTGTACACTTCCAAGTCCTAAATTTAGCCAAAATAAACAAAACCGGGTTTTTGCAAAACGTTAGACCAAAAGAATAAAAAAAGGTTAGAAAACAAAGACTTTTATTGTACCGAGCAATCCAGCCAATAAGTATGCAAAACTTGTCTGCCCCTCAATTTGGGGATGTGATCAGTTTCTTTCGCTGGCGAATATGCAGCGTCAAAGAGCTGGAAACCAGCTGAAAGTGTTACAGCTCGTGGAATGCGACCATAAGAACGCTTCCATTCAATCGTTTCATGCGCCAAACCTTGGCTCAACAACACTTCCAATGTGCCAAATAGCTCTACATCCCCAGCATCTAAAATAAAAATAGTCAAAAACCAGAAACCACAAATTGTTAGTAATTACACGAGTGAATAAACAACAAATAATTACACGAGTGTTAAATAAAACCACCGGTTTTAATTAACATTCGTATAACTTCTTATTATAATAACGCGAATTCCCTAACAACTTCCTACTCGGAAAAAAAATAAGAAGAATCATTTTTAGCAAGTCTTGAGATCACGTCAAATCGCGTGACTGTACTGAAAACAATAAAAAGTGAATTTAAAATTTTCTCAATGTTTCCACGCATAACTCGACAACTAGTTCTCGCTTAACGAATAGGGACTATATAGGACCTTTTTGACTAGACTTTCGCTCTATTGTTTGTTGAAAATTGATTGTCAGGGGGTTAATGCAATTTTGGAGGATAAAATAAACCATAAAATGCCTTACATGTAGTAACGGGTTTAGTCTCCATGGCGCCAATGTTCTGCCAATCAACGACACGTGATCAGACAATACCGGACACCTGTGAGAAAAAAACATCCATAAAAAACATTAAATCCAAAGTTTAACTTTTTCGTTTTGTTTCGTGTGGTTATCTTGTAACAAACCACTCTCCAACGCAGACTGATAATAAAAGAAACTTAATCCAGCTTCGCGCCCCCCTCCCTATGTTGCAAAGCCTTGGTGAGGTCAAGTGTAAACGAGCTTATGTTTCGTTAAAGAACTCCATAAGTCGAAAAAGGAATAAAAAGGAGGAAAAAGATACAACTACATTATGCGTGCAAACCGCCATAGCTTCACAGTTTGTTTACCATAACAGTTTGGCGCCGTGCCAAAGCAGATTTTTGCATAATTTCGATGCAAAGTAACCGGTTTTCGCTCCGTTTGCTTAATTACAGCCTCGTCTGATGCTACTGCATCTATTCGACAAGCCCATTCAAACAACACAAAGTTATTTTAGGTGGATCACCTCACTGGCAATGATCAAACCGACTGTTGTAAGCTGTTAGTCAAAGCTAAAAGTTCTGCGTTCGCAGTCTCTCCATATTACCACACAAAAACCCCGAAAGCGGGTCGGTCGTGCGAGTGGAAAATCGAGGAAGAAAATCCCTTGGAACGTCCCACGTGTCTGCCAGTCTGATCTCAGCTATTATGCAGAGAAGAAGCAATCTCCCATTTTGGCCGGCGTGACTTGTTTTTCTTACAGTTTTTTGTACAAAAGTTCACCGGACCGGACCGTGTTGCTTTTTAAGGTTTTCGCACTACTTTGACTAAATTTTTGCTCAACGACGCTAGTTCTTCGCTCCTTTGTAAATTGGTTTCCTCTTTTTTATTCATTTATTTATTTCCCGTTAGCAAAAAGAGACCGGTTTTAGGGAGAGGCACGATTTTTGCCAATACTATGCCAATTATGCAGTGTTATGTTGGGCTCTGATGCCAGATTGAATCACGACAAGTCATTTGGCCTTTTATATGCATTGATTAACTTGGAAAGCGTGCGAAAAAGGTTCTTTATTTATTGGGGAGTTTTCGAGTGCGTCGGGAACGGAAGGAAAGTGAATTAGAAATTCGGACGAGGGAAAAGTTTTAGCTTCATCACCAAATATGGCTTGCTGTTGGTGGGACCTAGTCTGGAAATGCCTTAGGACCTGCGTGGCAAGATACGGTCTTTTGGTGAGTCGACTATAGACAGTATTTTACAGTTCTTTTTTTTTCTTCTTCTTTTGACCTTTTTTGCATGGTTGGAATGGTAAGATTTTGTGTCCTTTCCTCTCCTTTTTATTGTTGAGAAAAACGTAAAGGTGATGAGGCTACGTCCTTGCCTATTTAAGGGCCTGACTTTCCCTTCTTTTGTCGTTCATTGTTGCCTGAGAGATCGCAATAATGCTCAAATAAATCTCTTTTTTGTGTCTAGTTGATTTGGGTGGGCATTAACTGGCTCGTTTTCTGGAGCACGTACAGGATGTATAAGGGACAACCTCAGTACTTTTACTTACGAAATATCCTCGGAGTAAGTTTTCCCTTTTCACATATCCTAAGAGAAAAAAATAAAAGAAAGAAATTTACGGGACATAAACTGACACATGACACCCATAATGGCACATTAAAACTCACCAAAAAAGTAAACTAAAATAAAATAAGTCGTAAAAAAAGGCTTCAAATTAGCGCTGGCAGAATTACGGTCTTTAAACAAACTTTGCTGTTGAAAACTTACAATGTATAGTGAATTTTTCGGGGCTTTGAAACAGCATCACCACGGTTTGTTTTCTTTTCCGATGAATGGCTGTTATCAAAGTTAAAGATAATGTTTAGAGATGGCGACTGTAATTCTCAAGATGCCTTAGATCCAGTGTCAAAAAGTGCTGTGATAAACAGTCAGTCTATCTTTGCAGTCCTAAACTTCTCAACCAAACGCAAAAGCTTCAACGCAAGCATTAAGAATCCCAATTCTTTACTTTGTAATCGTGGTTGACTGCGTTTAATTTAAGTTATGGCGCGGATGACCGAATTCTGACGTGCAGCGAATCCGAGCCCAATTGTTTTCTTTTCCTTTTGAAAAGTTTTATAAATTTTAAAGCTCTTGACGGTAGCTCGTTTTTCATTTAAAAGACACTAACCACTGACAAAAAGTAATATTTAAAAAAAATATAAATAAATAAATAAAGTACCCATAGCACCTGAGAGCTTTGTTGTTTGTTGACTGTTTTAAGGCCACGGTGTACTGTAAGTAATTGATCCTATTTTGTCAAAAGATGGCACTGGTGTCATACCATTTCTCACTGTAATTTCATAAGCTTTAAACAAGAAATTAAAAGAAACAGAACGAGATAACTGAAAAAATGTTTTTCTAGAAATATCTTAATAACAAAATCTACCTTATCTGCTGCTTAAGATTTTGGTACATGATTTATTTAAACTTCTCATAACTTGAACACTATGAAAAAAATTAGTGAAACCGAAATTAAAAATGAAAATCAGCAAACAAAGTAGATCTATACATCCCATGCATTACTGTCACAATACAATTTCATTGCATTGCACAGAGAATGATAATTTTTTAATAAAAATTTGCCATGCTGAAGCGCCGTAATATGTTCCAGTACACCGTTGACCTAAGAACGGGAAATAAACAGTAACCATGGTAACAAGCGACATAAGCCTTATTTTGCCATGTCAGTGACGTTCCGACCAAAAGTTTGCATCCGATTAAAACGTGAAAAGGTTGCGGAAAATTTTGAAATAAAGTCATCATTCTTAGATAATGTAGCCTACAAGTATCCATAAAAATCTCACCATTTGATTGTGGTGGCTTTTGACCTTTAAACCGTTACCCTAGACAGTGTGAATTTACGAATGACGTTTAAACTCCCACAATTAGTGTTGATATTGAGTATTAAAATTTTTTAAGAGCTAATAAATGGTTTTATAGCGAGGATTATGCATATCACGCGGTACAGGCGCGATGCTTAATCTCGGCTGCTGTGTAGTTCTCTTACCCATGTGCCGCATTTTAACTACACTGGTTCGCCAATGCTCCAGCAAAATCTCGCGCCAAATTACCATTCTTGTGCTGGATCGGGCTAAAGTATGTCACATAGTTTGCGCCTACACCATCATCCTCGCTTCCGGTAAAGCCATATACAACAGAGATATTCTCTGTTGTAGAGATTTTAGTGTTCTTAATTCATATGCTTTTTTTATTACTTATTCAGTGGCTCACACGATAGCGCATATTCTCAACGCTATCAATTTCTCCAACTACTACAACTTGGCTTATCCGGAAGTCAATTTAGCGCACTACCCAGGTCAAGTAAGTTGTTTTAAACTTTTTTTTTAAACTTATACTCAAAAGCCAGTATGAATCTCGAGTCTGAGTCATTTTCTGTTGAAAGAAAAGAAAGGAAAAAACTTTCAACCGTCGACGTCTAAACAAGTCGTTCGGTTTTTTCACCCTTTTCTTCTCGTCTATTTAAAATGGCGATTCTAAATCCCCATGCTAAAAACCCGAGTTTTACGTCCAATTTACGAGTGGTTTGTCTTCTGACATTGGCCAGTTGCTCGACGCTTATCGCATTCAACCCATCACGATACTAATTCCTTAGCTTACGACTCTTAACTAAAATTCAAACTAAAATGTCTTTTTTGTTATTAAGAATTTATTTTATTTTAATTCCATTTTAGATTAACTGAAATTATTAACCTTTTACTTTTTTTATTATTTCAAACCTATTTTGCTTTACTTTAAAACTGCGTTTTAATTTAATTTAAGGTTGTAATTTAAGTTATTTTATTTAAAGTTTCACATTTTAATTAATGTAATCTAGCTTAATCTGTTTAATATAGGTTACAGTTTTTAATATATTTTTTTCTCGTGGTTCATAGGATCCTTTCACGATGCTACTCACTACAGGTTAGTTTTTCAACGTAAACATGGGGTTCTTGTGACTTGTGAAATTATTATATTTTTGAAAACACTTTTTTTGCTGTTTTTTCTTTAGTGCCAGGGGTCACAGGGTTACTTATGGTGATAGTGCTTCTGGCCTTGGTCATCACATCCAGCAAGCCTTTCCGGAGTCAGCATTTTAATGCGTTTTGGTACACACATCATTTGTTTGCCCTCTTTATGATTCTGCTGGTATGCCATCCACTTGGGTAGGTGCGTATATCGCGTAACTCAACAGACCCCCGTACTTAACGAGTACTGTATTCTTTTCTCCTCATGTCTTTCACACAGAGGCGTTCTCAAGGAACAAGTTAACATCCAACAACATGAGCCTGGCTGTCTTCTCGTTTCAAATGACACGCAGCATCTAGTCATTGAAGCTCTGCCAGAACCCGAAGAAGAAAGTTTTATGGAGCAAAAAAACGCGACTCTCTGTCGAACCCATCCTGAATTTAAGTCGATGGAAACACAGGTTCAATGCGTACTTTTACTGATTACGAAAAATGCAAAATTCTCTTTATTTAAATTCGACAGACGTGGATTTGGGTTTCGGTGGCGCTCATAATCTACTCGGGTGATTTAGCTATCCGAATCGTGAAGCGGAACCGCCCAGCTCGTTTGGTGGCTGCTTTCCAACATCCAGGAAATATCCTTGAACTGCAACTGAGTCAACCGAAATTTTCTTGCAAACCATGCCAGGTAAACCCTCCCTAAACACTCGAATTTCCTTAACCATAACTTTTTGGTCCTGACGTAGTATGTGTTCCTGCAATGCGAAGATATTTCCGTGTTTGAATGGCATCCATTTTCCGTTACCTCAGTAAATCCCTACTTGTTTGACACAACTACTTGTATTTTAACGAGACTTTGTTTTTAGTGTCCTGATGAGACTCACAACTATTTAAGCGTTCATATAAAGACATTAGGAGACTGGTCAAGTGCGTAGTAGAATTCACCTGCTACCAGAATTATTTTTTTTATTGATTTTGTTAACTTTAGAAAAAGTTGCTGATCTTGTGAACTTGACACATGCTTATCATTCAGATCTGAATCCTCAGCGGAGAAAGCTAACGTAAGCATTTCTGAGTTTATTTCCAAGATTTTACTTATGTTTATTTTTTTAATGCAGGTTTTCTGTTGATGGACCTTTTTCTAGTCCTACCACCGGCATTTTAAGTTCGAAAATCGCCATTTGCATCGCAGGAGGTATCGGCATAACGCCGTTTATCTCAGTTGCGCATTACATCATGTAAGTTTCTTTCTTTCTTTTTTGTTTAAAAAAAAACAACAGCTTCAGAACTTGGATTGTATGCTTGTTAAGACGACAAGGATGGACAAGAAAGCCTGAAAGACTGCATATACTGTGGGTCGTCCGAAAGACATCGGATTTTGTCTGGGCTGCACCTGTACTAGCTCGTTTGCTAGAGGAGGTACACAATTGACCTTTAGAGTCCGTATTTGGATATCAATACTCCTATTATAGGCGTGGAATAATGAACAACCTGAGAAATTCGAACTCCGTTTGCATGTGACGGGTCCACAGGAAATGACGGAGAAAGAATCAGAAGTAAACGTGCTGCAATAGTAGTTTAATTCTGGGACTTAATGACTTATTTGTGTGTTTGTCAGAGTTGGAAACTACCCGAAAGTATTCGTTCGAGAATAAGTTTTGGGAGGCCAGATTGGGGTGAATTATTTCAGTTCTGGCAAGATATATACGAAGGGTAACTTTGCTATTATGAGCTACGGCAGGAGTGGGTTGTCATAATGATTTCGATAGGTGTCAGATGCAGGTGTTTTCATGTGGACCAAAACAGATCAACCAAGCCATTCAACGCGTTCTCTTTCAGCAAAGTTGTAAAGGAAAATTTGTATATACACACGAGGCATTTCCTTAAGTTAACTTAATAAATAAATATAAACTTCAAACTTACTATGATAATTACAATGATGCCATTTCCTGAGTGACGAAGACCTCCACTGCGTTCCGTTAGACGAAATTGCCAATTGGGAAGTTCCCTGGAAATTTGGTTGAATTACGCAATTAGCACTAGTTGAATGGAAAACCTTTATCAAAACACAACACTCACTTCAAAATTAAGATCCGCCCAGGATACACGGGTTTATAACGAAAATTTCATGATAACAAGGCGGAAAACTTCTGATCCATGTCAATAAACAGATCTAGTAATCGAATCGATGTCGATTATACCGTTAGAAAAAATGGGTGTGGACAAAATTCGAAACACGAAACGTATCGCGAAACAGTTCTCTCATTGGCTTACAGCGTTTCGCCGTTCGCGTTTTACTAATTGAGCAAACATTGGAGTGTTTTAACTCGATATTGTGTTACCAATTATCAATTAAATGCTTTATTTATCTTTAAGTGTCTCTAGGTAACGAATTTATTATGTTAAGCTATTTAATATACTTTTTCGCGGGATTTCCCTCGCGCAGTTTCGCAGGAGCATTTCGCGTTTCATAATTTCGTTTTTTTTTTTTTTTTTACTATTATAGCTGGCGTAGGCTCTTGCCTGTTGCCGCAACTATATTGTCAATTCCGATTATACAAAAGCAAAGATAAAAGCTACATTGAACGAGAATCATAATTTCGTTTTTCGCACTGGCATATATCGATATCCAGATAAATCAAATCGATTGCACCTCGTTCAATACGATAGATAACCGTGAAAATACAGTTTGGACGGAAACAAACTTGCATTTATTTTCTGGTAGAATTTCGCCGAAATCTTAAAGACATTATGCCGAACTGGGGTGGTCCGAGCATCGTGGAGTATTTCGCCGAACATGAGGGCTACAAGTGCGGTTATTGTAAAGGAACAGATTCGAACTACAGCCATGGTAAATTTAAAGACAAGAAATTAAATTAAAATTAATGAAAAATGAAAAAAAAGTTTTACGAATTGTCGAATAATGTCCGTGTCATGCCCTGTATTCATTTGCTTTCAAGGAATGTGGGCCCATGTTCTGCGGGTCCTAGATTACGAAGATCTTATTAACCGTGGCTGGAGGCGCAGTGGTTGTTACTGTTATAAACCCACAATGAACAAAACCTGTTGTCCGCAATACACCATTAGGTAGAGTTTCTTGTACCCATCTTTCTATTGCTATATTTAATTTACAAGGAAAATCCATTAGATGCTTAGCTACTGAATTTGCGCTTACCAAATCCCATAAAAAGGTCCTAAAGAAGATGAGTCGGTTCCTTAAAGAGGGCAAGAAGTCAATGAATCGGGAGCAGAATGAAAAGTCGGCGTCTGAATCTTCTGAAGGTATCACCAGCAAGTGCCACCTCATCAGCGAGGGACTAATCAGCTTTTCTTATTTCTTAACAAGATGGAAAAAGCGAAGTTTTCCCTGACAAAGCCGAGCACTTGTCGGTGCAAAATACTAAAAATTGTTCGCTTGAAAACGGTTCAAGTTTCTTGGAGATTCGTCAAACTACTACTCTAGTAACGGAACAACCTTCACTTTCCTTGCCGCCCACTACGAAAGACTATCTAAGTCCCTGTAATCCCCCGTTGAAGAAAGCCAAGATTCGTCGCTTGGAGCGAAAGTTAGCCAAACAAGCACACATGGCACAAAACACACATCCTGCATTACAGTCTCAGTCAAAGATCCTCAAATCAAAGCGTCTCAAAAACGAAACAAAGACATTGGAGGATTTTCTAACGACTCTTGAAGACGCTCAGCATACGCTAGAGGTTCGTTTAGTACAAGCTCACCCTCGTAGCCCCGAATTTGAAGCCACACTCGCAGAATCCCACGCAATTTACAAGAAGTATCAAACCGTAATCCACAAGGATAAACCTGAGGAAGCTACCCTGCCCAAGTTCGAGCGTTTTCTAGTCAATTCACCTTTAGAAGTAGTCGTACTTTAATACGTTCATCATTGGTTTTGGTTTTCATTGTAATTTTCTCCTTCCAGGCAGTGCAGTCTTCCCAAATGCCGCATGGTTATGGATCTTTTCACCAGCAGTACTGGTTGGATGGCAAATTGATTGCGGTCGGTGTGGTCGATATTCTACCTCAGTGTCTCTCTTCAGTTTATTTTTATTATGACCCTGAGTATAGTTTTCTCTCCTTGGGAAATTACGCGACTCTCAGGTAACTTAAAAATCCTTTTATCTAGAAAGTTTCAAACATATTACTATTGATCTAGGGAAATTGCGTTCGTTAGGCAGATCCAACAGACAAATGCGGATTTTAAATACTATTATATGGGTTTTTACATCCATACATGCACCAAAATGCGTTACAAAGGCAATTACCAGCCCTCGTTTTTACTCTGTCCGGAAACCTACCGATGGCACCCTTTCCCGTCTTGTACTCCTCGCTTGGATCAAGCCAAATATGTCCGTTTTACTACTGATCCTGAAGCTAAAGACGAAGACGCGGAAATATTCCCCAATGAAGTAGTTCAATTTCAGTTTCGGCTATTTTGGGGAACAAAACTGACTATTTATGTATAGGTTTTAGTGCTGTATAGGCGCCAGGCGATGCGCTACATGTCATATCACTCTATTTCGAGAAAGAGGGACGAAGACGAAGTTCGTGAATACGCCATTCTTGTTGGCATGTCGCTTGCTAAACATATTCTCCTGTACAGATCGTAGTGGTCGTTATAAAATTGTTCAATAAACTTTACGTATGTTAGGGTTTGTTTGGGTTTTAAAAATAGTGTACTTGCCAAATAGTCATCTGTTTTTAGCATATAAATAATTCAGTAAGATTACCCCTCAACTCCGAGTATATAATACTCGAGTTGTACTTAGCCTAATGGCCGGTCAAAGAGTTGGGCATTGAGTGAATAGGAGGAAGGTGCTTGATCGCAATCGACGTTATACCACCAATCGCACACGAAAAATTGCTGATGGAAAAGCGTGCCTTCTGGGCAGATAAAGGCGTGTGCCCGTCCATCAGCTTGGCAAATATGGAACACCTGAAACCAAGATAAGATGTACTAAGCGTTTCACTTTTACTTTCTTATAAGTTTTTTTAACTTTTCTGCAGCATGCAACTGCAAAGGAAAAGATGACATACCTGACACTGGGCTTCTACGTCTGCGTAATAGCCCGGGTAGAATTGGCTAGCGCATAAAAACGAGGTCGGCGGCGGTAATTCGTAAACCGGATAGTCAACACCAGGTTCGCCAGGAATGGACTCGGTTAAGCTAGGTTGGTTCAAGTATTCTTCTGGCACACGCACATACTGACCTGTAAAGTGAAGGTTGATTACCTAAACAGGTAATTAGGGTACACGAACATAACGAAAAACCAAACTCAAACTTGGGCATGACAAAAAAAATCACAGAAACCTGCTATTTAATAAATTGATATTTACCAATGGTGGCATAACGAGGAGTGGAATTCTTGTTCGGGTTTCTCAAGGACGCTCGACTTTTGCTAATCGAAAGAGGGTCATCGGGAGCGTTCAAAGGATTGTAGACGGGGACAATATTGTCTTCGCCAAAAGAAGCCGTTTTCGCTGATTGATGACGCAAAAAAGACGGCGTGCGTGACGCTACAAAGCGAGGAGCTTCTTCACGCTCACGACTTGCAAACAAACCCATTCCAAGTCCATTAGGCGCTCTTGTTGACGGTTCGTAGTAAAAAACTTGGTTGATTGGAGTGGGATTCCGTAACCTCTCAGTTATTGCCTTAGGACTCTGATCGGCTACATTGCGTATGGATAAGAGTGCAGAATCCATTTCAACTTGGGTTTCAACTAGGTCTGGGTCAACGTATACGGGGCTGTTTTTCTTTTTGTTGACCGCCATGCCGTAAAACATGGTCATCGGTTCTAAGATGGCTGAGATATTGCGCGAATAGGTTTCATCTACAGGATAATAAACTGGCCGGCGATCTAAAGGTTTAGGTGCTAAGACGAAGCCCGTATAGACGGGTTTTTCTGGCAAATACTCGTACGATTTGATAGTTACAGGACGATAAGTGGAAGGTCGGATGATTTCACCTTCGTAATTGGACGAGTTATGCAAATGGGGCCTAACGTACTCCGTAAGCTGCTCCACGTCCTCTTCTTCTGTCGATGTTAGCTCAGGTGCAGGTGCTCGAGAAGCAAAGTGTTGTTTTTGCTGATTTAATGACAATTGTTCATTGGGATGAGCCTCGTAAACTTTGCGTTGAGACGATGGACGATGCACTGGAGAAACGCGCGCTCTTTTCTCGATTTTTGCATTATTTCCATGGCGGCAATGTGCCATTATGCAGGCCACTATTACATAAGATTATACAACAGAATCAGAACACTTTAGGTTAGAGATCTTAGCAAAATTAGCACGGTAGTGCGAAACCATGGCATTTGTGAACGAAATTGTAACAATTATTGCAGAACTCTAGAACATTTTATGGCAAAACTGTAGCAAGTTCAACTAAAGTGAAAAAAAGTGTATTAGGTTTGTTAGGTTTCTGTAACTTAATTTTCTTGAAAAATCTAACCTAGAATAAAACTGTGCAAGTTTAACACTACTCACAAATGAATAGGAAGTTGAGTGGTTTCATTTTCGAGAAGCCCAAATCCAAAATAAGGTATAAATCACTTCTTGAAACTGCAAACTTTTATCGGACACCAATCAAGATAAAGGTTTAAAAAAAGGAGAACTGTTTGTTATTCGATGGACAAGTACAAGTGCGTTGAGTATGTCTTTGACGTCCAAGTTTTATCAGTTCTAGTACGAATGCGTAGTAGGTGTAGCGTATCTATACAGTACTGCTAGCAAAAAGTCTACTTTCACTTTCAACTAGATGAGTATTATTCGGCGACTGCCAAATAGCGAACATCTTTTACCAAGACAAACCAAGGACACGATCTACCCCACACAATACCATTGGGTCATATTACGGTTATTTCGTTTTGCGATCCTCGAACAAAGTACGATAATTCCTAGCAATTATGCCCAAACAATTCAAATTAACAAGTCATCACTGTCTTATTTTTCGTAAATAACGAACATAGAATTGGACAAAACAAAGAGCTTTTATGATCATTAAAAATGTCTGAGAATCACGCTTTTGCAAGTCTCCAAAGCTTAAAAAATACACAATGTAGCTGTCAACAACAGAATGAGTGTATTTATATTACACGAAAAAATTCACACGTCGGTGACAATTTTAGATAATTTTCTTTTTGTAACTCGGATGCTAAGTCGGTCTTCTCCGCAACATATGGCGAGGTAATTGGATCTGTCGTGGAAAAATCTTCTTTTAAGATAAAAATAAAATAAGAACGAAGCTTCAGAAACCTATTCTTGCTTCAATAAATACTTTAGAAAAAAAGTTTGCTTTTTGACACTTTTATTTTGTAAAGAAAATTTGGCTTCCAAATCGTACAAGGCCTCGACATGACCAAAAATCAGCTTGTGGATTCACTTGGGTGCCAGTAACCATAAAAAGCCCCGAGATTTCCCTCATTAGCGGTTTTCGGAACATTTCCCAGATTGAAAATGCGGGATTCAAAAACCAAACGAGTCACCCACGACCCAAGTGAACAAGTCTTTGTACACAGAGGAATTCGGTATCATTCAATCTGGAACTGAGAAGAAAACTAGGAATTATGAGGCTACGCTGGACAATCGGATTACGCAAAATGGGAAAGTCTCCGGCGTGAATAACGGGGACTTGATTAAAGCATATGTAGAATTCAGGGACAGTCGGGTACTTTAGAAGCAGAATGCTTTTTATAGGTGTACATATAGACTCGAAAGTCAATAAAAGAAAAGGAACAAACGAAAAAACTTAAATGAGAGAGAGCGTATCTTTGTCAAAAAGTAGGGTGAAGGCCAGTCAAGTACTCCCAAACTGAAAACCAACCATACGCCATACATCAAGACTACGGTGAGCTTTTCTATCCCATTTTCTAGCTCACGGTACGTAGTAAACTCTGGAGTATTGGTACTCGACAGCTCTTAAAATAATGTCCGCACGTGAGTCAAAGAATGGAAGGAAATTACCCCCGTAGCAAGTTTATTTAAACACCTTTGACCCCATTCAACTTTTCCACCACCACCACACATTTGCGACGTAACAGTTTTGCCGACAAAGCGTGTCTTGCTTTTTACGAACAGTGTGAGGTTGATCTCCTATTCGTAATTGCAATGAAAGGGAAAAATAGGGCTTTTACCACAACCATTTTCTCTTTCGTACTTTTCCTATCTTGTTTCTTTTTCAAGGTAGTTAGGAAAAAAGAACGAGTGAGTAAAGAACGACTAATTTGCGGCTTGTAAAACTAGTCCACAAGTCCCAGAACCCCAAAAGCATGCACAGTTCTTTAAAAACACATACCATAACGATGGGAATCCACCATAAGCACTTATTGTGGCACCCTAGGTTGAGGATCATAGCCAATTCGCTCGTGGACTAATTCTCGCCGGATTTTAGTAGTTCCCCCAATACTTTCTAGAGCAGCTCCTGAGACCGAAGGGGTTTCCATGGCATTTGATTTAGATTTAAGGGCTTTTTTAACTTGGTCGAACTCTTGGAGATCGTCAATCTTCAGTTCAATGCGAGTAAGTGCTCGTCGGGACATAGTAAAACTGGAAATATATAGTTGAAAGATTCTTTTAAAACAATGCATACGAAAAAGAAACTACAGGGTTTTAAATTAAATGACAATTGGTTAGATTGTACTGCAACGTGTGTTTCTTCCTTTTATTTACACTCCAAAATGAAGATTTATTGGTAGAAATCAGCACGTTTTGTCGCAAAATTATCGATAGTTCTCGTGTAAAGATGCTACAAGATCGGAGCAAAAAAGTTGTAATTAAAGACGATACTATCTCAACGACACCAAAAAAGCCTCCTCGTTATCTCGTTTGGGATTTTATAATCCCCGCCGGAAACAGCAAAAGTGGGGAGGTCGGACGCAACAGTGAGACGTCTGCTTTATTTCGTCTCGTTTCCTCGTTAAAAGGGTTTTCGCTCCACCAAAAGTCAGCCAAACCTTAGAGTATGTATAACAGCAATAAACAAAAAAAACTTACCGTCTTAATTTACGAAACTCTGCAAATTTTAGACTTTAAATTTACGTTGTTATGATTCACTCCACTGGTTGCCATACAATTTGTTCTTGTCTGCCATCTCTGAAGCGAACAAGCAAGTAGAGCAGGAAGCGGGAAAATTGATCATCCGTTTCTCGAGATAAGATAGTATTGAGATATCACAGGCGCGATAAACAAAACTACAGTATCTCTACTGCCTCTTCCAAATAGTTTATTGCGAACATGAATAGTCATAGCAAGTTACAGTTACCCTACAATTGTTACGAAGTGGGCCATACGTGGACGCCGTTTTGTAGTCATGCAGCCGCAGGAATTGGCTTTTTTTGCTTCAAAGAAGCTCTGAAGATTTACGGATCCGTTTACTTGGTAATTTGTATTGTCATCCAAGCCCTTTGATTGACGTTCTCTTTCATTAGATCTCGACGTTGCTACGGGGAAAGGTACCCGATAAAGAGGGTTGGAAGAAACTCCTTCTTTCCATTTTGCGATCATCGACCTTCTTGAGCTATAATGCCTTCGGCTTCCTCAGCTTCTTTTGCTTGTGCCGGTAAAACTTCTACTTTCATATACTTTCGCAGAAGTACCAAAAATAAAATAAAATGTTTTTCCCCCTTCCAGATGCGTCCTGGGTGGATTTAGCGCGCAATCCAGTGCTTTTTTGCCAGCTTTTCTTGCAAGTTACTTAGCCGTTTTGGTAGAGCCACCGAGCAGGCGCAGGATGCTAGCTATTTATGTCACAAACATCGTAAAGAATCTAAGAAAAAAATTTCAAACCCGCGGGCACTTCATCATTTCTTATAGGCTTCCGAAACAATTTTTCGCATGATGGTGTACAGAGGCTTTATTAAGCCTATCCCAAAAGGGGAGGTTTTCATATTTATGAGCACTTTATCTGCTCTAATGTACTGGTTCCGAGTCACGCGCAAATCCAATGACGGCTTGCATTCATTGACCAGGCATAAAACCCTTTATGAGCTATATTTTTTTAATCATGTAAGATACCCACAGGTTTATCGTAGGCCCAGAGGAAACTATACAATACCGCGAAGGCCAACCAACACGTACGCAGCAGAGAGTGCCAACCAGCATTTGGGGTCGCTTGCTAGCTATAAAACATTTATCGTGTCCCCATAACAATGGTTGCATTCACTATATTGCCAGAGTAAATTGACACCTTAGATATTGTTTAAACTTTTTCATATTTTGGGATTTAGGGCCTGCTGCGGAAATTTCTCCTCGGAGTTGGAATGCATTTAGGCTTATCTGTAGCAGTTAGCATTCCAGCCAGCATTAAAAACCCGTACAAATTAATCTTTGCAATTATGCAGAATAAGCACGCACGATTTGGAGCCTTTCTAGCCTCTTTAAACGGCTTATTTCGGGTAAAAGATTTTTTTAAAACTTATCGCAAAATAATTCTCTTTTTAAAAGGCCGCCAGCTGTGCTTTACGATGGATTCGCGATCGAGATGACTCACGTCATGCCATTCCTGCAGGAGCGGTGTCGGGATTATCGATGCTGTTTTATCCCAATACAACAATTGCACTCTATTCAGCGTGGAAAACAATAGAAGTGAGACCCGAGTTATGCATTATAATTTATTAAAGGTAACGCGTTTTGGCTTTGCTTTTATTTTTTTTAGGCAGTCTATAGAGCGGGTATAGTCGCAGGCAAGTTGCCATCCTTTCCTGGCTTCGCGGAACTATTGTACGCTTTATCGACGGCTACCCTTTTTCACGCCGCAGTTATGGAACCTCATAATCTGAAGCCATCCTACTGGAAATTTTTGGCACGTATCACAGATAATAAGTAGATGACGTTATGTTGAGAAAAGTGGGTGTATTAATACCAACAATCTTGCTAGGATCGCTGAAATGAATCGAAACTTGCTGGATCAGTTTGGCCTAGAAAGCACAAAATTTGTACCCAATTTTGTTCCCAAATTTGAACTCCAGTATATTAGCCAGCACATGAAGAGAGAGCTTCAAATCTTGCCGGCTAGTTAGCTGTTCCAGATGTAATAGTACAAAGAAAGGATAAACGAAACGTTAAGAAGTATATGACACATATTACCTCTTGCCTTGATACATTGGGGGGTTCTAGTTAGTCGTACAACAATAATACACACAAGTTTTACACTGCAGTTCCCCTTTCCAAATTTTGCTTGATTTCAGTAGTGTACTGGCCATAGAAACGTTCCAGTTTCTTGTTGAAACGCATGTTGCGTTCGTTAATGTAGTCAATGTCTGCGTCATCATCATGGCGACGTCTACGGCTGTACTTGTTCCGCTTCTCGATCCTAAAATGGGGAAAAAAAGTTACCGGAAATCAATCCTTCATTTGAAGGGCACGTACTGTTTTTCGAGGTCGGCCACCATACGATCAACAGCTTCTGGTTTGTCCACATGAAGACCATGGACGATGGTGTTACGCTGAGCATAAAAGGCATCTCCCAACTTGGCTTTCTCTTCTTCATACTCGTCTTTATCTGGCCGTATATTTTTAACCAAACTGCTATAGTGCCTGATGGTCGCTTGTTCATAGTCCGCAAAACCAGTATCAGGATTCTTGAGCTTCTTTTTCCTGTAATACTTTTCAGCGTCTGTTGCTTGGATGTCCAAGTTTTTCATGCGATCATAGCTTAAGCCCTAAGAAAGCAATTACAGTAAGACTTGTGAGTGCACAAATCAAACTAGCAAGTTTACCTTGTCTTCTGCTTCTTTGACTCGAACTTCCTTTTCTATAATCCAGTCCGCTTTTATTTTACGAGACTCCCAGTTGCTCGGTAATTTACTGCGTTTGTCTTCTTCAACTACTTCTTGATGATTCTTGGCTCTGGCCTCATTCTAGAATAACGCAAAGAGCAAACAAGCCGATTACAAAACAACTCCGAAGCGAAGTTACCGTGCCCAAAACAAACAGATTAAACTTACTCTGCGTTGATGGAGCTTTTTCAGTCTTTCTAAGCGTTCTGCACGTTTTTCGTCAGTCGAGGAAGAGCAACTTGCCTCACTGTTAGGTGAACTCATCCTCAATTGTAGAACTTAAGAGTACAACTAAGAGTTTTTAACTTTTCTAACCTTTTGCGCTGTACCGTATGTCACAACAAACGCCAAAGAACGTAAACAGAAAGCTGTCTTTCAATTGAAGTCTTCTCCAGTGTGTAGCGCCACTGTATATTACGGAGAGCGCGAGAACTACCGCATGCGAGATACATCAATGAAAGGGACAAATATACCCGTATGCTGTACTCAGTGGCGTAGCCAGCGATACGCACAGTACGCAAGTGCGTACCACAAATTTCTAAATTAAGTGTGCCAAACTGATCTTAGGGCGCCAAACTGATCTTAGGGCGCCAAAATATATACCGCCAAATGGGCGCCAAGTCTGTAAAGTGCGTACTGTTAAAAATTTCTAGCTACGCCGCTGGCTGTACTGGTTGTCTGTAATCCTTATCGGTACCCACTGGGAACGTATACTGCCTCTGCTTCACGTTAATGACAAGACTCGTGCAATTCGGACGGCTGATCTGGGAGGCTTATACACAATTTATGGTTGAATACAGGATCTGCATAAAGCACTCTGTAATTTACTTTGATAACGCTATTTAAGAGACGGAATGTAACATTCCTTAGACATTAAATCATAGTCCTAGCTACGAAGAGCACCAAGGGCCACGACGCGATCCATTTGATGGTAACCTTCAGAACGACAACATAAAACAGCAAAATTTAATAGTGGTCATATATAAAGCAAATGCATTGCGAGTGTGGATTTAATAGGAAGTTGTTCCAAACATTGACATGCCTGAGGCGAAGTCAGTCTTTGAATTGCCTGAGGCGAACGCTAGAGGCGAAGTCGCATTGCATTTCGTTACAGCAATCAAATCACCTCAAATTGGGTATTTAAAGGATAGTGCAGTAGGGACAAATTTCCAAACATAGAGTTTAGGAGTCAGCCGAGTCACATTGATAGATAGAATCAAATAATCAGCTGAACGACCTAGTGATTCTTGAGTGATTTTGTGTATTGTGAGAGCTATCGTAGTCGTTGTGATGAGCAAGTTCAATTTTTGGACTTGATCTCAAGTTCACTTGTGAAGGTGAAGGTGCCCGTACAGAGCAAGCAACTTTTACTCAACAACTTTAAAATGAAATTTGCCCCGAGGGTGAATACTTACGGGAATTCCCCAAGGATTGATACTTACGGGAATTTACCAAAATCAATCCTTCTGGTACTCCGAAAATTTTGCTTGTTTTCTCAATGTCTAAAGACATTTGAAAAAGAACCACAGGATTCACATCCCAGGTATAAATGCCCGGATTGCAGATGCTTCCGAATAGTGCTTTTAGAAGAAACAGCTGAACCTAAGCTTAGGTAATTGTTAAGTTTTTTTGTTACGGCTCTACAATATGTGGGTTTCACTGTTATTCTTAGCGCTTTGTTTTTACGAACCATTTGTTCATACTGGTCGCGCACAAGTGAACAATTTTGGTAATATTTACTCATAATGAAAGAAAATTGTACTGATTCGGAAGTTTCTATAGGTAGTCAAGCTAATTTCAATGAAGCTGAAATGTACATTAAGCTATATCAAGAGCTTTCTAACAAGTTTATCCAGAAAGAGATGTACGTCGAGCAAGAAAATCGGATAAAAACGGCCCTGGATGAAGCTACAAGCTGTAGAAGTACAAATTTCAAAACATTACAAATTCGATTGCCATATCTTTTGCTAAACCAATTACCGAAGTCGCGACCAAGACCGGCGCCAAAAGAAGGCCCACAGCACAGTGATTCGTCCTAATCGGGCCTTTCCAACTTCACTGGAAGATAATATCGAAAAGTACAGTATAGTATGAGTGAAACAGTTCCCATTGGGACCAAAACCGAAGACATGTGATTTCATCGAAACCATTATTATTTTCGATATCTTCTGCGACCGAAGCTAAGCAGACCCCTGTAAGGGCATATCACTATGCCGGGGGCCTTCCTTGGGCGTTGATCATGATCAAGGTCATGGTCATGGCTTTCGCAAATAGATTGACAGCGGATACGGCCATCGAATTTGCAATGCGTTTGAAAATCGGCAAGACCTTTAGTAACTTGCGCTGTGTTTGGTAACTGTATATCCTATAAAAAAACACTATCAAATGTATTTCGCGCTATGTAATACTCCTTTTCTATTTGTTGCCGCCATTTATTGTCGTTCAAAAGGTTACCCCAAGTGAATCGCATTATGGGCCTTGTCTCGCTTCCTACCTAGCTACAAAATATCTGGGCTAAACAGTTATATTTTATAGCATCCAGGATAATTTTGTAGGAAAATTGCAACACGAAATAAATAAATGGCAGATTAGGCCCCTGAGAACAGAAATTAATTTCAACTTGCATTTGTTTCCTTTTTTCCATCGTGATCTGTTTTTCATCTCCTTGTTAAGATTTTTTAACTTATGGGAAAGTTCAAGCCTCTAAGTCAGATTTCGTACTCACCACTGTCATGCGATAACCCACAACTTGGCTAAAGATGAATTATTGAGACGGATGAGTAACGTGCCCGTAATCGTGAAACTGAGAGTATTCAATATCCACATGATAGTCCTTGCAGAGCAAGCAACTTATTCTCAGCCAGTTTACAATGGGAATTCCCCAAGAATTAATACTTGGAAATTCTTACGGGAATTCCCCGAAATGAATACTTCTGGTCTTTTCTCAATGTCTAAAGACCTTGGAAAAAGAATCACAAGATTCACATCCCAGGTATAAATGCACAGCGTTGCAGATGCTTTCGAACAGTGCGTAGAAGAAAGAGTTCAACTATAAGCATAGGTAATCGTTAAGTTTTTTTTGTTACGGTTCTGCGCTACAATATGTGGCTGTTACTGACAATACTGCAACCACATTTACTCATAATAAAAGAAAATTGTATTAATTCAGAAGTTTCTACGTACTCAAGCTAATTGCGATGACGTCATGTGCCGCTTAACTAAGGTACTATTCCCGAAAACTGGTACGTCTTACGCACGACTACAGCCTGTACTTGAGAGTGAAAATTTGTGGAGACAACAGAATGAAGGCAGAATTAATGCCGCTGTTATTAACGCCGTTTTTCATGCGCCATGGATTATGGCTAAACTAGAAGAGTTTTGCGATTAATAGCTGGAAACGACTCAAGCTAATCTTAGCTCTATAACCAAACAGGCCACCTTGATATTTTCTGCTTAATTGGGAAGGTTGCTTCTTCGTAAGAATTGGACGTTGTATGTACCGTTTGTTTATGGTAATTGAGTGGGAAAATAAAGAATTAATTTTGAAACCATCGAATTCACATCGTTTAAATTCATTTCGACTTTCGTCCAATAAGTCGTTCCAGCACGCATTTCAGCCCTTACAAAACAAGCAACTTATGCTCAACTATTTTAAAATGGGAGTTGCTCCATGGATAAACGCTTACAAATTCTAAAGGGAATTCCCCCAAATGGTTCCTTCTGGCACTCCGAATCTTTTGCTTCTTTTCTCAGTGTCTAAAGACCTTGGCAAAATAATCACAAGATTCACATCCCAGGTACAAATGCCCAGCATTTCAGACGCTTTTGAACAGTGCTTCGAAGGAAAAGCTCAACTATAAGCATAGGGCAATTGTTAAGTTTTTTTTTGTTACGGCTCTACAAAATGTGGGTTTCGCTGTTATTCTTAGCGGTTTGGTTTCACAAACCATTTGTTCATACTTATTCCATATCGGTGCCATATATTGGTAACTATTTACTCATAACGAAAGAAAATTGTACTGATTCAGAAGTTTCTAGATACTGAAGAGAATTCGGAGGACGTCTTGTGCCGCTTTAATGCTTTACTTTTCCCGCAAACCGGTACACCTTCTTTTGCACAACTACAGCCTATTCATTTGAACGATGAAATTTATTGGAGACAACAGAATACAGACAAAATTGCTGACAGTATTATGGTTAAACTTAGAGAAATAATATTGGAATTAATAGCTGGAAGTAATGCAAGCAAATCCGAATCTTTACCCAAACCTCAAGATTCCAGTGAAGCTGAAAATTACGCTAAGCTATTGCAAAATATTTCTAGTGAGTTTTTCCGGAAAGAAGAGTACCTCGTCGAAGTGCAAGAGCAAGAAACGCGGATAAAAATGGCGCGGGATGAAGCTACCCAAACTGCGTCACAATCGTTTAAAGATAACCTTGACAAAGCCGTACTAGGGCTAGAACAGAAAATAAACGCAATTGATTCCAGTGAAGCTGAAATTTACGCTAAGCTATTGCAAAATATTTCTAGTGAGTTTTTCCGGAAAGAAGAGTACCTCGTCGAAGTGCAAGAGCAAGAAACGCGGATAAAAATGGCCCGGGACGAAGCTACCCAAACTACGTCACAATCGTTTAAAGATAACCTTGACAAAGCCGTACAAGGCCTAGAAAAAAAAATAAACGCAATTGATTCCAGTGAAGCTGACATTTACGCTAAGCTGTTGCGAAATATTTCTAGTGAGTTTTTCCGGAAAGAAGAGTACCTCGTCGAAGTGCAAGAGCAAGAAACGCGGATAAAAATGGCGCGGGATGAAGCTACCCAAACTGCGTCACAATCGTTTAAAGATAACCTTGACAAAGCCGTACTAGGGCTAGAACAGAAAATAAACGCAATTGATTCCAGTGAAGCTGAAATTTACGCTAAGCTATTGCAAAATATTTCTAGTGAGTTTTTCCAGAAAGAAGAGTACCTCGTCAAAGTGCAAGAGCAAGAAACGCGGATAAAAATGGCGCGGGATGAAGCTATCCAAATTACGTCAGAAGCGTTTAAAGATAACCTTGACAAAGCCATATTAGGTCTAGAAGGTAAAATAAACGCAATCGAATCTCAATTAGCGAATCCTGTGATCAAATAATTAGCGAATCCTGTGACAAATATTCTTGATACTCGTTCAGAAGATCTATTTCCTGAACAATACCGCTCAAAGGGAATGGGCGTGTATCACGAATTCAAAGAGAACAAAGTCATTGGTTTGCCTTTAAATTTGGGTTACCCTCTAAATCTCCCTGACAGCTACACAGTCCTGAAGACAATAGTACCGTGGAAGGACATAACGGGAGGCTATGTCATGCAGATTGCGTACACTGGCAATGCTATTCGTATGAGAAGTGAAAATGTCTCAAACCCTCAGGAATGGAGTGTTTGGCAAAAAATATCCGAGCTTAATGAACTTCAAGCGAACAATCCTTCGTAACGCTCCTGATTCTAGCTTAGTTGCCATCGTTGCTTAATTTTCACGGGTTTTTAGCTTTTTCATGTGGCTAATCTTTGTATTGATATTGTCAAATTGGTATTGATATTATTTTTAATTGATATTGTCACGGATTGCCTTTTTCCAAAGCTTTATTTCTATTCCTGTCCAAACCCGGACTGATGCCCTATCGCACGATTTCCTCCCTTTTTATACCCCCAAAATGTACAAGTCCCTGACCCTGACAAACACCACCCAACACATGCTCGAATTAACCCTGACAAACATCCGCATGTCTTTCTCTCCCTTGACAGTTTGCCAACATTGTTACAATATTAAGGCCACGGTGTACTGGAACCCCTTTATGGCGCTGCAGCATTACAAAAAGTATTAAAAAATTATAATTTCTTATTTCATTCCATATAATCGTATCATAACAGTAATGTATGGCATGTATTTGTCTATATAGAATGGGTTCGTCTCTGTTAATACATTATTTTTTTTCGATAATTTTTTTGCCTAAGAGTTCCAAGTTATGCAAATGCTAAAAAAGAACACAGTTCAATAGATTTTCTTATTAAGATATAATTTAAAAGAAAAATTTAAAATTTTCTCTTTCTGCTGCTTTTAATTTCTTGTTTATGAAAAAGTTTATGAAATTGTATTGAGAAAGGGTATGACAAACCAGTGCCCTCTTCTGACAAAAAAATTATTCACTACTTGCAGTAAGTCGTGGCCTTCGCAGTAAACGTTGCGTAGAGTTTATCGTAAATCAATGTAGAAATTCTTATTTTAGTCTGACTAGTCGCAGTTTTATTATACTGCGTTATATTACGATTTTCAGTTTTTTTTACAGATGATGTTTCGCAACGGTTGGACTGGAATCCAATAGTATCAATTTTCTGCGTTGTTTCATAATCTTTTACATACTGCTCCCAGCGGCTATATACTAAATCGGCCATGCGAAACCACCCATGAAGCCTACAAAAGGATCAGTTTTTTACGATCGTAAATTTTAAGGTCAATTACGATATTCTATTTGGATCTTGTCAGATGTCTAGTGTTCTACGATGGATGGCAGGATTATCGTGAACCCCTTTTCAATAAAGAGCTACCATGTCGTTATCATGTCGATAAGTCTCTGTCCAATTAATCACATGCACTATTTTTATTTTAGGAAACCTGAGTGGGGAGTTGACATATAGCGCGTACAAGATCCAGACCTTGTTAAGCCGAACAGCACAATTAGTTTCACGGCACAAAACTACGAAGATGGATGTGCCAGATATTTATCGCATTAATTCTCTCTGAGTCTGCTTTACGAAAGACGGGCCAAACATTTCGGGAAGACTGTTGTGGCTTTCGACTTTGGAGCTATACAATTTAGTTATAGTTTAGTGTTATTGGTAGACTCGTATTGACTTTGTTTGGAGTCTATTATTGAGAAAACGTTTTCCTTGTCAGAAGCAAACGTTATATAATCTTTAAGACCTATCATTGATCAAAGTATAATTCGGTTTGAACCCAATGCACCTCTGCTATGGACGGGAGGTCAGCAGCAACTGCGCCAATCATTAATTGATTCTCAATTCTGCCTTGCTTGTTCTTGGGCCAAATGGGCTACGATACTGTAGTTGGCTTGGCAAAGGGTTCGTCACACTCCATTTCATATATCGTACGCTCCTTTTTTTCTCACGTATTTCATTAGTGAAAACTTCCAATACTCGCTCACGCTACAAATACACGAAAAAAACCCAAAAAAACTTCCAATACTAATTCGAAAATTTGTATTTTTTGCGGATTCGGAATCTGTATTCAATTAACAAGGTTTGGTACAAGGATTGTAATGTTTGTATTATTAGCATTAAATAATCAATATACAGACTTCGGTCATAATTTGAATTCTTAATAAGCTCATAAAGAAGGCAATATACACAGAGTCGCTAGAGGCACACACTCACACCCATGTCAAAGTAAGCCGAAGAAGCGAATGATGGAATGCCCATGGAATTGCATTTTGGATGCTGCCTCTATGGGAGACCACAGCAGTGGAATGGGAGGCACGTTGATATATAGAATTGTAAATTATCGGTCTTATACAGAATTACGAGGCCGTTTTGGCATTTGCATGTTTGGAAGTTCCACTTGGATGATATAGCGGAGACGCTGTATTTCCCGAACACTATACAACAATATATGAGCCGAGGTTTTTCTTGTCTTGCATCCTGTACTGGCTATACATGTTTTCCTTTTCGACATTATAGAAAAAAAATACTTAAAAAAGAAGTTCGGTAATGGACATGTCATCGTGAATACGCAGATATTCGTTAACAAACTGTACAAAAATGTTATATCACATTAACCTCGGCTTTTTTCAGCTTTGCTACGGTGTCTTACAAGACACAAATGCACATAGTTAAAGCTAATTTACATTCAAACAAATTAGGGTATATAGGGTAACCATTACAGCTTAAATCAGTTTTGAGGTTGGTAGAGTCCTTCCTCAGACAACTAGCTCATGCTTTTGCTTTACCTGATCGTACGGTGCGTTACACAAACGTCGCAAGAAAAAAATAAACTTAGCCAGCATACAAGGTGCATAACAGGAAAAGAAACGACAGTATGCTTATATAGGGTTTGGTATCGTGGTGAAATGGGCGAAAACTGAGCCTCCAACCCGAACGCCTTGCTGTACCACCACCCCTCGTTACAACGATCATTACTTTCCATCATGCATTGAAACTCATCTTTTTTAATAATTAAAACAACGGGGGTTGCGTAAGATTCCTGAACGGAATTCGGAAAGATAACGCAATATGCTTGAAAAACCTTCGTGTTAGTGATCATGCTTGGTAATGTATACTGAGACTGGTGAATCATATAGAAAACAATTTGCCGAAGTGCATTTGGCGCGTGACATGAAAGCTGGTCTAAAAAACTACAAATGTTCACAGGCTTTCGAAGGGCCTGAGAAATCAAACAAAAAGCTGCCTGGGCTTCGGGCATGCTAAAATTTTTGGCATGAATTGTCTTATTTTTTTAATTATTTTGTTTCTATCCAAAATAAAGTGCATTGAACTAAAGAGATATAGCAAAAATAGCAAGTTTCCATAATTCAAGAATAATACCACGATGTCTTTGAGCATATAGGAGGGATGACTGACTCGAGTATAGTATAAAAATGGCTTTTTTGTCTCGTGTGAATAAATCCTCTTTTTCATCCGTGTTGTTGCTGTGCTTCACGGTCGTCCAACAACATTTTGAGCGGAACGTACTCACGATCCATGGAATCAGCACGGTGAGTGTGGCTGAGTCGAGCCTGGGAGTCTTCTGTGTTTCAAATCAACACATACACTCCATCAATTTTTTTTTCCTTTTTGTTTGGTCTTTTTATACATGTGTCATTTTTATACTACAAATAAATACCTTTTCGTTTGAAAAAAAATGTTAACGAGAGGTGGTTCTCTTTTGTTAGCAGCCCAATTAAACCACAGGGTGAGAGAAAAAAGGGTTTGTGAAAGAGGTCAGGGTGGAGGTTAAGCAAGGCTGCTGGGAGGCTTAATTATTAATTAAAAACTGACTACGCAGGATTTCTAACAAAGATTAGCTATTATGGGTTATTCTCAGCCGAAATAAGACGAGGTAGTTTATGTTTCTTACAAAAGGGGAAGGGGATGATAAACCGCAAAAACAGGAAAAAGACAGTTAATAAGGTAGTTAAGCCAAAAATGGTGGCAACCCAACAAAATAGTTTGGGAAAAAGAGGAAACCTATGGGTATTTTTTTATAGTACTCTGGCCACTAGACGCTCTTTGGCTTGGATAAGCGTAATAATAAGTTTACCTGCAAAAGGAAGCTCAGCGAAAGTGGAAGTTAGGGTAGGCTGTGTACCCGCATCAGAGCTGCGTGAAGAGGACTGTCGACAGCAGTAAAAGCAGCAGCAATAGCTCCATATAGGCTGTAAGAACGTGCGGCAACCTCGCCCATTCTGACCCCGGAGTACTACGTAAATGTACGGATCTAGTACGAAGTTGAGTGCGATGAAGACGTCAGCCAAACGGAAAAACAACCGTTCTTGGTTCCTTGGTTCAGAAAGAGCCACCGGAATAGCCATCTAAAAGAAACGGGATATTACTAGATTGCATTGCAGTTTATGACGTACTCTTGTCTAGTTCATTCCAAAGATATATTTTGTCGGCTTTTGACACAGGGAGCACCCAAACTCTTTTTAAAATCTGTCTTACTGCGCAGTCATTCCCGGTCTACTTACGGTGCGTACTGTGTGTGGGTGTGATGCTATTGAGTTAGAAAAGACAAAAAGAAGGAAAAAGAAAAAAGGAAAAGCAGGAACTCACCAGCTGTGGTAGCCAGCAAACGACGTAGAAAATGCAGAGCACAGCCATAAGCCGCGCGAAAGAAATTTCTTCTTGCGAACACTGCGACACAGCCGACTCGCGACGGTTACGAGGGTTAGGATTGCCTACTCCCACAATTCCTCCCGTGCTACTAAAAGTAAACGATACATCTTATAAGACAACCGTGAAGGGAAGTGCTTTTTATGCTGGAAGTAATATAATTTATCTTTGTAGGACAGTTTGGGGTACTTTTTTAAAGTAAAATACCTATTGCAAACTGCCAGTACTGCATGTCCTCCTGTTGTGACCAAGCTACGGTGCTGACCACTGTTACGATGATCGCCAGGGCCATAACTGTGTTGTCGCATGAGGTTTAAGGAAGTGTTGCTGTAATTGCGAGGTTGCATGCAACTACAGGATTGCATCGCAAGCGCTACCGCGTTCGCCCCCGCAGCGCCATTAGGGAAAGTGTACCGGTGACTGCTGCCCGCTAGTACTGTGGTCGTCTTAGTGGCACTACTGCTGGTCGTACCCACGACGGTTGTACCACAGCTGGTTGCTGTCCGGCCTGCGATCAGGGTCTGGTGCGGGTCACTGCTGGTACAAGCCGTTAGCATAATAGCTTCACAATCTGACTTGCAGACGGGTTCTGCTTCCAAACGCGTGACTCGACTTCGCCCATCCTGCGAATGTATAGATGGCGCTGGTCGCAGCATTAATGACCGACTGCTTATTCGTCTCGCTGCACTTCGCTTTCCCATTTGGCACAAGGCATGGATAACGCCCAGGTTGCAGCAGACGATGCACACACACATCAGCATACCTAAAACGAAAATGACAATATTAGAAAAATCACCTAAGTCACAGCGAGGGGAGATAAAAAGCGAATAAGGCAGAAATTTATGGCCAGCCATTTCTGTGGGTTTAACTGCTTTTTCTGCTCGTTCAGCCGATTCACACACGACACTTGATGCGCAGTGTGTGCTGACAGAGCGATAACCTTAAGTGAGTATACTGACAAGTGTCAAACGCAATAGGCTGGCAACCAAGCTGCTGCCTTTTTATCGAGAATGAGGGGAAGAAAATTTTCTTTCTAAGGAGGATTCAAAGACCTATAAATCAGACTATATAAATCTTTGCGCCCTTCGTCACTATTTGATGGAATATTCAAATATGTAAAAGGGCCATAAAATGTCAGGCAAAAGAAAGGATTCGTCTCGGCTTGGACTTTATTTCGACTGGTATGCTATTCCGTATTCCATATTTGTCGTATAAAAGTTGAAATTTTTCGTCCCATACGGGAACAAATAGAAAGGGAAAGCTATCTAAAGAACACTGATCCGTTATTTACTGACAAGAGTGCGAGTAGTAACCGTGACATAAAACCCAATAAACCGCTTTGCTATAAAATCAATTACTTTCTATAAAGACATGATCGTTTATTTTGTACTTATTTTACCGTTTTTTTTACCGGTATTGTATTTTTTGTAAAGACAGATAATTTTACTATTATATAAGATATTGTATCGATAATTTATTATTGTAATAAGTTACGATCGATATCTTGAAAATGACGTTTTAGAACAGAAAAGCTCAACAAGGAAATAAATTGAACAAAAGTACTTTTGATTAATTCTGTAGCTTTCGGCACGCTCTGCTGTGCAGGTTTTGCCTTACTTCCTTCTTTGTAACTCGTTTTCTTTATAGTATACGGTATCGCTTTTACTTTGGTTCTACAAAATATTTTGTCTTGCGCCATCATAACGAAAATAGCTCGATCAGCTTAACGCACCCGGGAGATAAACGGAATTTTGTTAGGGACTTTTAATATTTTATGTTAAGCAATACAACGAGAAATAGTCTTATATCTGGGCAAAAAAAATTCCTTGAAAAATCTTCATTTTGCACAGGATAAATTCAGGTAAGAAGACTAACAAACATGTGATCGGTTAGGAACTCTCAGGAAAATCCTTTTCGAGACAGGTTAATAGCCTTCCGGGTCATCATTTAAGCTAAAAGTTCACCTCTTGCGGCCTTGGTTAAAGGATCGTTCTTCTCAGATGCCATATATTAGTATGCTATCCTATACGTTCGGCACAAGCCATAATAAATTCAGAGTGAAGGTAAAATCAATTATGAAGAAAGTTTCGTAGAAAAACGGAGACATGGAGTTGATGCGAGCCTGACCTTCCTTGACCTCAAGAATACATTAAACGTAAATACCTACCAAACCCAAACACGACATACGAATAGGCTACTTGCGAAGCCGTGGTCCCGAACCGATATCGCGTGCATTTGGGTTTCTCGCTTTCGTAGTACAATCCAAAGCCCATGAACGGCATACAGGCTAAGATGGTTACCAACGTCCAAAGTGAAAATATGGCTCTCTGGATCCGGCGGTACGTTACGTGCTAAAGGGGAAAGAGAAAAAAAATGAGGAAATACGAATTATACATCAATTAATTGAATCTCTTAACGCACAAGCCATCAATGCATAAGTCCAAATCTCCTTCACAAAAAAATAATAATAAAAAAATAGTAACTCGGGGCTTATCTTGTATCCTAACTTAATAAGACGTCCGGAGAAACTTTTCTTACAACACAAAGATATAATCTTGCCTCGGGATTTTTCTCTTTTTTTTCAGGTACAGTGTGAATTCTTTTCTGAAGCATGTCTACCAACCATGCAACCAATTTGCTTTGTCCAGGTTGCTTCCGGGTTGTTAGGCTTGCCAAAGTAATTTAGGAAGACAGAGTCGACAGATATTTCGTGAAAAAATCGGTATCCGAAGCGCTGCAGGCTTTACACGGAAGCCTGGCGAACAAAAAATGAACTCGTGATTTTTAGGCACAACTGGCTGTTACCAGGGATCGTCCTCCATGACTTTGGATCTTCCTTTGGCGACTCTCCCAAATCCCAATGCGTCTGGACAAAGCAGAAATTCCGCCTCTTCCAAGAGAATATTTTACACCTCCTTATCTACGTCAATCTTTTTGTTACGTGTCCCCTTCGCAATCCATGGGAGGACCAATAGGCCTATTAACTTTTCCTTTTCTAGGTTAAAGAAAATCCCAAGTTCTATTTTACGTCAGCACAGATCGGAACAAAAGGCAAAGTTCCGCAAAATCATGTGGGCGTTTTTCTTTCAACCAGAATAAACTCACGCATGACTTTAAGAACACTAATAAAAAAATGAGAGAAGCCATAGAATTAAAACTAGTCTAGAACATGAAATTAACCATTTTGAGCGCGAGAAGTTCCAAATATAGGTCTTCTATTGATCATGGAGTGGAATTACTTTTACATTCTGTTTGACATTTGAGTGCGTCAAAGAAGAGTAAACCTCCTTTTCCGTGCGAGATGAGAAATACAACCCACGCTTCAAATACGTTGGTATTGAGGAAGGATTCCGCTCTAGGGTGATGACGTCACTAGCTGGAAACTTGTTTGCTCAAAGAGGGTTAAATCTACAAACCTTTAAAGATTATACCAAGCCTTATTTCAGACGCTACGCGTTGTTTTATTACTATTTTTTTAGTAGACTGCTGATCTTTGATTGTTGGGATGTGTGGCGTCTTCATCGATTCAGGAGCTCCAAACTGGAAAGTAGCCTTGTATCGTGGTTTTACACGCTTGTGTTCCGAATCAATGAACCTCTTTTTACTCCAAGAGTTTCTTTGTCCACTCTAAAATCCTTCCCCCGACCGGTAGGATATTTTCCACACTAAAGATCTATAGGCTACGTATTGTAATAGCCTCGTAAAATTCGTAAAGCCTAGAAGATGCCTTATTTTCCATTTCCATAAGCCTAGCCAAGTGTTACTTCCCAAAGGCCAGAAAAACACGACTACGAGCACCGAAAAACATACGGACTACACTTCGCTGAAAGCATTCATGTTATGCACGAATTTCTTTCATGCAGGTTGGAACTAGCTGTTCGTGACAATAAAGTTTGTACTTTTAAAAATGGGGTTAAAATTGTATGGGTGCTTGGTTGTGCATGATGATATCTAGTACCACCAAGTGAGTACAAAGATAACAAATATGACGGTCCTCATTAATATTTTCCGGTGGGTAAAACTATTTATGTTTTTAAGATTTGGTAAACACAATCATCAAAATTGTGATAACAAACGTAGACCGAAGAGATTCCACGCAAGTACGAAATTCATTTATTTAGTGATTCCAGAGTCGAAGACAGTGGTAAAACTGATTTACTGCACAAATTCGTGCGATCGTGACTGATTTGTCCAAATTAGAGACATTTTGCCTTAGGAACTGGGAGGATAACAAGAGTTGATCAATCAAAAGGAACAAAATGGAATTCTCGACTCCCTTTTTAAAAACAATAATCTAAAATTCACCAAAAAGTCCAAAGGCAAAAGAGCGCAAACCCTTTCTTGTGAGTGTTTCGTAATTCGCTTCTTCCAGCTTATAATGGTGCTGCTCTATCTCATCTCATTTCTTATGGAAACCTAATATGGAAGCTGGAAGAGCTTTCCTGTAGCAAATCCAAAACTCGGGGTGACGCCAATCTAACGAAGTATATATATGAGGTTTATGTTAATTCTTTCCTTCGCACTTATCAAATCTTTCCCTAGACTCAATTTTACGAATTCGTCCAACACGACAACAAATAAACAAGGGTGCTCTTTTATTGTGTCAAAAAGAGATTGGAAAACTGTCTATCCTCCCACTCAGCAGGGAACATGAAGGCTTACAACTTCTGTGCGTCATTGTCACCCCCTGAATTTCGCAGTACAGAACACAAATATTAACTTGGGATTTCAACTGTAAAGCTGGAACAGTCAAACAAAATAAGAAAGAGTGGCCAATCCTCACTTCCAGCAGCTGCTGCATGCTGTTGCATTTCACGAAAGCTTCCTGATAGCAGCTTATACAAATTCAGTCCTGTGATTCTTTTTTTTTTTGCCCTAGCGCATAGGGGGAGTTTTTGCGTTTGGCTTATTCTGTGGAGATGTATAATGCAAATAGTTCATAAAAAATAAAAAATAATAATACTTAATACAAAAAATAATGTAAAATTATTTTTTTTTAAAATAAGTTTTATCAACCGCAATGAAAATAGGAATGTAGATTATGGAAACGTAATTTGGCCGAAATTCATTATTGAAATCTGTAATGAAATATTTAGAATTAGGATTTTCTAACAAAACTTCCAACTATTTAAGGTAAATTTACAATTACTATTTTTTTAAAGTTAGGAGGAGAGTAATGAAAAGACGTAGTTAGGCATGCTCCACAACATTCCCGGAATTCACATGGCAAAGAATGTGAAAAGTATGCGAGTTCTTGCTTATACCTCTCCCATATCGTGCCTCCGTGCCAACAATTGGAGCACAAAGTCTTTAGAACCGGAAAGATTTCGGGATTCTTAAGCACGACGCATAGAATTTTCCTTCTCTCATCAAACTAAATCTTTGGTTGTCCATTATTTGTTTAATATCCTCCCATGTCCAAAGTTTTGCTGGCATATTTCAAGATTAGATCTCTCTGATCCCTCTAGAATCCGGCAGAAATGTTTACCATTATCAAGAATTGGACGACAGAGTCGAGAGGATGTACCATAAATGGAGTGGTTGGCGCGCGTACGGATTCCAGTCGTACAGTTTGATGCTAAGTCGAAACCCGTGTCGATTTTCGCTGTCTAACCCTTAACCCATTAAAGAGATAAAATGCTAGAGCTGCGCCGTTCCATTCCAACAGTTCCTTTCTTATAGCCGGAAGTCACAAGAACGAAAGCACCTTTTTTTCTTTTTATTTCCCTTCCCTAACCGTCTTCTTCTGTCCCTTGATAACACTATGTGATAACAAATGCATAACACTCTGGGATAAGGAAAAAGTAATGTTTTTGTGATACAAGTTTATTACCACCAATGGCTGCAGTGTAGGATTGCTGTTAAGCTCCCACATTAGAGGGCTCATAAATTAGCTCAGACGTTGTTGTCTAAATAAAGATGACGGTAACGAGGTCGTATCTGTCTCATCTCAAGACGTCAAGAGTGGGCTCAAGGGGTACGTCTCAATAGCTGACCAAACCGTCGTCTGCAAAGCTTATGACGTATATCAAGCTTACATAAGTTCGATGTAGAAAGCTTATACATGCTGTATTTTTTTGGGGTAGAGAATGTTATGTACGTGTCCAATGTACGGCGTCCTTGAAAACTCGATCTTAAGAGAGGTGAAGGCTGAGGAGCCGTTATGTTTTTGCATTTTACACGTTTTATTCCCTAAGAAAATCGAACTTATAATATGGTAATTAGCGTACAGTGAAGCGTATTGAATGTTTACGTTACAAATCAGTGGGTTTCACGCAGCACGGTCTAACCGCTTGATGTCTTTAATAGTGAGGCACTATAAGCGCCATTTATCGACGGTTGTATACGCTTGAGAGCTACAGGAGAGTTGGTAAAGTGTCTTAAGTTTTCCTTTCTGAGTATTGCAGTTTGTGTACATTAACGTACGGCGCCAGGCGTGTGTAAAGCACGAAAATACTTTTTCTCGCTCCTGCTACTAAGTAATATAAATGACGACTGCAGAAATCGTTACATGTACCCAGCTGCGGGGTACGTGTAGAATGGGAAGACACGTCCCGTTTGTTGCTGCTGTTGATGTTTAGCAATTTCTGCACGTGGAATGGACTCGCAGTTGTATAAACGCCAAAGTTATTAGAAAGAAGTACTGCGGTGAAATTTTCAGCGACAGTAATTAGATTGCAAAAGGTTTCGTGGTACCTGGTATACTTCTGTGCCAATAAAGAATGTAAAGTTATTACGTTACAATATAAATACAGAACTCAGCAAATAAGTAGTTACAGAAAACTGTAAAGAAACATATTTATCGTGTAACAACGGGCATTTTTTACAGTGTATTAGTATATTATTGGGCCAAGATTAAGATTTTTATGCTCGGGAATGGTTGCTCAATGTTCTATAAATTTACTCTTCCTGAGCTTTACGATCATATCAGAAAACTTGCCGTGATCCTCCGTCGTATTTCCCAGCTGAACAAAGGAATGTGCTATGAAACGTAAGTACGCCTATAAATACACACTTTCCTAGCTTTTGCTGAGCACTTGACCCTGAAGGTAAGCTGATGAAATACTACCGTCTTCGCAACTTCAAATCCCTATTATTTGAATAGGAAAAAATGCTGTTCGCCGTTCGAAAAGTCTTTTAATTTTAGAATAAATTTATACTTTTGTTTTATAACTTCCTAACTGGAACGCCATTTTGCATTATTCTATTTCCAATTTCACGAGTTTCAATCACGAATTCCTTCCATATTATGTTTCTATGTTGAAAATTTCAGATTTCTTTCTAATTTTATCCATTATAGCCTAAAATTGTATTATCATGAAAAGTACCAGGTGTTGGAGTTTTTTTTTTTGCTGTAATAAGATACAGGCTTCGAAACCATAGCTCTAATTATGAATTTAATCATGATTTGTAGTCCGTCTCGATTTTTATTCCAATTAGCCGAGCTTTCGCTCTCCGCTGCGCATGCACGTCTCACTTGTCTTAGTTATAAAACATCTCTCGAGGAAATTTGCAACTCGAGATAAGAAAAACAAATCTATAAAAGACTTTTTGAGTTGAAGGAACGGAAGAACAGCAGATCAATGTATAATGAGGCCTTTATATACCACACAAGCTTTTCCTCAACCAAACTCTTTATTTATTAATTCATTTATTACTGCTTATTTAAGCCAGTAAAACCATGCGAATTAAGTTCTCTTTTTTAAAGTGCTTGATTTTTTTACGATTATTCCTTACTTGGAACTGCAAAAGATTTAATACCTTCTAAACAACAGCACTCGTATAATGAACAAAGGTAGGCTCACGCATATTGTATATGCACAGTTCCCAAGAAAAGCAAAAAATTAAAATTTGATAATTATGCTTACACTAGGGCAATACAGCATCCGCGATAACGTTGTGGGACCAAATATTCTGGGTAACAGAATATTAATTTCTTCCTATCAAAGGTTTTGCCACTTAACATACCCAAACCCAGGTACCTCCGATAATACGAAGAAAAATTCGCCTTTCCAGCAGGCCTTTTACAGATTACATTCGCAATCCTTCCAGTGCAGTTCAAAAAAGATAACGATTTACAGACCGCGGTCGGATCTTACGTCAGCCCCAAACTCCCTAGAGTACCCGAGAGAAATGTCAACAGTCCACCGCTTTGTGAATGTGTGGTTCTCTTCTCGAACCCTTTTTCGAGTAGATTAGAAAATGCCAACTTCTATGGTAGGATGGGCAAATCTGTGAATCCATCCCTCCTATGTGCCCTGTTACCCCAACATCCTCTTGAGACCGAGAAAGCTGATCCAAAACCATTACATTGGAACATACCCGTGTTATCCTACTGTGTTAACCTTTCTACTGTGTGTGTAAAAACAGGGTAGGAACTGGGAACTTAAATGCTACCATTAGTATAAATACACTAAAAAGCACCGTCTTCGTATTTCTCTCGTTTTTGAGGGTTTTTTTCGGGGGGAAGAACTTCCGCAGAAAGCTTTTCTACTCTACGCCAAAAGCCTTGTACAACAAGTTTAGCAAGTAGCCTGCTTTAGATTTACGCCGCAAGAAATAGTACATAATAGGCTTTCATGGAGGGGAACCAAAAAGACAAATTGAAACCACTTCGGCGTTCATAATCATGTTTAAACTTAGTGAGGCACGCTAGAGTTATAGCTAAGTAATGCTGCTTGAAGGTTCTGCAAATAGCTCTCGCTTGTATCCGTTGGCGTTTCAACAGAAATGCAAAGCTTTACCAAAAAAAAAATGTTAACAGGGAGTGCAATCCAAATTATAAATTAGTTTGATTCATGAAACTAACTTGTTGATTATTATGGCAGTTTAATTACACTCTCAATTAGAGCACGAAATCATCGAAATCTCTCTCAGTGATCCAAATCCGTAATGGTGCAATTCGCATGTGCCAAATTGAGACGAGATTCAATTTGCATGCTAAACTGTATAACTGTATAACTGAGTGGGCGAGTGCAGCAATGAGTGATACAGATTAAGACATTCTTATTTGGTAGTCAATGTAGTAATGTTCCTAATCTGAAGAGGCCATCAAATAGGCTAGAAAGGCTAGCCTTTATGACATTGATAGAACGGCATACGCCCAGACGCAAAACGGGTTATTTCCGTTTGCAACCCCAACTTGGTAAGTTATGTTAATGTAATAAATTCTGTATAAAGTGATTTTTGTTTAATTTTTTTCTCTGGCGTGCGTCAATGCTGGAACTGGAAGCGAAACCCGGCCATAAGGAATAGGAGAAGCGTGTATACATTACGCCGTTATTACATCGTATGAAGAAAAATGAAACAAAAAAGTTTGGTTGTAGAAGTTTGGCTTTGTGTTTGGGCCTAGTAAAGCACAATAGTTTGGAAACCTTAATCCACGAAAGGGTTCAACGAAAGCAGAGTATATGTTCTGTGTACGTCTGCGTCACGCACGAGGTCAATAGCGCTGCTGCGACTTCTAAAAGAACCAATGTAGCATATTCCAGACAGCAATTAAAAAGCGCCCCAAAAGAATCCAGTCGCTAATTACAGGATGTAGTTAGGTGAGGTTCTTTTTAGGGTGTCGGTGAAGTTTTATTGCTCGTTGAATTACGCTATACAATGAAAGCCCACCTATAATGGCTTCGTAGTACAGGTGAGATAGATGATTGTCATTTGCCAGGCAATTACATTATAAAAGTTCGGTTAACGCAACCAATGAGGCGATAACAGTTAACCCGACCGAAAAAAATATATGACAAGGATTCGCTTTCAACGTGAGGAAAATATAAGGATTCCCCTGGCGCCCCTAGGCGAGAAGTAAGTTTTCATTACAGTTGCCGTCCATGCGCTTAATGAGAAAGGTTAGCTGTCCTTCGTTAGCTCCCACTGCCGGAAATTAAACCGCGAAAACTAAAGTCGTCATTGGCCAAAGTCGATGACCATAGCATCACTTTTCAAGGACTCAACGACCCGATAAACGATGGACCAACACAGAGCATAATTCTACTTTCCGCAAGCATTGTATATGTTCTTAGAAAGGGCAATATAGCTACCAAAAATCACACCGTCAAATTTTGATGGATGTTTGTAGTCTATCATTCCAAAAATGATTAAGTTTTCGTTTACACTTTTTTTATTTTGGATAATCCGTTTAGGAGTTATTGGTACGCAGTCATTGTGGTTTTGACGACACGGGCGTGTCTTTGCGGCGGGATTACACTATTTACTTCCCTGCCCAAATGGTAAATAACGTTCTTGGGTACACGTTTCTGACGTCAGAAAGTCACGTGATATTGTTGTTGACATTTGTTTCTTTAGTAGCTTAATTACTATACTTCGAGCATGATGGAAATAAATTCGTCACGCGAAAGTAATTTTTTCACTCCATTTTCTTTATAAATTAAACTTGGGCCTTTAACGGCAAAGGGGAAATCTTTTATTTGTTTACTTCTGGTAGAAGAAGAAGTAGCCAGAACGTGTTCTTTGTATATTGCACGGATGCATAAAAGATTACGACAGTGATCTGGCGTCAAACCTGGACCATTCTCGTGTGCCAATATTGGGATTTGGCAAAGCCTGTCTCTCTCTGTGGGGAATATATCTTGTTGCTGCTTGTCAAACTCGCGTTTGTGTTTAAAGAGAGAGAGGCCCATTCGATTTTCATGCTCTGCGTTTAGCCCAGATATCGAAAAGACACGACGATCATTTGCCCGTGTCTTTCTGGCCGTCCTTCAAGCTACATAAACGAAAGGTTATATATGCCCTTATGCTTTTCTCGCCTCCATGGGCAACGAACTTGATGTGAAAGTCATCAAGAAAACCCGGGATACGGAAATTGACTGACCCTGCCCAATCAATAGCGTTGACTTAATTAGCAATCAGCCTAAGAGGCCAGCGCAACACAGAATTTGTACACACACAGGGTACAACATGGATCACGTGAAGGAGGAGAAGGACATGTAGTGAAATATACAATCAAATTAAGCTTATTCGGCAAAGTTCATCTCTTGTTAAGTCAGACAGGCGTCACGCGATCGGCATGGAAACTCGTCATTGCTATATAGATTAAGTAATCCCCGTAACGTTAAGGGATTTGTCTATATTACAGTCGAAATAAATTAAAATATAATCAAGTGAATGAATTGAATATAAACATTAAATTCTCGGTATTTCTCTCCATATTTGTTCCAAATTTCTGGTCACGAACACGACGCACCTTTCGCTTTTTCTCATTTTTCCCCCGAGTGTACTTTGTACACTACAACGTTGGGTAGTTATTGACTGTGCTCACGCAAGTTTTCCCGGCCAAAAACTGTTGGAGTAACCGAAACTAAACCTGATCATATTTTACAACTGATGACGTGATTCATTCGAATAAATTCCTGCAATTCTGGGGGAATTTCGGGTTCATTTTCTTCTGAAAAGTGCGTTTTGGGTATATGAAAGAACGAATACAATAAAAAAGGAGAAATAAAACCCGAATAGACCTTCATTTTCGTTAATAAGGCGATTCAGCTTTAAAAAAAGAGAAAAAAGGCCGAACAGAGGTCCGTTAACTATCTCTATTGTGAGTAAATTATGGAAACTCTTGATGTGGAAAAGTAATAGAAAAGGAGTAAAAAAATACCTTTTGGTACCAGAATGGATGCGTAAGTGCCAACCATCGCTCAACGGCCATAACCAAAGAAACGCAGCCCGAGCCTAGTCCAAAGGCTCGCCAGAATACACGGAATCCGCAAAAGAACCGATTGAGGACCCACGCAGGGGGTAAATACAAATGCAAATACATCTGCGCCAGCGATCCTAGCAACGCAATTAAGTCATTCCACGCGAGGCAGCGCAACATTAACGTTTGTCGTTTATTTCGGAGCGTTTCGTGTCGCGCCAAGATCGCTAGTGCTGCCACGTTGCCCGCGATGCCAAACATATAACTGACCGTTAGCAGGATCTGCACTGACGAGTCCACATGCCGGATTTTCGACGCGGCAGTCACATTATGGAAAGTATCATGACCACCCCATAAGGACGATACATTGAATAGATCATCTTCGTTCCCCGTACTGACGAACGCTGCGTCAAATGCACCAGCAGTCCAATTGACGTTCATGTTAGCATCCAAAATGTCCGGCCCCATAATGACGCTGGCATGGGTGCTGGTGCTGATAGTCTGCTGCTCATCGATAGCCTCACATTGGCAACAAACTTTCGACTCCGAGTTTCTCAAGCACAGGACAATTTAGTGACATACTTTCAGTCGCTTGCAGCCGTTTTACGGAGCATCAGAAAGTATCAGCTGAGGTCACTTCACCCATCGGCGATAAGCGCGGGACCAAATAGGCTCTTTGGATCGGAATCATCTTTTATTTTCGGTCATAAACATCCCCATGTGCGATTTTTCTTGTTTTATAGCGTTGCGCTGTTGAAAGCATCATTTGCATCCGACATTAGCACCATTCATTTCTTCCCAAAAGTCCCAATGCCAACAAATCCTTTTTCCTATATATAAAGAAATAACAACAAAATTTAATTTAAATTTAAAACGGCATTTAAATTTGGGACGGTCCCTCCCCGCAAAAAAACGGATCCGGAGAAGTTATGAATGTCGCAGTAAAACTCGAGGGGAATAGGCAAGCGTCTACTAGCCAAAAATTCGTTTCCATAAAATCCTTCTTAATTAGCGGTGGATTGGGTACACGGGCGAACCAGACTACCCTTGTCCAAAAGTCAGCATCAGCACATGTTTTCTCTCCTTGGACGAAAATACCCTTCCACCTGAAATCCCCGCTCGGCATATATAGCCACGCGAAGATTTTTTTAAAACTTAAGGAGCAGAAACATATAGTCTCAAGGAACTTTTTTGGGGGTAGGGAGGTCAAAGAAAAATGGCTCACGCTCAACTTGAAGAAAGAGTTCGGGTTTTGTTAAGTCGCTGAAATTTTTTGACTCGGATATCTTGTTTCCTTTAGCTTTCAAAAGCATGTCCATTTATCATGGATTGCCTCAAGCTGCACAGAAACAGACGAGCCCCAAAACAGATAACGATGGAAGTAGTATTCTTTTCCTGAAAGGAAAAGACGTTCTACTCAAAAGAAATACTCTGGGTCCTGTTTAAAGCACTTTGTTGGTGGAGTTCATTGAGGGAAATTTAAATACGCGTTCATCTAAACGTACACAAAGGTGCTCCATGTGGGAGCTTTTCTGAAGGTGAGGTTGTTCAGGTACCTCTGAAAAATGTAAAATAAACGTCAAACTCGAAGCTCATTCTTTAATATTTTTTATTCTTCGTCTTTGATTTTTTTTGCGTTTTAATTTATTTTCTTGTGCTAATGCTGAATGAGCAAGGTTGGTGGCCTTCTAAGTACGAGTTTCAAGTGCAAGGTACCCTGTGGCGTTAATGAAGTCTAGAAGACAGACTACCGAAGTTGTAATTCATGTTGATATACGACTCCTGCTTTGTTGGTTTACGATTACATTACATTCAAACTCATTCATGTGCGATTATTGCCCAAAATTGGGAGTTTTTACTCCTCGTTATATTCAAACACAAGGTATAATCCAGAACGTAAATGGGATGGGTAAGACATTTCGCCATGCTTGCCTAAATTAAAGTGTTTTCGCCAAAACGGTGCAGCGGAGCGATAAGATTCCCCCCTGGATGGATCGAAAGTACCAGACCAGCAACTCTTTTCGCACAAATGCTCCCTGACAAAATATAAAAGTAACGAATTTTTCCTTTAAACATATTCTGTTTTTGATTAGCGTTGGATACGTATTTTATTTAACGAATGCAATCTTTTCGTTTTGGATCTAAAATGGTCACGACAAGCAAAACTTCCTCTACGCAGCCACGAGGGAAAAGATGAAGAGCTCTTGATGGTCTTACGTGCTTGGCACGCCCACACTGACACAATTGGGTGTTCTAAAGGACCCGTAAAGGATTTCTATGACGATTTTTGGGAGACCATTTCTATTCTATCTCTAGAGATTTCACTTAAAAAAATGCCTAACGACAAGGTGGCAATCTGCCAACGTATGGACGCTTGTCAGTTAATTTGTAAGATGAGTCGTTTTCATAGGGAGCTTTTAAACTTAGCAACTCGGTTCTCAGCCAGATATCTGAAGGTTGAAAAAAGAGGATCCGCATTTTAAATATAAATGGAGAGAAAATTGGAGTTTAAAGTATGCGGAAAATAAATGCAATATGGTTGGAGTACTTACAAAAAGACCCAATGTGGTCCCACTTGCATGGGTGATATTTACGAAGGATTCAAGTCCCACACAGGGTTTTAATTTATGCATTTGGCCATGATTTGGCTGATAAAAAAGTTGAACTTACACAACATATAACAAGCCAGTTAAAGATCAAATGTCTAAATAATGAGGATTCGCTGTCATAAAATCCCATTTCTATTCCGGTTTCCCCAGTTTTTTTACCAATTTTTTCTTTCTCAAGGATCAAGCGGCGTGCTATTCTAAGCCGACTTCGCAACTAACAATGACGGATCAAGATAATTAAAAGCGAAGCTTGTTATGAAACAAAGAATTACGAGACTCAAAATCTTCCGACAAATTACTTATTTTGGATTTTCTTTCTCGAAAGCTTTCCGTTATTCCTTATAAGACACCGCACACAAATATTGAGGTAACAAACTAACAATATTACCATAGAATGTTGTCCCTTTGTTTCTATTTTCGCTTTCCAAAAGCCGCTCCTCTTCTTGATATGTCGTTAAAAGATGAACAATCCCGATTTTTAATCCATGACAGAGATTGATCACTCGCTGCGGAACCAAAAAACTTTTATGCCAATGCCAGTCAAACTGTTCCAAAGTTGATTGTAGTTTTCTTACAGAATGTTTACAGGATCACGCAGAAATGAAAAACTGTGGGATCTAGAAAGACAAGAGTTACGAACAGAAAGGTGTGCCGAGGTCCGGACACCAAACGAAACTGAATGAGGTGGCTTTATTGGACTCTTCCACCGAGTTCCCTTCAGTTGGAGCGTAAAAGTTCGCGCTCTTCAGCTTCTGCCTCAACCAGAGAAGCGAGAAGACCTCATCTCGAGCGCGCATGCACCTACCAATCCACTTTTAATTATATTCTTGAGATTTGTGTCGCAAACTACGAAAGTGCTCAGGTGCAATGAACAGGTACAGACCGTATGCAAGACTACCAGCAAATACGTTAACTGCCAGCATGTTTAAAGTAAATGAAGTAATATAGCCTAGTTTTCCCTCTCCTCCTCCTCCCTCGTTAGAGGAGCATAAACTTGAAGTAGAGAGCATAAATGTGTATACTAAAGAAACTATCCACATCTCGCTGCTGTTTCCTTGTAGATTGCACCGTGAAACCGGTCGTTTGGTAGATTCATCGCTCAAACGCCTTTCAACGGGTCATGGAATATAAGAACTTGGCCAAGGTACGTACATTCAACTGACGATGTAGAAACTTGATATACGCACGTGGTAATTTGTCTTACTCGACTAAACCAATATTTTATTTTACCGTCATTTCTTACTGAATAATCTTTTTTTAGTAGATACCTTACACCATCAAGGGTCGTAAATACAATAAACTAAAAAACAGAAAGAGAGAATTTCTTCCTATGACGGTTCATAAGTCACGTCGCTCAAATCAACTCTATAGCTCTAGAAGTAAGAGTCTTTTCGGCTTCTTTTCCTTCCCGAAACGAATTGCACTCAAGCAGGCTGATGTATGTTTACCGTGTCGCTCGATCCGCGCCAAAAATAAAAAAATAAAAAGAAAGCAAGAATATAAGCAACAGGTGCGAACCACAAACCATCAGCCACTTGTAAAACGACACACTCACACACTGCGTTAATGTATACACACAGTTGCGAAGGACACAAAAGAAAAAGGGAGCCTTTACACTTAATTACAATGTTTTATCTCCGCGGGTTTTTAAAGGTGTGGATGGATCGATAAGAAATCTCGTGTCTTTGCCGGCAAGCTTTTTACTCCTTTACGGTCCAAACAGACGAGGCGACGGCGAGCCAAAACATTGGCCCTGGCAAAGAAAGTTTAGGACAAGAGCGTATATAATCCCCACACACTGCTGGCACTGCCGTTCCTGATAACAGACATTTTGGGTACCTCTTATAACCCATAGCAGTCGCGACCATCCCCATCACGGTGACTATAAATGGGCCAACAAGTTCATAGCCAAAAGCCAAGATAAAAAGTCGTCACTTACTTTTCCCTTTTTGTATTTTTTGCCCTGAATCCAACTGTCAAAGGAAAACATGAAAGCAGTTTACAGCGAACAATACTACCCGAATTTGGTCAATCGCTCTTTCGTCTCCCGAGCGAACGACTGATAAGCAATTGTACTACCCTACCATATAACCACAATGTAACGTACCACAAAACCCATTGTAGCTAGGCTACAAAGCTCTAGGAAACGAGCATCGGAGATGGGACTTTTCTTCGCATACAATAAGTGAAGAAATTATACGCTTAAAATATTCCTCGCTGGTCGGGGAAAAGAATTTGAAAAACGGTAACCATGGAATGCTTTATTAAGGGTACTTTTTTTAACTTCATTTCTTTTACGTCCATTCTGACCACAATATAAGCCTTTATATAAGCCTTGATACTGAATACTAAAAGTTTTGACATCGACCTTTCTTCTCCCTTGATACTCTCTCGGGTCTTCCGTAGTTTGACTATGACGTGGACATGACGTTGACTGAGCTATGAAAGCCCGACATGACACCTGACTAGGAGGGGTTGGTTGGGTAGTTGGAATCAAGACCACCGTCACGATACAGTGGAACCTAACACGTGAGTCCTTATTGTTACATTAAGTGCTGGTGTGAACAATTATTTATAGAATTTGTACTATTGGCGTCTGTTTCTCTCCTAAATGTCTAACAGAAAGCCGGGCCCGCATCGTCATTCCCTCACAAGTCGCTCTCTCTCTCACTCTCACCAATACACTACACTACAACTATTAGAAAAAAATACTAATTGAAATCTTGGTATTGATTCTAGGAACAAAGTTTCTTACCGTACCGTATTTTCTACGTAGTACAGCTATCAGTTGCCTCTCCAGAGATCTCGTCTCGAGTATCTCAAAATCCCAGAGAAGCACGCTTAGAAGATACTTCGCAGGCAGTCCGCTAGTGCACTTTTGTTCGCTTCGGGTAATAGTGTTGCACGCCACATTGGGAATTTTTAAAGCCTCGGTTTCGCCGAGGTGTATATATCATTAAGGTATTATCATTAAAAAAAAAAGTTCAAGGAGGAAAAACTCCAGTTTGTGTACTTGTTTGTGCTCCCAAAATTTGTTTACCTGCAGTTCGTGCAGTCAGCAGCTATGCCAATTTCTTGCTTATTGTCGATGCTTCGATGAGAAACGCGATTGCGTCGGGTCCTGATTGCCAATGCTGGTCGTGTCAGCAAAAGCAGGTGCCATTGTTGATCCGGACGCTTTTTTGCTCTTCTTTTTAGTCTTCTACAGGTCGTCAAAAAACTAACTATAAAACATCCCTATATTAACGAGCTTATAAATAGATAAAAAGATGAAAAATCCCAGAACTGGGTTCTTTTTATAACTTACCTACGTTGCTTGAAAGACTTTCCCGATCCATCAGTCGACATATCTTTCCGGTTCCGCTTATTCATAACCGCCCTGAATATTATATCTGCGTAGGTTGTCACGATAATTTAGGCCTTGGATGACATTCATTTTCCTAACAAATTTTAAAAAGAGGAGAAAAAATAAAGGAATCCACGACTTTTTATCCCAAGTTACAATATATAGGCTCAAGAATGTTCGCTTTTGCTGACGGCAAGAGCATTTTCGAGTTTTCTTTTTTTCTTCAATCCCGTTTTGGATTGAACAGAAGGCGTGGCCGTCCAGTTCGCTTGATCGATGGAAAGAATACTGATTTTCTTCCCTTTTTTCTTTTTCTTTTTTGCTCGCATTCGCCTTGCCAAAAACAACTACGGTCGTCAGCCCCATTTGACAACAATGAAAACCTCTTGCCCCCGAGCTACGTGAGTCGATGTCATCCTCTTATTCCCAATATCACCCTATCCGTGCTTTAGGGGGATGGAACAAAAAATAGAAAGAGGGGGGTTTCCTGGCTTCTTTCCTCTAAGGAAGGGGGCAGATCTTAACCCCTTTACGTAAACTTGCCTTTTGATGGTTTTGGCATGCTGTGTTGCATGGTAGAATCGTTTTATAGCCGCATAAACCTAATGAGACTTCTTCAAATTTTCCGCTCTCGATGAACTTTCTTCCCTCCTTTGACAAATACGCTATAGTTGAAAGATTCCCATTTTCATCAGTAAAACCGCGTTCGGGATAGCTCTGGGAAAGTACTCATTCAAGTGAAGGATTCGGTGGTCTAGACTCAATCCATTGGCTGGCAAAGAGTCAAAAAAGTAAACAAAGAAAAACAAACACGGAAACGAGCCGACGGACATAGCGCCCTTCAGAAAAAATGAATTCGCTTCGGGTACGTGTCAAGTTAACTGTGTGTGTGTGCCAGGAATCTTGTTTCCTCCGAACTCCATTTCACGACTTGAACGAAGGTGAACGAAACATAATTACTCGTATAAAACGCTGTTTAGCTTTTCGCGATTTATTTCCCTTGGTACTTCAAATGGGAACGACGAGGGGGTTTTTCATATAAGTGTTTCAACGCCACCACGAGAAAGGAATTACAGACAAGCTTATGAGACGCCACACGAAGCAACTCAGCAGACCCCAAGAAGAGTTAAGTTGCTCGGGACTCGTTTGCGGCTCATATCAAAGCTTGGCCCGAAACTTTTAGTGCGAGTTTTTTCTAAAGGAGATAAGAAATAAACGTCTGTTTTATATGTTGTCACAACAGCCAGCGGTCACGGTCGCAGTCAATATGGCGAATATGCTATATGGAGCGAATTATCTACGCATGAGGCAATTAGAAGCCAAGAAAAGTAAAAAAAAAGAAAAAAAATACAAAAAAGGTTCCCAAAGAGATTAAGAATGTCCTGGAAGAATTCCAAGTAACGCAAACGCTAACTGCCGTCACGTCCAGACATTTCAACAATTCGCTGCTCCTCGTTTGGCTTGACGATACTACTCGTTTCGACGGGGGGGGGGGAATACCAGTTTTATTTATTCTTTTACCAGGATTGCTCATAAAATTTATAAATCGCCGAAGTTTTTAAAAAACTTCCAGTTAACTGTGTTTCACAGCTTGTCTTATTAATCAAGAAAGGCTATTAAGCTTCATAGGACTTTTTATTGCCTTAACTTTGTCGCGTTAAAGGCTTTGTTACTTCTCTCCATCAAGGTTGAGAAATATTCTCCAAATAAAGAAAAAAAGAAGTCAATAGAGCGACGATACCTTCACAACGAACTTATAATCCTAACAATAACTGTTTCCAACGTGAAATTGTTGGTTGTTATTAAAATTTAAGTACTGTATTAAATCAAATTCGAGTACTGTAGACTAGTTTGTTTCACCCAAGCTACCGCAAGGAGGAGTAAGTGTTTATTCGGGTTGTTTATGAACGCGCATTGGTTCTGCGCATAAACCTGCGTGCACGATAACTTTATAATCTTTGACTCAATCCGCCTATTAGTTTCATTGAAAAATAGGCGGAAGTAATAAATGGGGAATGAAGATTTCCAAATTTGCGGTTATATATGTTTGCAGCTTGCAAATTAATTTAGAGCCGAAACACAAATGTGTAAGAGCCATAGGTTTTGTATTGATCTACATTACTGTTAAGGAATTCTGCAAAAACTTTTGCATATTTTATACTTTCTACCTAACCGTTGTTTTCCCCGTCCTATCGTGGCATACAATGCTCATGTACACGGGGGCGTTCTTATAGCTTGCCTCATTAATTAATTAAGGCTGTAAAGCTTTTGCAGGTCTCTGAGTTGCATTAATTTTGTGGCTTTTGAAGTCTTTGTCATTTCTCGGTTTCCGCTACCAAGATTTCGGAATGCTACTCAGCATATAAAAGGAAGTCTATAGAGCGGTGGAAACCTCAACTCAAACTTGAAATCCTGACAATAGCTATTTCCAACGCGAACTTGGTATTAAAACTATAGCAGGGCATTGACTTTCACATAAAAAATCTATTTAGCAAGAGCCAGCGGAACTCGGGAGTGCGTTGGATGGGGAAATGGACGATCAAAAGGCGAGTGAGTGATCATCACGAAACATTACCAAAAAAAGAAATAAACAAACAGAACACGATTTTTTTTGTTTCTTCTGTTGACTCTTGGCGCGGAACCGCACTACATTCTGAAGCCAAAAATGCGACTACTTGAGAATAAAGTTGGCTCACGCATCAAGAAGGAGCCTCTTGAATCTCAGCCTTTTATCTCGATGACTCCAAAACGCTACAGATCAAGATGCCTATCTCCGGATCTCAATGCCTTTTAAAACCTTGACTACAAAGGTGTGGTCTCCCTCTTGATTCACTTTATTACCTAGCCTAATCACCATAACAAAGCTGACTTAACTCACCAGTACGTTAGAGGTCAAAGGCGTCAACTCCGCAATCCGGAAAAAAAAAAACGTTAACACCAAACTAACATTACTCTCAAGCATAGGCATTTGCATTATTAAATACTAGAAAGGAAACAAGTGTGCTTGTAACTAAACTTTCGCGTTTTATACAACTTGACCAAAAAAGGGCGCAAGGATCTTGTACATCATTCCTCCATACAATATGTTAATACCAAGGCAAGGCCGCTACCTTTTTTTGCCTCGTTTGATTTGTTTTGGTTTTTGGCTGCAACAAAACAGCTAATGAGACAAACAAGTCCGTAAAACGTCAACGTGGACGTCTTGTAGAGGCCCAAAGTTAGCTATAACACGAGCTCGTTGCAAACTTTAAGAGCAAATTGCTAGAGGAGAAGAATCCCTATAATTACAAGGTCAGCAAAGAGCAAAGCGAATTCGTTTAAGTTGTGTTGCTCCTAAACGGCTGTTATCTCCTTACCATTAAGACCTTTTCTGCTAGGAAGGCAAGGGTTTACTAACATATGCAGCCGAGATTTACACGAATTTCCAATTTGGGGTATATTCGTAGTGCCATAGAGCTTGCCCCAGCTTCTTTCGTAAGTAGTCACTATTAATATCAGCACAGAATGTCTGCTCTAGTACGATAAGGAGGCTTTAGTATGTTGTGCTGAATACTAAACCATGCCAGGCAATCCACCATGCGGCCCCTGGTAAAAGAAAGGGATCTTTTCTGCAGGAACCCGCGGTAACGCGTTATTTGTCATGTATCATATAATACGTTAAATAATCGTCCGCGAATGCCCGTACATGTGGCGCAGACCAAAAAAGAGGCGTCAGAATACCCAACGCCGACAAAAGGCAACGCTTTTTTGCATAATGCAAATGAAAAACTAAGCTCTTCATAAATCTTGGACACGCTTGGCGCATTTGGTTTAAAGGCTGTAATTCTCCTCCAACCACGTGGAAGAAAATCCGAAAAAGCCTAAACGTGTATGGATAAAAGAAGACAAAAATTCGACTCAGTTCAATCAGGCACATGCACAATGCACAAGTGGCTTGGTTTGTGAACCAGTGAACCGCACTTGATCTTTGCTGCAATGGTCGACCACTTGAAAACTTGCAGGGTATTTATTTTTATTTTGTTTTCTTTTAAATACAAGATAAAAGTTCCAACACAGCAAGACGCCAGAAATTGGCAAGGGACCTTCAAAGAAAATATGATTGAAATCTGAGCGAAAAGTCGACAAAAACACTGATCAACAAAAGAAGATTTAATAGTTTCCTTAGAATTTTTTACTCGCTCGGACCTTGCTTCTATTTGTTGTCTATTTCAATCTTGTGGTCAAGAGTAGTGAGCAGGAGTCCACATTATTTTTAAATGGAAATACAAAGCGAAGAAAATATTCCTCCCGGAAACGTATAACCAAGTAGTGTTTATAGTAGACCGTTTCGTTTTTTTGCTCATAAAAAAATACTCGTACTTTAGCTCTCCTTCTTCGCATTTTCTGGCTAACAGGCAAACAAAACAAAGTCAGAAAAACCAGACGAGGAAGCTCAGTGTGTTAATAGTATACAGCTGACAATGGGCAAGTCCCGACATTGATATTCCGCTCAGGAAAACCGGACGAGCAAGCTAACGCAGCTCTTAGTGTTTCCATAAACGGACTCTAAAATAGGTTTCGGGGCAAACTGAATACTATGGACAGAAAACAGTTAGTCTTTGCAAGGGCTTCTGGTTGATTTGTCAAGAATGGGCTCGTTTAAACAAGACAAATACCATCCAGGTTGCTTGTGAAAGTCTAATTAGGCATCCGCAGTTGGGAGGGTCAATAAATAAACAGAGACAACATTCTTTTACCTCCCATTTTATCCTTTTATATATGGAACTCTGAGTGAACGAACGGTCTATTATGTGCATTAATTGCGCAGCCGGGGCATTTATTAGTTGTGATAGCGATAGCAGAAAAACATTTCGGCGACCTTCAAAAGAGATCCGGCCAGCAAAACGACACGAGACTAAACGAATTTTGAGAAAGGTCCCAGGTTACTCGTATCTTTCGTCGCGATCTTGACCTGAGGTCATCGTATGAGCGCATTTCTGGAATTAAGATTCTGGCTTGATGAGATGCATGTTTGCAACCCTTCTAACGTCTTTTTTTTAAGACCTTGGGTTGTTGTTGCAGTGTTTGGGGCTATTTTTCGCCAGTTTCCGAGGGGTAGAGAAAAGTACTGGAGTAATGAACACTGGTGCGTGTTACACGCAATATCTGCTATTTTCTTATTTTTTCCTTTTATAATGGTCTATCGAGGGTTTTACCTTACTTAGGTTGATCATTTGTTATTCCGAAGGACCCGTCATACGTCACGTTGCAACAATGGTTCCGAAAAAGGAGACATATTTGGCATTCGGCCTGCCCAGGCCAACAGCCTGTCGTGATCCTAAATTTTCTCCCAAGTCATTAGCGACCTTTTCAAGCAAGACGCTTTAGCAGGCTGGTGGTGTTTCATTTTATGGAACTATAGCATCTTACGCACTATGTTAAACAAAGGTTTCAAGTTTCGTTAATTGCTAACACAAAAGGAGCTTGGTATGCAGGTAATTATCACCCAACTTTCGTAAAAGCTATTGTATTCTCCGAGGGCTGTAATACTGGTTAGAACGCCATGCGGAAGTTCACCTTGAAGATTTGCGACAACTTCAGTTTTCGCGAAATCCAGTCTGGCAGAAATGAATACTATAGGAACCAGGAAGTGAGGCGTGTTTGAAAATTGCAGGCAATTAAAGTGTCATACAGGCAATGTATAATAAGTTGTTTTACTATAGTAAAACAATTTCTTATATTGACGTGATTATCCTTTGGCGTAGCACATAAGTGCTGGAGCTAATTAAGCAGCCAAACGCGTTCAATTTGGGAGTGTGCAATTTACTACTTTGTACAAAGAACTCAATACAGAATTTTTAAGGCTTGTGATATAAAGAGCAACAGCCACCCCAATTAAGAAGTTTGTCTTATATAATATGGTAAGAAATGTGGGTTCTAGTGACATTCTTCTATCCCAACCGGAGTTACTTTTGGCTTTCTTACGTTACAGACGTGGTACCCGAGGGCTTTGTTTACTGTTCTGAGGCGGAAATAAACAGTTACCAGGGTAACAAGCACCACAAAAACTCATGAACAACTAAACGGATATTCCAAATAAACTTCATTTGTTGAAATAAACTTCGTCGTTCATTAGTACATTTGTACATCGGACTCCGATTAGGATGTTAAATATACATTCTATGTATAAGAATGATAAATGCAGTTTAGACTTCTACTATTCAGTGTTCAATTCAGAAACTAATGACCCACACTTTTGAAAGCTGCTAATTCAGCTGTGCAATTAGTTTTTCTTAGTCTATTTCATAAAACCAAACTCTGTTACCTTTTGTAAAGCGATACTTTATACTACTGCATCCAGAAGCGACAACAACCTAAAAGGGTTGCGCTTTTAGCGAAAATCAAAAGACCGAACGCCATCGCTCAAGCCCGACTCTCTCTAACTGACAACATCAAAGCTTTTGTTCAAGAAAGAAATTTTGTTGTGCTACCTTGCACGAAAGTTAAAAAGAACCTGAATCTCACGATCAGGAATTCAGCGTAGAGCATAGGAACACGCATATAGATAGGCACGTGCGATTTTATCTATGCATTCCTAAGAAGATGCTGCTGAATAAGAAAAGAGAAAATAACGTAATAATCTTTCCAGAAGTGCTTACGGAATACTGCGTTTGCATTCGAATACATGGGGTCTACAGACTCTGAGCAATCTAAGTGAATTTAAAGAGAATATAATAACAAAGTGAATTTTGTTTCTATGAATTTCCATTTCGACAAAAATCTTTTGTCGTGACGATGTTAGATCTGTTCACAGCAGGGACGGGAGAGCTTATCTGACTTTGTCGTGGATATTTTGTCCTCTTGGCAAAGCATTTACCCAGAGTCAAAAATGCGTACAACGTGAGCGGGATGACGTAGTACGTCCAAATTCACTCCCATTTGCTCTGAAGGACAAATTCGACTTTGACCGAAGCTTACAATAATGGAGACACAGAAATATGTTGGTACAAAATTGGGTTTCGGTACGGTACAAGTCTTTGGAAGTCGCAATTGAATCTCGCTTGTTAATTACCAAGAAGGTTGACAAAGTAATAACGAGCTTTTGGAGGTCGGGTGCAATCAAAAGGTAATAAAAACAAACAAACAAGGTAACAACCGCGATATCGAATTTACGATCCGAGCACACACCTATGATTACAGATGTGAGTTGGTAATTTTTTGACCGATTTTGGCAAATTGAGTTTACGAAAACGACGTAAAATTCCTTTTCAGTTGGTATTTGGCGTGTTTCAATGTCGTTCAAGTCTCAACCTTGGCTTCAATGCTAATCTAGTTATCATTTTAATTGTCCCTGCAGCAAACACCTATATTTGGAACCAAATTTCCTTAAACAAAATAATTTGCGCTTTCTGTGTAGCGTGATTTTACAGCATCTCCCTGGCTGGTACTGTATTTTAATTCAAGAGGCGTTTTCGAAAAGCCGTCCCCTTGCCAAATACTTGTGTTCCAGCGCGCGGTGGCATAACTTAGCACAGAAATGGTGGATAAACAGTTTAAATCTCAATAAATGACTTCTAAATTCCGGTGAACGAGGACGAACCTGGTTTCTCCGTCGTTTCCCCCCAGATCAAGCTGGAGTGTCCTAAAACTGCATACAGATGGCGACTGTTCCCGCTTGCGTCTTTTATTTTAATGTTAATCCTTTTCCGCTTGTTTATTTACCCCTACGCATTACCGATTGACACAAATAATGGCGTACAAAATAACGCAGAATATGAGAAAATGTGTACTCTCCGCCAGCGTAAAAAACAGTTTATTGAAAACTCTATGTCCAGCTTCCAGGTTGACAATACCTCAGCGATTTTCGTCTCATTTTTCCTTCGTTCCTGATACAGTCTCAGCGTCAGAGGGTAATTTTCTCTCCATTAATTATTTAACTCAGACTCAGGTTCCTTTTCAAGAGTAAAGTTAGAAAGATAAATTACAGAGTAACTACAGAAGTTGTGATTGTGATTACAGGAGAAACGACCCGAATGAACCTCTTCCAAGCCATCAATAATGCCATGGACTTTGCCTTACAAACAGATCCCTCATCAGGTACGAAGACCATAAATTCAGCTAATTTGCACTTGTCCATGACTAAAGGATAATGTCTTTCAATTCAGTTATCTTTGGGGAGGATGTCGCCTTTGGAGGCGTGTTTCGGTGCACCGTAGGATTGCAAGAGAAGCATGGCAAATCAAGAGTATTCAACACACCTTTGTGCGAACAAGGTATTGCAGGATTTGGGATTGGTTTAGCCGCTGCAGGAGCTACTGCCATTGCTGAAATCCAATTTGCAGACTACATTTACCCGGCTTTTGACCAGGTAATTCCTTTCGACATCTTTTCCTACATAGTGTCAACTTAAATCCTAACCTGGATTTCCATACATTACATCGTATTGTCTTGCAGATAGTCAATGAGGGAGCGAAATACCGGTACCGAAGTGGAGGCTTGTTCAATTGCGGATCATTAACTATAAGAGCTCCCTGCAGTGCAGTAGGGCATGGAGCTTTGTACCATTCGCAGAGCCCAGAAGCCTTTTTCACCCATTGCCCCGGTCTCAAAGTAAGTCTAGCTTTAAGCCGTCAATTCTTTCTTGTTATCTAGCTATACATTTCATTTCATTTCTAGGTAGTAGTCCCAAGAGGTCCTGTTAAGGCGAAAGGCTTACTGTTGTCGTGCATACGCGACCAAAACCCTTGCATATTCCTCGAGCCAAAAATTTTGTACCGCTCAGCAGTAGAACAAGTGCCTGTCAAAGACTATACGTTGCCTCTTTCTTCAGCAGACGTTCTAATCGAAGGTAGTTAGGATTTTTATTTGATTTTTCATTTGAAAACTTATTGAATAAATTATACCATTTTGTTCATCCTTTTTGTGATTTCCTTACCTACAGGGGATGATGTAACACTGCTTGGGTGGGGAACGCAGATTCATGTCTTACATGAAGTAGCTCAAATAGCCAAAGATAAGCACAACATTTCTTGCGAAGTCATTGACTTGGTTACTTTGTTGCCTTGGGATAGAGAAACTATTTTCGAGGTAATTTTCTTATATGAGTACATTAGGTTGCTTAAATGCCAAGCTGTCATCTAGCGACGTTTCAGCATAATTTTAATTAATGAATCTTTTCATTCTTTAGTCGGTGAAAAAGACTGGACGACTGGTTATTGCACACGAAGCTCCATTGACTTCAGGTTTTGGCGCTGAACTTGCAGCGGCTGTTCAAGTACGTCTTTTCTTTTTCCGCAACAAAACCTAATTTGCCTACGTAATGCATTGAATGTTCTTTATTGTTGCGGATTGACGCAGGAAGCTTGTTTCCTGCACTTGGAAGCGCCCATTCAGCGAGTGACTGGCTTTGATACACCCTTCCCGCACATTTTCGAGCCCTTTTACTTGCCGGACAAATGGCGATGTTTGGAAGCTGTCAAAAAGTTAGTCAATTATTAAAAAAAATTTTAAGCTTTGCAAAGTGTTTGTCCATACAAACCAGTGGAAATGGATACTTATCGTGGTGATTCGAAATATATAGACCAAAGGGAAGCTTTTGAACTAACTATGACTGGATCAGTGTTCTTAACCTATAATTTGCGTCCAAAAAAAGCGAGAAAGAGAGAGAGATCTACTTTATTTTCTTTGACCGAGATTGAATGGGGGAGGACGGGAGAGCAGGAAAATTGGCTCACTCAATGCATGCATGAATGCAGCTTAATCAAGTATGTCTGTGGTAGGATGTCGCCATAAATACATTCGCAAGTTTTCAGTTGAGGACATCTGAAAACTTCGGGCAAGTAATTTTTTCTTACTTTTTTTCGTATTATCAAGTTGTGAAACCATCAGCTAGTCTTCGTGGCGATATATTTAATTTAATAAACTAAAACTCGCCATTTTGGTGGCGGGTATTTTAAATTTATTTACTTCAGTTCTATTTTTAGTTTATTAAAAATCATGTGTTTTTCTCTTCTGGCTTTTTTTCCCCACTTTATATTTTCGTTTTCTCGTTTTTCTTAATTTTATTGTATCGTTATCTTATGTTTTCTTTATTTTCCCAGTTTTAGTGTCGTGTCTTCTCTTTTGGTTTCTAGGAGGGTTTCTGATTACTTTATTTTTCATTTTGTCCTAGTTCTGAGAAATGAGGAACAAATAAACACTGAAAATTTTAGCATTTATGTGTTGTTTGTCTCCATAATCAATTTCAAATTGGCTGCGTTCTCTTGCGACAGTTCCCTTAGTAACAGCTATAGAATAATACTAATTGCTCAATAATGACAATAGAGGAAATCAAGCGACTGTCGATTTAGTAGCTACCGGAAAATGTGTGCAAATATGCGAAACGCCGATTGAAGAAAGAAAGTGTTTCTTAACCTATTTCCAATAATTCGCGTTGACCGCAAGCGGAACCGAAAAAAACGACGCGAGTGAACGGAAGCATGAAGGACGCCTCCTTGCCCTTTTCCACTTTGTGATCTTAATTAACTTTCTTCCAAGGTATGGCAAGGTAACACTCTCCGATGCTGTCTTTTGTTACTGCCTCTTGAACATTACAAAATGCCGGTACTGCAAGTACGTATATACGTATGCGAGGGCCGAATGCAAAGAAGGAACGATATAATGATAAGTCTCGTGAAATTTCGCGCTCGACTGAATTCGCAAATCGTGAATTTCCAGCTGTGTGGTAGCTGTAACGTGCGAACCAATTACGGCCTTGGCAACCTTGCCACACCTGACTTCTTCCAATGCAATGGGTCCAAATCCAAATAAGTTTCAAATCTCTTCCAAACAAGTCATGTAATCTGAATAAAAGCGTTTATCTTTATCACCATGAAAACATGTAAAATTCTCCTTCAAATAAAACAAATGTCTGAATGTAAAAAAAAATTAAGTTTGCTTTCAAGGAATGAGCGTTTTTGATCCACTTCAGATGCCCCTTTAAAGCTTCTAAGAATTGGTAATTAAAAACGAGGAAATTTCATTCACTTTTCATTGTTTAGGACCCAAGATAAGGATGAACCTGACCCAAACACCCATCCCCAATCGAAAAGACCTCCATAACAGCCATCGTAGAGCTAAAAGTAGAACCTTATAGACGTCACATCATTGATTTTCCGAGTCTCAATGACGTCCCACGCATCGAAAACTTGCGTCACAACTTGGACCAGCAGACGCTCCGTCGCGTAGGCGTTATACAAGCCTTTTATTTCAGTTTCTGTGCCTTTTCTCGAAAACAAAACAGAAGAATTTCGTTTTTTTCGTGTGTAACTTTTTCTTTTCATTGCAGCTCGTGATGTATCGCAATAGGTGGGTTTTCCCAAGCTTTTCTCGGACATTGCTTCTAGCTTTTGGGATTATAAGAATAGACACAGTGCAGAACAACAGGTGCTTTATTTCCCTGCGATATCGAATTAAGCTTAGAAATTGCCATAACAATATCAACTCTTTCCAGCAAATTGAACGTCTACCCCACGCTTCTCCGAGTTGTTTTTATGTACATAATGTATCTTAAACGATAATAAACGATACGGCTAATCAAACAAAAGGAACGCCTGCACTTGTACAATCCAACAAAGAAGCCAAAAGAATATATACTATTGGGAGCAGAAGCACAACTTATGGCGCAATGTGCGTATTTGGAACGTTGGGGATAACGTTGCCTAGTCATGCAACATGCAACACAAGTACCGTTGCATACAAGCCCGTGTTTTGATTCCAAGTACCGAAATACCTCCTTCGGCATAGTCTTTTCTTGCCAGAATACTAGTTCAACGCGTAGGAAGCGCTACAAGCCGAAGAACAAGAACACAGCAAGATGTTCGTTTATTAAGACCGGTCAAACCCCCTAACAATTAGGAAACCCGCGTAATTCAGCACTACGAAATTTAAAAATAAAACGAAAGCCAAAGTCACGACAAGTCGTTCAGAATCGCCCCACGGTTTTCAAGGACGACTTCCTTGAAGGCAGGGCGGAGGATTGATTTCGGAATTTTAAAAAAATAATTAAAAGGGTTTTTATGCCTGCATATACGTATATAATAGTACCTTAGGACATTCCTGGTCTGTAAACGACTGTATATCCGCGTTTAAATAATCCCTGAAGAAAGACATCACGTAATTATGCTTCCTCGTTGCGAATATGCAAATCCTAAGCTTTTTCAGGCTGGAACAAGATTTCTTCAAACAGGAATGCTTTGTGACAGGTGACGATAAAGAATATTGGAGAAAAAACTTGTCGCAAACAAGTTGGGAATACATGAACAGTACAAGCACGTTGGTACCACGTGATACCAACTGAACTTGACAACAATAATGGCATTGGAACCACGTTGGGGGGATATATAATATACAGTTGCATAAAATGGACTATTGTGAGTTTTCGTACTCAGCTCGGGTCGTTTTGGTTCCATCAAAGCGTCAATAATATAGAACCCGTGTCGTGTCTGAACTTGCCAGCGCTTCGATCCAACCTGTAGCTCCGGGAATGATAGCTGGCCTTTCCTTCCCCTCCATGAAGGGAAAGTTATGGTTCGGTTTTGCTTGCTTCGTTGGTGTGCAAATTCGATTCCAGGCGATTGCTGCAAGTTACCTTGCATAGCAAGCAATTATTGGACCGTTGCCGCACCTAAAAAACAACGTAATCTACGTACACGCAATTACTAAAATTGCTTCAGCCTAGCTTGGCAATTATAACACTTCTTGTGTTACGTGTAACGTCAGGCTTAATTATTTTCTCGCTTTAATACAAATTGCCCATCTGGTTCATTATTTATTACATCGACATTGACTCGATAATTTCCACACTCGTATGTAATGAGTGGAGATAAGCGTATAATTTATGGGATTTTTCTAGAAATAATGTGAGAGCTTTTAAGATCAAAGATAAGAGATCTTTTTGTAAACAATGAGCAGGATGCGAGCAAATCAGGAACTGCTAAAGCCAGGAACTAAGCGAAATGAAACAGAAGAAAACGAGATAAGCTAGAAGAAAGCGAAATGAATTATGAGAAAGCGAAACAAAACTAATACGATGTTATTAGTTCAAGCAATACTTTCTTATATTTTTTTTTGTTCAATTCGTATAGCAAGGTCGCACGAACTACAATTCCGCCACACCCTTTCTCCGTAACCCCTAGCACGGACAAAACAACTTATCTGGGTACTTGCAGCGGCATTTAATGTTTCTTTTCTTGTTTTTGTACTTTGTATGTAACTTAAGTATACCCCGATTTCCTGGTCTCCATATTTCTACGCCAATTACTAGGTTTCACGTGCGAGTAATTTATCTTTTTCTGTCAGTGTCTTAATAATTGAAGTAGATTTATAGCAAAACTGGTCTTTCCTCATAAATGTCCTCTTTTACGCCTCCTGAAAGCGTGATCGTCAAACTTTTTATTCCATCTAGAGGTCTCCAATGTCACAACTCTCATTACGTAACTCCCACAAGTTTTGCTCAGGTATCTAAGGATGGTAGTGAGAGATTAAAAAATATATAAATAATTCTTGAGGAAATATTTTTTTATTATTTTTTAACCAACTCAAGGGCAATGCGTATTACCCAGTCTACAATTTTTATTTTATTTTTTGGGTGCGCAGAAGGTGGTACTTTTTTTTTCTTCCCCTACTTCATCTTAATCATGAAAAGGTTTGTCTTGACATTTGACCTTTCACGCCCGAAGACCCTCGAGTCTAATACCAGACACTACCGTGTGAATTGCATTAGTTTAGCCTTATTTTCGTGGGAGGAATAGGACATGGTGAGCAAGACAGGACAGGACGCCTTCGCGATCAATGGATGCTGCATTCATACGCACATGCAGACGGTTGTGGACGTTCAACGGCTAAAGCGGGTTTCCATAGCAACCTAAAGCTAATGGACCTCGTGACGTTCTCTCTTATTATTTCCGCTCAAAATCCCACTTGTTGACTCTTCCGAGCCCGCAGCTTCTCTCATGTGTGTACGCTTTAGACAGTGTCTTGTCCGCAAACAAGTACGCCTATAACAGCTACACCTGCTTCTGTTAGTATTTCTTCATTGTAGTTTGTCAAGAAATATTTCCTAGAACCAGCAGGATTAACGCATATAATTTTTTTTTGCGCTGTGCTCCTGCTCCATCTTACTTATAATTCACAGCCATGGGTCATCTGTCACCCTTTAGAAGAAATCCGAAACAGAAAAAGAAAATATCAAAAAATCGAACACAAGATATGACTGCCCGAGTCCACTTAAAACGCCGTGAGGTTTTACGAGATTAATTTTGCGGTTTAAATAAACTACCAAATTATCAATCCTGATAAGTTTTGATAATCATATTAATAATTTTGTAATCTGTTAATTATCTCTATAATTATTTTAAATAAGTAAAATTAGAGGGATTCATTTTTTTGCGAAAATTACTCCCAACTTTTCTTTCGCAATGACGATACAATTCAATACTTTCTAAAGCACGCTCAATAAGGCCTAAATTACAACTTATATAGTGACCCATAGATTGCAATTCTTTCGGATTCAGTTGTAATTTGTTGTTGTACTAAAAAATCGGACCGTTGTTAAAATATGGCATATGTTTCAAAAAATGACTCAACAAAAGATGTTCACCGAATAATTATAATTAAACTGCAGAATAATTTGCGCCTCTAATAAAAAAAACATTAAACAGAACCTGGCTCCAAAGCTAAAACCATTTTCTAACGTCTTTTAACGCGATGTAAATAACGTTTTATACCCAAGGAGTGATTGATTTATACAACATTACACGGCGTAAGTACTGTACAAAGTGGTTCATACAGTACAGGCGAGTACGAGTGGGATTGCTTGGCCCTGAACTGAATATTTGTGTTGTGGAAGACCGGTTTAGCTAGGTTTCTAGCGTAAGCATGAGAGTATAACAAGCATCGAATAGTGTATAAACAGTGATGTGTACCTTATTACCCAGGTGAAGGTAATATTAAGCTAGATATAACGATGAAACAGGTATTTGAGCCAAGCGAGGGTGAAGGTGCTCGAGCTCTGGCCGCTTCTTGAGGAGTTTTGAACTCCAAAGGTCTCAAAACTATTACTGCGATCCTTCAACGTCAACTAAAAAGGAAAAAAGGTTCCGTTAATCGACCTAGTGCAATATTTACGCATTCTCTGTACTTTGCGGGGTAACTGGACAACTCAACTCCTTTAACGCACCTCGTACTCGGACTTGCTTGTTGGTCCTTGACTCCACAATTCCGTTGGGATGTTGATAATTGTCAACACATGCTCGTTAAACATACCCATATGTCCAAATGCGGGTTCTGTTTTACTCTTTTAATTACCCAACCTCATTACGTTTTGGAAATTTTCAACGTCACGAGTTGAACGATCTGCTTTATGTACTTTCGACAAATCTACGTAAAAAATTGCTACCATTCCGAATTTCCTCTGTACTTAACGTAATTATCCATAACCTTCTAGGCTATCTGCCTGAAGGGCACTGCGAATGCGAAATGAGTATTACACATCGCACATGTGCATAAAACGTGTTCCTGTTTTGTGCTGGTCGTATCATTACGAATTTGTGCGAATTTCTCCTGTTTTCCTTTGGCAAGTTTTCCTTCTCCATCAGTTTTATCTTATTTATTTGAGCTCATTTTAATTTTCCCTTTTCAAAAAAGAAATACTAAAAAACAAGAAGAGCTCCGAAGGTCTGAGCAACGTGATGTTTATATAAAAGGGATCAGATAAAACGGGGAGTGAAAAATTAACTAGTGTAATCCAGTATTTAGGCATATCTCAACTGGCCGGCTGGACGCTTATCGGTTATCACCAAAGCGTTTTTCATAAGCTAAGAGATTTCTCTGTCTCTCCTGCTGCAACCCATGTAATCTGACCAACATCCTAATATCACGTGACATAAGCTTGCAGGAACTCTCCGGTCTTCAGGCCTTCTTTTCACAGTTACCAAGCCGCCTTTTGGCCCCAGCCGAGCCCGCTTTACAACCGCGCCAATCCGCATCACTCTTACGCCCCGCACTCGATCGTCTCCCACGACACCAGCATTTTGCTGTAAACCTTTACTAGTTTCCATCGCTCGAACTCTTGAGCACGACCAATTTTGTAAACAAATAAGGTACAACTGCTCGTCATTCTGTTTCCCCAAAAAAGCACAACCAATTTCCCTTAATTCGAATTTGGAGGTCAATTTTCCGGTAAGTTCCTTTAGCACGGTCGTGACTACGCACAAACTCGAGTCGGGTTCATGCCCAGAGAGTCTGGGTTTTGCTCGTATAGACACAGTGTGGGGACTTGACTTGTGTCTGTGCTGCTGTTCAAGGGGGCATCTAGAAACGTCAGCTTGTTTTAACCACACTCGTTGCCAATTCCCCCCCAAAATAACACAAAGTGCGTATACTTTTAATAAAACGTCCTCGATCGATTACGCTTCCCCGTTTAGCAGCACCAATCGAGCATACAAACGTAAGTTACTTTCATTCCCAATAAGATCTTATCATATACAACGTTTAAAATAATTATTTAGCCCAAATCACGGAATTGTTACTGAATTATCTTAACGATTAGTAGGATCTGAATTGCGGCATTGTGGGAGACCTTGTGGCGATTTCTCCCCGCATTGTGCATCAGCGCATCTCTTCCTTTTCGGGTTTCTCCCTTTATTTTTCGGATCTATTTTTGTTGTTTAGCTTATTTTTACGGTTTCTGTGTTATTCTTTTATTGGGGTTTTGACTTTCAACACTTCTTATCATTCTTCCTTCTTCTTCTCTTCTCGTATTCCGTAAATTCTGCACTTCTGCTTTCTTCAGTCCCCATCTTTCTTCGGGAGGGACATCCCATTCAGCTCGGGAAGTAGGAATCCTCAAACTTTACCCAAACCCGAACTCGGGGAATATTTTTTGGTCTTCAAACTCAGCCAGACGTCGTTCGACGTTGACCCCAGGATTTTTCTCTGGAAATTCGTCAGTGCATTTTGACCATCGTCAACGTTGGAACCATATCCAGAGCCAGCTTTAGCTTTTGTCAAACTCCCCCCCCCCCCCCGCCAATTCTATCTCGGGAGCCAAGTTCTGCTCTACTCTAGTTCTCCTGGAACCTTTGCCCTTTTGCCACGTTTGAAACTATCGAGCCAAGAGCAGCAAAAAGCAAAAGAGAACGTTTTGTCTTTGGTGTGCAAAAATCTTCACAGCCACTGCGACAAACAGCAAAAAGTGCAGCCAAACAGCAAAGTGTGCGTTATTACAGTAAACTTTGGAGGAGTTTGCCATTCCCACTCGTCGCAGTCCTTATTGAGCAATCTATCGATTTTCTTCCCTCGCGTATCGTCTCGCCAGTATACGGTCAACAGTTCCAAAGCGGATATTGCATTGTTTTCTCAGAATTGCCTGAATTTGGAAGCTGTACGAATTAAGTGCTTTTATCACGAGTCCAACTGAAGCCACCACAGTCATCATGGAACAAGCTCAGCGTCTTCAGAAGTGCACTTTCCCGCTAATGCAGGTAAGGATGTCTGTTTCCATTGATTCTCCTACAACGTGCACGTGACGTATACGGCATCTTCGTGTAAGCGTTCCGCAGAATGTTCCAGATTAGAACCGGCAGGCGATACGTATATAGCTCTTAATCTCACTTGTAGACACAGTAATGCAACATCTTCGACTGTATCCCTTTTGCGTTTATTCTATTTGTTTTCCCAACTTTCCAGTCCCATTTTGGATACACAAGTGGGGGTCCTTATCAGCCTCTGCCCCACGTTAAACCATCTTCTGCTAACAAACAACAAAAAATCGCGTTTCTTTTTTTTATCCGAGTAATTGAAGCCGGGCTATCTTGAAATTATATCTGGCACGTAACCATGTACAAGGAGTCGACTCGATGAAGATGATTCCGAGACTCGAACTGTAAACTTCCGAGACCTTGGTTTCCTGTGACCACTCTAATTACATTTTAATTACAGATCGTTTCGTTTCACTTCATTTCTCTTAATTAGTGATTTTAATATTTCTGAAAGTCGGTAGTATTTCTTTTTACAGCTTTTCCTCATTTCGAAAATGTTTCGGTATTTCTCCTTGAAAAAGGAGGAAAACTCTTATATTTTTTTATTCTTTTGATTTCGGCCTTTCGTGTAAGCGGATTTCCTGGGGAAAGCTTACAGGCAACATGTAAAAGGATTGCTAATTGGCATATCTTAAATCGTGCCTGTTCTTCAGCCTAAAGGAGAGATATTTATACTCGAAAGGAGTCGAGGTTGGTATTCGGTATCTCTGTTAGAATGTCCCGCAGCCGAGCGAGCGAGCCGGGAACGACGAAAAGTCACGTGCTATATATACCACGTGGACCTAGGCAAAGCCGGCCAATTCTACAGGGCAAGGCACAGGCACTTCTGAGATGTGCATATTAAGCTCTCTTGATGCCCAAGGTGAATGCCCACGTGTCCTAGTTTGAAAGAATTATCTCTGTCTGAAAGAAACCCGGCAAAATTTAGTGTAATTCTCAATGTTTGAATGAAAGAATACCTTTGGCCAGTAGCCGGTTAGTGATAGCGAAAAGACAAACCCGATTGTTGGCCACAAATTATAGGAAGTGATGTCATAGTATGCCTATAATAGAGGTAGACACGCCATATACAGGTGTGTTTTCTTTTCTTGTTGGTTTGACGTATTTATTATTTTTTGTATGCTGTATGCGTGGCATATAGGTCAAACAGACCCAAGACTGTAATCATTTTGGCCTTGAATCTTATGACCTGTAAACCTAAATCCAAATAGCCAAAGGTTAAAGTAAATTAACCAGCTGTTGAAAGATAATTTCCGTTTTTTATTTTATTTTATAGTTTTGCGAGAGAAAATAATGACAATAGTTACGGAAAATATAAGCTGGCCAGAATTTTTGGGGACTTTTTTCCCAGTTTATCGATGTCGCAATGCCAGACAGAGACTAGGGTGAGCGTGATCAATAAGAAGGCGTGGTTTAACCAGGCCTGTGACGTCAGAAGGTTGCGGGGGTGTTAAGAGGGGGAGACAACTGGAGTGCTTCCGAAAGACGTCATCGGTTTTATGCTGCCCGGATCCAGAATGTTTCAAAATTAGTATATTTTTTTTCGTATTTAGTTAACCCTTGAAATTGGGCTTGGGACATTTTCTGGGTAGGTTGTGCGGAAAAGTGGTTATCAAAACCACCCCTAGCCAGTACTCGGGTACGTTTACGCTAATGGAATAAACACGAGTAGCGTAGGACTATGCCGAGTTGCTGCTATTTATTGTCACAAGGCCATGATACGAACGGCCTGGTTGCTATAGTGATTGTTTGAATCATGGGGAACTTTCTTTTTAGTATACGTTTCCTGTGACAAGTGAAGGCACTTTTAGTGTGCTTACAGCTAACAGATACACTCTGTAGGGCAAAAAATTGTAACATCTCTGACCACAAAAAAAAAGAAAAAAAGAGAAAAGAGGGAAAGAAAAAAACAGAAATTCCGAAATACTTGGCACGATTGATTGCGCTCATTTAGGGACTGGCAGTAAGGATTATCCGGCTAAGAATAGACTTCCTCATAACGCTCCCATATTCCCAAACTACTTTCTCAGAAGAGACAAACAACCCCTGGTATGCCAAAGCCTTCCTAAACTCCTTCTTTCTATAGCCAATAGGAATTCTTTGCTCTTTTACACAACAATAGGACGCCCCCGGGTGATTTTCCTCCTCCCAAGTATTGAGAAATCTTGATAAAACTGGTCTTTTCATTTTTTTAGTTGGTGTAATAATTAATAGAATATTTAGGTCTTCAGTCGTCAAGTTTTCGAGAATTGAAAGTAAATCAGAAAAAATAGAGCAATTCAATAATGTCAAATCAACGGTATCACTGTCGGCCATTGTTTGTTGATTCGAATCCGTACACGGTGGTTCGCAGATTCAGCAAATTTGACGTCTTTTTATCGGCAACCTGTCTTTCTTTAGAAACTTTTTCGAATGACAAGGAAACCGGAAGTGATTGTTAAAAAAAGGCTTTGCACCCATTCACCTTTTTCCTTTCCTTTTTTAATTCGATAATATTGTTGTAAAAAAAATGGTCAACCTGCTACAAAGGTACGGATGTGATTGGATTGTTACAGATGGCTGTGCATTTTCTATCTGTGTCAAACTGCGCAGTTTCCAAACTTGACTGAATCGATTGATGGGTTAAAATAAACTTTAAAAAATTGGAATATAATCTACTGAACAATTGCGTACATTCCAAATAATCGATAATTTTGCAAGTAAATACTGTTACCATGTACATGTTGTTACCACTTATGGCAACAAATTATTGCAAAATTACCAGCATTTTTTACAGTGCACGTCGCTGTTTTGTTTATATTATAATAACTATAATTATATATTTAATATACAATTATATTATAATTGCGTGAACTAATTATATAAATTAGGTATATACAAGAAGTTTCGCTTCTCTTGATTTAAAAAGTGATTTTATATATTTATTATTATTATTATTTATTACTATTATTATCATTATTATTATGTTATGTGTTATACTATCTAGTTTCGTGAGCACGTGTTCAGTCTTATCGCCTGGTATGGGTTACAGGCAAATCCAATTGGCATTGAAAGTCATTGGACAGGCTTCCTCTATTTCGTCGTCCTTCGCTCTCAAATAGATTAGATATCCACACTTCCCACTGTGATATGCGAAATTCTCCCAAACTTAGAGCTAGCAACAGAGTCACGTGTCTTGCCGCCAAGATGAAGCAAAATGACCAAGTCGAAAACGTATAATAAACTAATAAATAATAACTGTCAAGCTCGTATCGTCTCGATACGCCTCGCACTTGCCTACGCACGGCTTGTTTACTTTGCCTTGCCCAGAAATATACGTGTTTTTAATCTCCATTTTAATCTCCCATCTCGACTCGAAAAGTCTCAAAAGCCCATACGACAACCCATTAGTAGACGTTAATTTTCATTTTCAAGGCCAGTCGAGAAAGTCCATATCTGTAACTTTTTGGCCCTTGCCCTCGTGGTGAATGCGCTCCAAATTAAAAACTATAACACTTTTTCTCGAAACTGTCTAAAACATGTTTCTATATGGTCATCTTGGCAACCGTGACTCTTTTTTTGCTATTTTTTAAGGGGGGAGGGGAGTGGGAATATATTTCCCCTGAAAATGCCAATTTTGATTGTTGGAAGCTGGCCTCCACGCTTTTGCTTCCATTCGATCTAATCAGCTACATATTTAGCGTACCGCAATTACATTTTACTTCCAAGCTTCACTTTGTTCGCTTTTTACTCTATTTTTTATTTTATTTTTATTTTGGGGTTTGCTTGATTTGATGTCGGATCATTTGGCGAATACGGAAATCTTCAATCTTCGTGGTCAAGGCTACTCAAGGTTGGTCCCGCATATACACTTTGCCAAAACATTGCTAGTGATCTAGAAAGGGTGGGGTTTCTTCCATTTTTTTGTTTGTTTTTTTCCCCAGAATGATTTACATGATATACGCTTAGGACTGCTTCTGCATCGTTAATGCATCGTACTACTTGAAACATACTTAAAGCAGCGAGTGAGAGTACCGGTTGGGGTCGCCTCGAGCATGGGTTTGGTGTTTGACTACAAACAGCGACTTTTAAAACTCGACGGAAACTTTCGACGATGCCTTTTTGATGAAGGTTTTCAAGGGCAGGGTGGAGTTTTGGGAGAAGTTTCTTTCTGACGACGTCAAACAAGACCCGGACCTGCTCATTTATACTTATTGAATAATCTCGATGAGCTTTAGTTAACAAGGGGCTTATAATTCATCAGAAGATGTGAATGAGGGGAATTAGGAACCAGATCCGGCTCAGGGCTTAAGTTTCAATATTGACATTTTTTGGTGTCTTTTTTTATTTAATTTTTTATTTTCTGTTTTATTGTATTGTATTATATCTTTTTTTTAGGGAGCCTTTGAATTGAGCCTTTCTTATTAATTGTCAAAATGATGAACGCGATCAACGCTTTTGAGCCACCTGTGTAACATTTGTAAAGGCCAACCTGTGGCTATTCAATACGGAATTCTCTTGTTCCCTGAATATGATTTGAGCCACAGTAGTCCACTTACGTCAGTGCTTTTGATACGTAAAACAGTACTTCCTTTTCGTGACGACGTACTGTATGCGTAAGTAACCGAATCTATTACATAGTTGGCTCATCAGACACTATAGACTTTAATGCTACGATTACTCTAATTTAACCGCAATGTCCCACGACACTGTAAACGGAACAACAGTCAAATTATGGGTTGTCGCGTCAATGGTATAGGCAAACGGTGATTGGCATACTGTCTAACGTCCTTAACAATTTTCTTGGGTATTATTGTTGTTTGTCTTCTTCTCTGGTGCGTAAACTGGGTCAAGTTTCGTCCCTATCTTGTCAAGGTCTCTTGCCAACCCCCCTTTCTTTTTCGCTATCTTGCTCAATTGTATACCTACTTGCTGCAGGGGAGATCGTATCAATTTCTCAACTGTATGCTGGGCCTATATAGCGAAAGCCGACTTTTGTTTACCTTCTTGCGTGGCCTTCATTCGGGGCTTACGTGTAATAGTTTGCGCGTAGATTGATCAGCAAGTGTGGGAGACAAAAACACCATAAACTATTACATTTTAAATGGTCTATTTCAAATCTGTTTATTAGAACTGCTCTGCTCCTTTTTTGGCTCCTTTAGATCTATCGCGTGTTGTACTGGAACAGTAATAAATAAAAAAAAAAGTTGAGGCACACTTGTGGGCAGCAATTTCTACTTGATAAAAAATATATTCAGAAAATGTAATATAAATTGAAGGAAAATTTAATTAAATATTGAATATTAAGTACGAATTAATACTAAATATATACGCGGGCGCAATTTGTAATGCATTACAATTTTGAATTGTAAGAAAGGTGAATTTTATTAAGAAATTACACTAAATTTTTCTGATTATTTGCAATAATTTTAAGGTCAAGTGGAAAAGATTTCGCTATTACTCTTAGAAACATGGAAGTTAAGATCGTTGAATGTAGTTACACATGCATTTTTCTTTTAGTTAATGTAACGCTTCAATTCACATTAAAAATCTTAATTTGTGTCGTTTTTTAACTAAAAATTAAACAACAAATAAGCACAACAGCAAACGTGAAGCCAAAGTTGTAAAGAGTGCGGTTTAGGCCATTAAAACCCGAACCCCACGTTGTAAAAAAAGGGTTCAAGCTTTGAAAAGTGGCTTGTTTTCCGAAACAAAAAAAAAACAGTTGTCCTTGGCAAGTTAAATTTTTTCCTCGCCCTCGTGTGCTTGGATGGACAAAGGAATCGGAATCGAGTTCTGCCAAGACTTGGTCTGGCAGAAGGGGTTAGGGGGGTACCTAGAAAAACCGCTTACGCTGCGTGCTTTGTAAAACCTTTCCAGTGCGTTCGGTTGCTACCCGAGCCCGAGTCTTGGGCAAAACCGGTCCCTTTTTATTAAACAACCATAGCCCCCCTACAGCTACAACAACAACGACAAAGCCACGCCATCCTTTGTTGTTCCCTCGGTTAGCTAGCCCGACAGCTTCCAGGTCCTCCTTGCTTGTTGCTTTTAATTCAGAAAATGCCAAGAATTCCTTGTTGTTGTTGTGAGGAAAAAATGTTGGCGTTTGAAAGTAAAATTAAAAGCCCTCTCTCTTAGAAATTTTCCCCTTGACCCGGGTGCACAAGAATTTTCGCCTCAAAAACAGCCCCCAAATCCCCCGTCTTACTCCCAAGCTTGTATATTTCCGGATCCTTGTCTCAAAACACTCCTCGAATAACTGATACCCTTATTCTCTCTCTCCATCCCCTCCCCTCGCGAGAAAGAAATGAGTAGGGGGAAAAAACTTCCCAATTTGCTCTTTCCCCTCTGAGCTTTGAGATAATTTCCAATTCTTGCTTACTCCCAACTGATGTAATCGCCTGAGTAAAAAAATATGTTATTTCCCCTTTATTTTTACTCTAAAAGTGCAAAAATAGGGGCAAACCCTCTTCTAAAACTACCCCTTTTCACTGCCCAATCTCGCGTATGCATGGTAAAGTATCGTAAAACTAAAAACCGTGAAACCGGGACAGTTGGTCTTTTGCGGTTTGGATCGGTTTTTCTCTGTTTGGCAGCAAAGTAGTCAGCGAACAAAGATCAAAAGTGCAAAATACTCTGGTGGCCTAGTTGAGCATATTTTGCGCCTCGTAAGTCCTAACAGGCTTGTAAAAATATAAGAAACTCTCGAAATTATTCCCCCAGGGGCCCAATTGCACCTTCCAAGTCTTGGACCAGAAACGGTTCGAAAAGAACCTGCGCAGTAAGTGCAATTCGGTTTCTTGTGCTTCTCTCGCCTCCCCAATTGTTGACTTGCACCGTGCCGAACAAAAGGGGGCCGAAAAGGATCGAGTTCGGGTTGGATTGAGTTTTTTGCCCTGTGGAGGAGCGTGGAGCTCACAGGAGCAGCTGTCGCATGAATTGACTTGACCGTTGGGTTGGTTGGTGGGTGTTGTAGGTCCATACAGTGCGTATCCGTAGTCCCGTATTGTACTGTAGCCTATACACGAGGCGCAGCGGGCTGTATTGTGTTAGTTGATGGAAGGCTGTAGCTGAAGACGGTAGTCGCTACGCAACCGCTTGTTGTGACCGGTGTGTGCGTCAGTTGCAATCTGTCCAGGAACGTTGTCGGTTGTGTTGTGGTGGAGATTCAGGAAACAAATACAGTGGTTTTACAAGTTGTTTTGTTTTCTGGTGGCTAAAATACAACACCGACAACAGTACAGTATTTAAACTTTTCTTGCAAGAGTCGAGTGATAAGATCTTGAACCAAGTCTTAACTATAAACAATTCTCCGAACGTTTTTACCCATTCGTCCTGCTCAAAGTTAGATTTTCAAAAAGTGTGGACCGAAACAGCGGAATTTGTGGTCTTTTCGAAAACGCGTCCTTTATCTAAAGCTTTCTAGAGGATTCTCATTTCTCTCTTATTAAATCCTGGTGCGAAAAATTTACATTTCGGACAGAACGCAGACTGGAGAAGTAAGTTCGTTTGTGCATTCTAAAACCCATTCTGGACTTACGATTGTTAGAAAAAATTTCTCTTTGCTTTCTCGATAAATTACGCGAAAAAATATAAAAATAAGGGGGGAGAGGTGAGATAAGCTCTATCTTTAATTTAATGAACTAAAACGTTCTCAAACATGACCAAACATGCCAGCATGGACCTTTGTCTGTCTGACGTAAGTGTTCAAAGAAAGTTAAAAAGAAAAAACGAAAGATTTGCGGCTACAAACAATATCACAGCAAAGTTGAACCAAGTTCGAGTTTTCCTCATCATTGCGCTGGCCAGTTAACGAGACTTTAAGTAGCTTGAAAACTTTCTCCGATCCCCTTTTTATCCGTGACGGCATCTAAAAATGTTGAAACGGGGCTGTATGTTTCCTTGAGCCAAAGAAATGCTATCTGGGCGAGATCAGTAGAGTTCAAAAATGGCTTTGCGAGGTTTATACTTTTCCCCCTTTCTCGAGCTTGCATGGCTAGCAAAGTAAACTAGTCTAAAAATTCGAGAGTGCCATTCAATTCTGCTAAGTTATCAACGCAAAGCGAAACCTGTTTCCCCACCGCATTTTTAACACGCTGATTGAATTTCCTTGCTTATAAAACATGAAACGAGGTTAGGCTCGCCTTAGTGCAGTATCTAAAATGAAAATAAAATGCAGTAAAAATAAAACTGACTTTTTTGCTGGTAGGTGCGAATGTGAGCATCGCTGGTTAAGTAATTAGGGAGTACGAGTGGAATACGAGAAAAAAAATAGAAAATAAAGTGTCGAGACGTTTGATAATAAATGCAAAGAGAGAGGAAGAGATGCTTGGGATTTAAAATCAAAGAAGGAATACAAGGGAAGGTATTTTTGCGGAAAGGAAAAGGTGCTAGTTTTGGACGGGACAAGGCAAAAAAGTGAGAGTGGTGTGTGGTGTTTGGTCTTCATGGACGCCCTTGCTTAATGCAATCATGCGACCTCAATACCTGAATCACGAACGCCAAGGATGCAAAGAGCGGAGAACGTTCACTTCCCATGTTCAGTGCGGATTGAAACAACATTCTCAAAACTTGTTGCTCCCACACACTGACATTCTTCAGCTCTCAAACTTGATTGGCAGATCTAACGCTTGTACACACTTTGCGTGCCGAGTACCCAGAAAGAGTACATGACAAATAGAAACGTTTTTAGAGGATACGCTCAATATCGAGAAAGTGTTTTTGAACTCTTATCGCGATATGCGCAAGGATATACGTTGGGAAATCAAACGTTCACTATTTATAAACTTTTCTCTGTTGCTGGAGTCTCTGGTACAGTACAGTACACCGTGTGAATTCGTGCACAAACTCCAGGGGTTTTCTAAATACTTGTACCTGGAAGCATGGCTGTGGGAGGTGAACAGTTGTTGACATGACTTTCTCTTTTTTTGGAACGCTTTCTTCCTTTCCTCCATTTCTTTTCTATTACACGTGAAAAATTGGGGGAAACTGCCAACTTACTTTGGGAGATCAATTTGAAATGTCAATTTGAATGAAAATCTAATCCTGAACTTGTTTATTTGGAATCGAATTAGATTCGGAATCGATTATTAAATCGATTAAGTTGATCGAATTAAATTTGAAATTTCAATCTCGATGATTATGATTAGAACTTGAACCAACGAAGTATAATATCAAGCTTAAATGTTAAAAAAAGTGAACCAATGTAGTTTAATGCTTTCATTTGGACGAAGGAAAATACTAAATAATTATCGGAACTGAATTTCGAATTTCAAGCTAAATGCTGAAACGCGAAAACTAATCTGGCGCTTTTGTTTTATTTTGCAGTCTGGGACGCTTGAATTGACAAGCGCCGCACGAGAAAGATTGGAGCGCTTGCATTTGGGGATTGGCGTGTCCATCATGGAAGTCTTGCAACTTCACCAGCAGCAACGGCCGCGGCCAACGGGCATCACTACGAGCGTCCCGGTTGGCGCGACTCTCCTCACGCCCGAGTTGGAGGGCTTGGAGTTGCCGAGTACCGTCGCCAGAAGCGCTGCCTCCGACACGGGTGGCGGTTCGAACGTCGTCAGCGATTCGGATAGCGACAGCGGCATTGATTTTGCGGAGGAAGACGCGCCATTGTCCTCAGCGCGATCAACATCGGGCGACTCGGAGTCCTTTTCCTGCTCCAGTCGGAGTAGCATACTGGTCCCCGGTACGGACGCGGACGCAACGGACCCCGATCAGGATGACTGCGACGAGTTGTCGTCGGCGATGGCGACCAATTTGAACTTGGGTACGAGCGGCAAGCCCGCTTACTACGCCTCCACGCCGGCCAGCAAAGCCGTCACGTGGCAACGCCAGCGGTTCGCCGTCCTCAGCTTCGACCAAGTGAGACGGTTACACGACGTCATGAACGAGGTCGTCCTCATCCACGGCCGCGGTAACTTCCCGACCCTAGAGCTCCGTCTGCGCGACCTGGTCAACGTGGTTCGGACCAAGCTCGAGGCCGACTCGGTGGTCGTCAAAGACATTCGCCTCAACGGCGGCGCCGCGTCCTACGTCCTATCGTCGTCGGGCACGGCCCGATCTAACGCTGCCCATGACGGGCAGCAGCAATCTTATAATGACTTGGATCTCATCTTTGGTGTGGACTTGTCGTCGGCGCGGAGCTATGACCGGATCAAGAACGCCGTCCTCGAGTCGCTCTTGGATTTCCTGCCGGCCGGCGTGTCCCGGACGCGGATGTTGTCTTGTTCGCTGAAGGAAGCGTACGTGAGCAAGATGGTCAAAGTGACCGAAGGCGATCGATGGTCCTTAATCTCGTTAGGCAACCACCGCGGCAAGAACGTGGAACTCAAGTTCGTGCACCACATGCGGCGCCAGTTTGAATTCTCCGTCGACTCGTTTCAAATCATCCTGGACTCGCTCTTGCTCTTCTACGACTGCGCCGCCATGCCCATCGGCGAAACCTTTTATCCAACGGTGGTGGGCGAGTCCGTCTACGCCGACTTCCGCGAAGCCTTACACCATCTGCACCACAAACTCATCGCCACGCGTAACCCCGAAGAAATCCGCGGCGGCGGCCTCCTCAAGTACTGCAACCTGCTCGTCAAAGAGTACCAGCCGGCGAATTCGAGCGAGATCAAGACCCTGGAGCGCTACATGTGCTCCCGCTTCTTCATCGACTTCCCCGACATCCACCAACAGCGCTGCAAACTCGAAAACTATCTCTGGAACCATTTCATTGGCACGGACGAGGCGCTCAAGTACGATTTCCTCATGATCCTCTACTCGGTCGTCGACGATTCCACCGTCTGCCTCATGGGCCACGAGCGACGCCAAACCTTGACGCTCATCGAGGAACTGGCGTGCCAGGCCTACTACGCGGACCAACAAGCCGCCGCGATACACCAACAGCAGCAGGCCATGGCCGTCACTGTCTCGAGTGCGGCTGCGCAGCAACAGAATTGCAACACCAGCAATGCCGCGAGTAGCGCGGGAGCGACGCATTTGACTCTCTCGGCCCCTCCCCCGCAGCACACCTTCCATCATGCTCCGGTGTATGAGGTCCGAATATCCGGCTGCCAACCCACGGTCGTGTATTCCAGCTCCGGGTACTTTTACGCGCCGTTGATGGCCGCGCACCATCACGCGCCGCCCCCACCGCCGCCCAACGCGTCGAATGCCGGCTCCTCGACGGTGGGCGCGACCGCCGCGCCACCTGCTTCCGCGCACACTACCGCCACCTATGCTACCTGTCACCCCAACTCCTGCTCATGCACTTGTGGCTGGATTGCCTGCTCTTGAAAAGTCGTGGTTTGGAGAAATGGGAAAATAAAAAGTGTTCCTCTCCCCGGCCACGAGGTGGATAAAATATTCTTTGGGGAAAAAAGGAAGGAGAGATCGAAAAGAAAAAAGAAAACATGTCTATAAAAAAGTTTACGAGTCTATGGTGGCGGCGATTGACCACTGGGGGAAACTTAACCAAGTGAAAACGAAAAGAAAAAGACTTGAAAAAAACGAAGGGTAGAAATACGATGTCAACGTCTTTCCATTGCATTTTTCCTGGTTGGGGAAAACGAGGACTTTTTTCTGGATTTTTTTTCCCCTGTGGACTGGACTGTAGAAATGCTCTTCTGGTTCGCATATGGCATTTTGACGCATTATTTGGGATATGCAACTGCAGATTTTACTTTACGGGGGAGTGAAAGAGAAAAACGGTGGCTGTTTGGTGGAAATGGATCATTTCGTCGGTACCTTTTATGCTGATTGCGTGTTTTTTGGCGGTATACAAGATGAAGAAGCCCCTCCCACAGCCAGTCGCGAAAAATCCTAGAAAAAAAATGTGGTTTATTTTGTTGTTTTTTTCCTGGGAAAATTTTTTGGAGCAAGACCTTTACAATCAAGCCAAGGAAAAAATGAAAATGGTGGTGTTTCTTCTCTCCCACGTCTATTTAAGTTTGTGCTCAACCAAGTGTTTCATGTGCAAGAACAATCCCCCCTGCCCCCCCCCAAAAAGACAGAACTGGAAAATCCCCAAAACTTCCTAAGGAAAGAAAGCCTTCAAAACGCCAAAAGAATGACTTTGCAAAGCGAACTGGCAATCTTAATTTGGGTTTTTATGCGCGCAAGCTAAGAAAAATAAGGAAACAGGAAAAAAAAATTCGACAAACGCAAAAAATAGTGTATATTTAAAATTTTGGGGGACACGTGTTATTTTTTTTTGTTTTGGAGAGAAGTCTGTTTCACTCTTAATTCCACGTCCACTTTCCTATGCCAATTATCCGTTAACGTTGTGCTTTAATCAGCATTATTCTATATTAATCTCCCACCCCAACTGAATCATTTTTTTATATTGTTTTTCCCTCCCTTTATACAATCCGAATTCCATAGTTAAAAATATCCCGACAAGATAAAGAATCCAAAACACGTACTTTTTTAAAGAAAACTTATTGCTCTTATTATTATGATTTTTCGTCACTTTTTTGAATCCTCCTTTTCCCTCCCCCAAGACTTAAAAACTGCGCATGATTGTGTCAAAAATCGCTACTATAAAAATGTGATGGGACATATACAAGAATGAGGTCTGGCCCCACCAAAATATTCAAACTTGGTTTTCCTTTTCCATAGCAAAACCAAAAAAAACCCCACAGGAATGCTTCTTTTCTTTTAGTTTTCCTTTTTAGTTTTTTATGCTTTATTTTACTTTTTTCTATTTCTTCCAAAAGCGCATGCGCAAGAAATTGTCAAGCTGCACCTTTTTGTATTCATACTTAATAAGGCTTCCAAGACATTTTGCTTTTTTTTTCGTATACCTGCCCTCCCCCCTGTTCCTTTCACTCTTGTAATCGCACCTTTCATTTTACCTTGAGAAGCCTTTTAAACAGTTGGGAAATGAGCCGTTAGTCAACGTTCCGTACCAAGCTTCAGCTCCTGCTGAGAAATTCCCTTTACAAGTGCTTTGCGAAAAAATTCACAATAGACTAAAAATTAATGCTTCTGCCCCCAACTTTTTCTTTGATTTAATTTTCCGTTAAGAAAATCGCACTTTTTCAAGCGAATGGCTACTACGTATTTGAGAACTTGAAAAATGCGAACGCGAAAAGCGACTTTCCCTTTCACTTTACCTGTTTTAAGTCTCAAGGTGACCCACTTTGTGGGACAACTCCCCTGTATGTCATGCAAGTAACCTTGATGGGCCATACGCATTCAGCATTACCGTTAACAAGTATATAAAAAAGGTCAGCTTTGTTAGCGTTTTTTCCGACTGTAATTTCGATTGAATCCGAAATTCTTTGTGAATTTAGTATCTGCTTTGAAATTAGTGCAAATCCAGAGTGCGAGGGATTTCCAGTCCCAAAAGAACTCGATTGCGATTCTTTTGGGGAGTTTATCGCCAGCGAACTAGACAAATCCTTCCATGAAATTCGCCTAAGAAGTTTGTTTTTGTAAGAAAAAAACAAACGAAAATTGACAGAAAACCGATTGTGCAACTCGCAAGCTTGCAAACGGGGTCCTTAAAATAGACTCAAATTACGGCTTTTACATTATAATTACATTACAATTTCTTTCATAATTTTTATTTATTTTTAGTTACCCCCCCATAAAGTTAGCTTATGTAATACGGCATATCAAAAGCCTGGTAGGCAAAAAATCTCGGAATGTTAGAAGAATAAAAAAAGCTCAGCCTTGGGAAAACTGTGATATTTTCAAGATGTTCGCGGGCTCAGCTAGAAAAAAAGGCGTCGAAAACCGGAATGCTTCACTTTTCGATTCAATTCGTTTTTGCTAAGGGACTCGCGTCTATCAACAACAGGCGAATTTCATGGACTGTTACACGTTCATTGTCAACTTGATTGGTTGAGTGGGCCAGAAAATATTTTTTAATTTTTCCCAATTTTTTCAAGTTAAAAGTGAAAGGGGCTTTTATTGTGATTATTTTTTAGCCTTGAATTCATTTCCATGCCCAACTCGAGATCTCCTCAATTAAAGGCTAGAATCGTCCTTAAAAGCTCGAATTCAATCTTTTTGTTTTCTTTTTATTTAGAAAAAATTTAACTAGACATTACGGAATTCCTTAAATTGATAGTAGATTGATCGAGGTAGTTGTGCTGTGGAGGGGCCTTTACTATAAGAAACTATATCATTCAAATACAGAGGGTCTCCTGTTCTATTTTCTGGGGTACTTGAAAGGTTTTTTTGGGAGAAATTAGCCTTGAGTAATTACTGAAAAGTAGAAGTCTTTACGAGATGCCAATGCTCTTAATTAATGCTTTCAAATTGGGGGAACGGGAGCAAAAGAGAGGGAGGGCATTTTGGTAGGGTTTTTTATTTGTAGTTGTGGTTTTTTGTTGTTTTGTACTGTGTCAACACTTCCCAGTTTTTTTTTTGTTTTTTTGCGTTAGCCCTTTTTTGCCTTGCATGCTCCAGTTGTGACATCGCAGTTGGTTTACGAATTCGTGCGAGGTACAAAAAATTATAGTTGCGGGGGTTGGACTTTCTTCCCATATTGTGATATAATTAATTGTTTCAAAAGACAAAAAAACCTGACCTTCACGAGTCGTCGTTCATTGACACGCCCCCTTCTTATTGCTTTGATGTCGAGTCGAGTTTTTCCCGAGTTCCAAAACATTATGCATACATAATCCCAAATTTAGAGGAATTCTAAGCCCAGTTGATTTTTTTTATAACTTTTTTTTGTTTGTCGTTCCCGTTTTGATTTGTAAATTATGCATATCCACGCGATGCTCTATGAATTTAGTACGGACAAACGTGTTTTTAGAAGAAATAATTTTTAAAAATGTCCCAAAGGTGTCAGACAAAAAATTCCAGTAGATTTTTTTGGTGTGCTTTTTCCGTGTTGGGCTTTTTAAAATCTATTTTTAAATTCTGTTCTGGGAAAGAGTTTACGCCAAATGGTTTCTTTTGCTTTTGATTCCTTTCCTACTCCTAATCCAGTCTTGTAATGGTGTATGTCGAATCAACATCCAAGACAATGGAAATTAACGTTATTAAAGCGACCTCTGGTCGACCCTCCAAAAAATCCTATGCTAAAGGCGAAATGGGCAAATTAGTAGTACAGCCCCTCAGGTTTTTGCTCTTGGAAGTTGAAATACAAAAGGTGACAAGAAAAAGAAAAATGACAAAAAAATGACAAAATATGTACAATTAAACCTAAAGTGTGAAAATTGTGTTAAAAATGCCAGAGTCAATAAAAAAACATACGACAATGTCTGACTTCGCAATTTTACTATTGAGTAATGAATTAATCACTCAATTAAGCTTTGAAATTTGTCACGAAATGTGTACTAAATTAGTTTCTTGGAAGGAAATTATTGTGAATTGTTGGAAGTTAAATTCTTGGATCCGTAAATTCTCTGTAAACGTTGATTAATTACGCGATTGAAACAAGAAAATTGAAGGAACACATGGTCTTGCAACTTCATAAACATTATGATGCATCTCGTTCGCATAAATCGCGGATGTCAGTGCAATCTCCGAAGAATCAGTGAGAGTTACGAGACGAGATGGGTTTCCAGACGAATTGCATGGGCTGATCGATGTGCGGTTGTCATGCTCTCTTTTCTTGCAGAGATTCCATTTCGTTCCGTTTCCTTTGTTTCCGCGAAATAAATCTGAAAGAGTACGTGCTCAGTGCAGACACGGGCTTTAATGTCAACCACGTAACAATCCATTACGTAATACATAGTAAGGACGAAACAGACCGAGTAGTATTTCCTGCCCTTTCTTTACCTTCTGCACATTTTCACATTTTTGTTTCGAACATCCCTCCCTTCCAAGGGAAGTACTATTTCGAAGTAAAGTACTATTCCCTTCAGAATATAAGCAACCGGCGTTTGCCGTAAAGGCCATGCGGGATTCTTAGCGCTACTCCGGCCAGCCTTGGCAGTGGAGCACGGACTGCAATAATGAATAATAATAAGGGATTAAACAGTATCCGAACGAATGGCGCCCCTGACCCCGAATTCGTAGCATTACTCCGGCTTGCTTTTACTTCGCTCGGTCGCCGTTTCTTGTGACGGACATTATGCTACCCTGGTAATATCCTGGCAGCATCCGACTATATGTTCTATATGTATATGTTCTATGTGTAGGCAAGTATCGTTTTGGCATCCGAAGCAGTTTACATCCTCCTTACGTTTCTCAATGGTTTTTCCTGCTCCTGTTCAGTAATAGAGGCTCGTCGCTTGGAATTCCTTATAGCGTATGCTTGAATCTACAAAGAATCCTGTCATCGCCCCCACGATTCTTAATGAGGTTACCACCCATGTATTCCAGAGTCGCAGTCGCATTCCGTTAACGAATTCGTACTTCTAAAGATAAATAAAATAAAATAAAATAAATTGGCATAATAAAGCGGTTTAATTTCCACTTATCCCATTTCCTTGTACTTTTAAAGCAATAAACGTAGGAAACAACCTTGGACCTGGTATGACGCCAACCCTTACTTTGTAGGAAAAAAATGTGCGCATTTCGACATTGCAATTAAACATAACGGACCCAAAAGGGAACTCCCTCTTCAGAGCTATTTCCTTGCTAAAATTTTCCTTCCAATCAAATGGCTCAATTAATTAGAGCTAATCTAAACATTGCCCGGCAGCGGCTTTTCTACACAGAATCGGGAAATACCATCGCCATGCTGCCCTTGCACTACTCTTGTCAACCAAACACTATGTCAGATTGTCCTTTGCTGTCGTTGGCTTTAACAAAGCTTGAGCAACCCTAATTAGATTCCTTAATCAAAACAAAATTCACTTTTTAGCAACCAAATTGCTATCAAACGAAAGAGCTTTCCCAGTGATGCTGGGTCTCTATCGTATAAACCGCGATGAAAACCTATAGCGAAGGGCGTGTCTGTTTCTAAAAGGCCGCCCAGTGTGATACCGTTCTATAATATCCCCTTGCCCTTACCTGATCTCTAATGTATGGTAATGTACGTTTGTTTACCAGACGTCGGCAACAGGCTTGTGCCTATTAACTGTTAAATGTTTAAAAAACAGGACTCAACGATGGCCAGGTTGCGTAGCGTTACGTCGGCCTACCTGTAATAAACCTGTCCCTGCGAGCGACATTGCCTGATGTTAATTTTTTTCTTGTTGTGTGTTCGCTGCTTTTGGCAAATACTCAAACTAGGTATAAAACATTATAATAGTAAGCGAATAATGATGTTGCGTGAAATTTTAATGAACCGTAAATAATTAAAATAACTATGAATAGGAAATAACATTACATTAAGTATATAATAATACTTATTATAGTAGCTTATGCTAAAATGTCTAAAAGTAGTAGGAGTCAATTTTTAAAATTCTGTGAATTTTCAGCGAAACGCTATTTTCAGGTAATGCTTTTTTACTTAATCCTAAGCTACCAAGGTATACGCTTAATTACACACATTTTAGCATCACGTAATTAACCAATAACTTTGGTGTATTATATTGTAATATTTCCTAAAAATTTTGCCTCCGTAAAGTTATACCCCAGTAGAGTGCAATTCTTGATGTTAAAACACAATTGTAAATATTATTTGGGGAACGTAATTATGAATGTGCTGGGAAGTCTAAAGCCCTTATGACCTATATGTACTGCAATTATTTCTAGCAATTATGTTAATGTACCAGTCGTGCAAACGTTCTAAGGCGGAAACATGGAAAGCGACTACAGGTCACCTGTTTTGCTTAATTATATGTGTATCATACCTGCATTACAAACGAATGTGTAACAAAGCTTTTTTTCGCGGTTCTTCTGTTTTTATAAGAGTTTCCATTGGGAAATTCCCAAAAGACGTACAATCGTAGAATCTACAGTAAATGTCCCTATAATATCAACGCAGTAGATTATCTTTTAATACATCTTAAGCTACAGATTTGGCTTGATTAAGTAGAAAAATGCGAATTAATTTTTTATCGATGCGAAAACAGCACAATTTAAAAATGGGAAACTTTAATCTCCTAGACATCGTTTCACTTTTCCTAAACGAAGAATTTTCATAGACATTGGTTTCGTGCCTAACTAGTTCTAGAGTATGTCGGGTCAATGCGCAGAAGCCACGCGCACTAATTTGCTTCCATATACAACCAAAGTGCACTTTGCGGTATACACTTTGGGTGGAAACTTGCTAAGCTCTATGGTACTGAACTAGTTTTTTGTTGCTTGGCCGAAAACTGCAGGACTTATTTGACGTTGACTTGTCAAACGAATGTTTGTCATTTGCTGTTAACTCTTTGACCGACTTTTCAATTCGCATAGCCTTCACCTGTCGGCTTTTACTTTACCGGCTGTCCAACTCGCTGATTGGGAGCTTTAATTAAACCTGCGCTTTATTAGTGATACAGGGTAAGTTTTTCTGAGAATTCAAGCCTTACAGAGAAAGGAACAGCAAGCGGCAACTTTTCAGCGTCAAAATACCCGTAAACGAGTCAAATCAGTTTTGGCCACGCTGTGCCATGTCAAACACCTAATTTTATGCATCTCAGACTCACTCAACTATAACACAAGATGCTTGGTTTTGCATTTGAGACGAAGATAAAAAAGATCTCTTTACCACAGTTCCGAAACGGGTTGCTCACTTAGCTTCGATAACAGAAAGATCATGTTCGGCTTTCTTTGACCGAAACGTGCCGAATCTAACATTTTTCGCACTTGCTTAGTATTCAAACCATTCGCAACTCGAACTAGCTATCCGTGAAGAGAAGGGTTGATTAATGTTTACTAAAACGAGAATGGAGTGAAGTAGAACGATACCAAATATTACTGTAGTCTTGCAACCGAAATGAAGCATATGCAGCCTAAATGTACCTGTAAACAAGCCGAAATGTATTTCAAGCTTGCATAGCTACGCTTGGTCGTGCATAGCCGAATTAAGCAATTAGTTATCTTATTAATTGTAAAATTAAATACGGAAATTTCCTTAAATAAACTTCATCCACAAAATATGTTTAGGTTTTATTTACAATTCAAACCAAACGTCAAAAGTACCCTCTATAGTTGTTTTTTATTTGTATACACACTGGTTATGTTTCTAACAGTAATACCACAATTACCTGTAATACCAACCAATCTACTGTGAGTAATACTGTATGTTAAATAAAGATATGTTATTTATACATATATTTTGAAATGTCTAACGTATTACTAATGCTTTCACGGAAAATAAAAGAACCGTAAAATGCAGATAAAAATAAGCGGGAAAACTTTCGTTTGAATTAAAATTTCAAAAACGTATAAAATAAGGTTCAAAAGCCAGTATCGATTTAATCTCAATGGAACTTTCTAGTCAGCACATTTTGTATCTAAAAAGAAGCACAAAATTCCTGTGAAAAGAATCTGCAAAACCCAACAAAAACGAATTCGCGTGACTTTTGCAAAAAAAAAATCTCACTTTCATAATAGCTAGAATACATCCACTAAATTATCCTAATTAAGATACTCTTACGAAAGCTTCTAAAAAAATTACCGTATATATTTCGTAGGAATTCCGTACACGTTTGCGTAATTCCGACCACCAAAAACAAAAAAAATTACGCAAAATTACACGCGAAACGAGTGCAAATCTAGAGTTTCGTGTCAAACCCAAGTGCATAAGAAAGTGTTTACTACTTGTGACCAGAACAAATCTACCAAAAAACGGAATCAGACCGATCTTACGATATACTTATATTACGGAGCTGGCTTACGTGCGTCGTAGCGCGTTGAACGCCCTAATATTAGGACACAAAGATGAAAACAAAATTGGATTCGAATCAAAAACTAGTCTAAAACTTAACGGCCTTGACCTGTAACCTGAGTTATAAAACTTGTGAAATCTCACCCTTTCCTTCCCTAGAAACGCGAATAAATAAACAAACAAACAACTCAAATTAATTAATTACTGTACATTTAGCCCACGTCACTTCTCTTTCGAAGAATTTTTTTTAGAAAATAGCAGAAATTGTGACGAAGAAAAAGAGAGTTCAAATATGCCGTAATTAGCTTGCCAGAGGCGATTCCCTGTCCTAGTAAAATTCGTCATCATATATACCCGAAACCTACACAGCTCCTCGTGCTCTCAAACTCAATCTTCTAAAACGCTCACGACCACATATTTTTTTATTTTCCCCTTCTTTTTGTCTCTAATTCCTAAGAAAGAAAGGAAGAAACTTAAAAGAAGTTTCGCTTGCATGAAAGTTGGCAAATATTTCCAGAGACACATATGCAATTCGCCTTTCGTTTTTTTGACCTCGTACAAGATATCCAAATCGTTACAAACTGGAAACCTCCCCAAATGTGAATGTGCGTGAATGGAAAGATCTTCAGATTGACTCGACCTTGGGGTACAATACCAAACTCCCTCATTTTCAACACAGTAAAAACCGTCTTGGACCATCTTCCACAATATATCCGCCGTCCCAGAAGATAAACAGTACCAAAGAGAAAGGAGATACTAAAACTAGACACCGCACCTGCGGAGTCCAATACACCAGCCTTGGCTGATAACTTTTACTATTGCGATTAAAAACCGATTAATTTTCATTTTTTCTTTACCGTAAATCTTCAACGGGGTTAGGTCACACACATCCGAATTTATGGCTATAGAAAATTCGCCTTCTGTGCTTCTAATAAACTGCCCTAAAATAAAATTTATGTAAAATAAGAAATAAAATCTAAACAAAAGAATTAATAACAAATTAAAAATTCACATGCGAAATATTAAACAAGAATTCAATTCTTGTAAAGATTCAAAACGCACGTTCAATTCACCGAGAATTAAATTCGTATACAGATTTAAATAATTTACGGTATTTAAAATTTAAAATGGCGTAAATTACCTCAAAAATAGCATTATACATGTGTCATAAATATAATGAGTACCTACAATGAATGGAAATTGCAGGAGTACATAATTTAAAAAACTATTAAAAATACAACATGCCAAACGACTTACTGTCGGAAAAGGATTCACGGAAATCTGCTCGCAAATTGGCAATCTTTCAGATAGACTTTAATATAATATTTCCACGTGCGAGATGCATAGTTTTAGTCTTGTTTGTCAAGGGCGCAACAAAACAAGCGAGTGGAACAAAGCGACAGACAGGAGAGAAAGGCAGAAGAAGACGACCCGGAAATACATAAACGTTGCTTATTGGTGGTAATTACCTGGCTGTAAAGGACACGCAATAAAGTGGTAGCACAAGGTCGTGATGAGCCTCGTCTTTGCCCTATAGGGTTTGGAAAAAATTCTGTTGCAAAATACGGACCGGTTTGTTCTTTTAACAAGCGTCGCACTTTTACTTTTCATTGTTGAATGCCGCTCTCTTCGCCTCTCCGCCGTATACCAGCTATTCCATGTTTTTCCATAACATCACCGCACATTACTCTTTCCCAGCAAATCGAATCATGGATATTTTCTGACTATGCTGTAAAATTGAACATTCTTATTTCTCAGCTTTTTTTTTATTACGAAGCGCCGTTTGTTTTATTTTTACGTAGTTTTACATATTTTTTCATTATTTTACGTTGTATGTCGTCGAGTTAACCACATTCTCCTCGACTTCGTCATGCTAGCTTTCTCCGGATCTCATTAAAAAAGCTCCTCATATTGACAGCCTGCTTATTAGTTATGCATTGCGGAGTAAGCAACTGTTCTATACTCGGAAGTTTTCCTAAAGTGAAATATTACAGCTTTCCCCACAACAGTAGAAAAACCCAACTGACTGACAAGACTTTTACTATGAAATCTATTAGTACAACCTAGAAACGAAAGTTTGGAGATTGAGCCAGCTTTCAAAGCGAAAATGCTACACTGTTTATTATTCGTAATATTAACGCTGCATTTACTTGAAAACTCGTGCAAAAAGCTTTCTTCTGCAGTAAGCAATCGGTATCGGTCATTCTTATTAAGATTAGTTTAATCATTTATATCAACTGGCATTGACTAAATAACCTATTTAGTATTAGTATAGTAAATTAGTATTAGTGCAGTATACAAATTATCAATATTATAATTTTATGTGATTAGTAATTTCCTTACAGTTTGCAATTTTGAGTCGCATGTAAAGACTGGAGAAATCGCTTTTTTCTCCTTGTGGCAATCTATTTATAGAGCACATGAAACCGAAGAAAGTTTGGTAATGCGAATGCGTCTTTGTAAACAAACCGTAAATTTTATAGAGGCATATCCTCCGGGTTTTCGTAGTCGTAAATAATTGAAGTTATGAAGTAAGAAGAGAGAGGGAGAATAACGTCTCTTCTTCTGATCCCAAGATTTTTCTTTCTTTTCTTGAATTTTTTTTGCACCTGCTTCTGTGGTGGCCTGTAACCTGCGTGCTCCTTGTCTCGTTTCTCGCTAACACGAAGAAAACATGAAGGCAAACTACTTTTACTTCCATCTCTTTTCACTGCGAGAAGGACATGGGCTCTCCCAAATGCGAGTCTCGTTTTTACTGTAATTTTCCATACGCTTCCTCGCATTCTGAGCAAATACCCTTCAACTTTAATAGAGACGTTGATTAACTCGTGTTTTTTTTTCTTTTTTGTATGCCCTTCACATCACATCCATTACTGTAATGAAATTTTAACTGTATACAAACTACAGTATAAAATTAGCTTTCATGTTCGAAGTTCTCGAGTGGAACTATGTCAACAGCTGGAGCTTTTTGGGAAAAAGATTCTTTTTGGAGTCAATTACATTTGTAGCACGTGTTTAAGTCGTTTACGCATTGGGCAACATGGTTTGCACATATGCAGAAACGAAAAAGGAGCACAAATTCCTTATTGAATGCTTTCATGCAAGATGAAGTATATAAAGGAAGTTGAATGCATAAGCATTATAGAGCTTTGAGAAAAGGAATACATTGATGAGACGAACGGACAGAATTTGACAACGGACCAAAATAATTGCGTTTTAAAAGCAACAACGTTAATCAAGAAACTAAAATCTGTGTGTTGTCTTCTTTATAAGAATTATAATTTATCCCAGTTACATTGTCTTATATAGCATAGTAACTGAACTTTAAGATTTTCTGCTCGATTTTTTTGGCGTTTTGTAAGTTTAGAATCGAAAGTAGATAAAAGATAAAGATTCTTCAGTACTGACCTATCGCAAGCAAGATATGGCGTTTGGTCAATATTCCGTATTTGAAGCCGATCCAAATGTCTACTTTCCCAACGCTTGGATTACGATGCGGTAAATACTGAACAAAGCTACGAAGGTCACAAAGTTTTTAACGTTCTGTGTAAACGTCAGTGTCTGGCTGTAAGACCCAACTTACGCTACTGATAAATACGGAAAGTAATATAGGAATTTATAAACATTAAAGCGAAAGTAAGCTTCACTTCTGATGTTCTATAAAAAGCACAAGAAACTCGACTTCCTGACTTAGCGGATCAAATTAAGAGTGTTTTTGGTCTTGAAAAGTAATGAGAACGTGATAAAAAGGGCACGTGCAGTTCAAGGATCTAATTTCGGAAGATCCCATAACATCTAAGTTGTTTATACCCCGGACTCTTCCTAAGCTGATTATGAAGTACGAATTACGCAAGCAAAAGCAGGACATCAACTTCTTCCTTTTTTCTTTCCCCACTAAAAAACAACAACTAAATATAACAATTTTGGAGGTTATCCATGCCATCTATTGTGCAGATTGGGGACAGACTGTAAGGTTACGTGTCCCTCTAGGGACAGTCTTTGACTACAAAAGGCCCCAGCTTAGTTGGGTTCCTGGAAAAGCGCTTCCTTTGAATCGAATTTCGCTAACGTCCCTTTTATATTACAGAAAACGAATTAAAGCAGAATATTAATTAATCAGCGTCAACTAGTCCTAGATTTTAATACATATCGTCTCGGTATCTTGAAGAGAAACCTAACGCTCAATTGCAAATTGACAACTAACAAGCCAAATGAATTTGGCATGTTAGTAAAATATATAACTCAATCGCAAATCCTATTTTTTTCAAGCTATATCCTCAACGTAATTGGGCATGTATCCGTTAATTTTTTATTTTATTGATGGCGAATTTGTCCATTCGTTCACTAATGATAGATTTCCGTTGCAGATCTCATTTTGCTGTTCCATTTTGGTTAGAGCAATATTCATCCCAAAATTATCTACTACACAGAAACTTAGAAAACTTTTAACGTCTAAAAGGCGGTAAACCGCAATAAGAATTCCTCCTTTCTTGTTATATTTTCCTTTCCATATCTTTCTATGTTTCCGAGTCCTGAGTTGAAAAGTAGCAAAACTCCCCTCCCCTCCAATCTGAGTCGGTAGAAAGTTGACAACCTTTTTCTTGCAATTCTCACAAGACTCGGAGCTTATAACTTTACAACTCGAAGCCGAAAACTTGAAAACGGGTGTACACGGAAACTTCGCAGAAAAAAGGGGCAATACGAATGGTTCAAGGGAGAGGACGCGAATTCTTATACGAAGTTGACGCAAGGTTCAGATAAACTTCAAATTCCCTATATCTCAAGCTCGTAACAAATGACACCTTACTTAAAATTTAACATTACTTCGACTTCTTAATTAACTTCCAGGAAAATCTGAAAATAGTGTAATAATAACCGGCATAATCCAATATTCACCTTTGTTATTGTCGACATTAACTCAGCAGAATTGGCGGTTGAAACCCGATGTGGTTAAGCTTGGTCTTCATGGATTGGCTGAAGTTTAAACAGCGACGTTTGTGGTTGGCCACCACGTAGAACAAAGAAACCGCGCCAAACCTTTACACCAGCTTGGTGGTACTCTCATGGTACAAAATTCTGCGAAAAATAAGCAAGTCAAAATATTGAAAAATAGGCATACTTTGAAACTGGGGGAATGACTTTAGGGAATTCAATCGGAAGAGGCACTAAACCAAAAGGAACTTTAATCCAAACTTTTTTGTATAGAAGAATGTAGTCCCATTGTCGGAAAGAACCGAAGCTTATTCCCAAGAAACAACTCTAAAGCTTTACTTGAAAGTTTGCAACTCACAGATGCCACGAGACTTGACCCAAGTAACTCACTAATTGTACGGATAACTATAATTATACGAATAACTGACGAACCCGCGTGGCTGTTCACTTCACAATGCAACTGAATGTTAGTAGCCGTTAACTTACAGGTGGCGTATGGGGCATCATATTTCCCGCGTAAAGTGACTAAATTGAAAAGAGCCCAACTACACGCATTAAGGAAAGAATGATTTTTTTTCGTAGCTAAATTATTATTCACACATTATATGAGCGTATACAAGGAAAACACGGCTACGACGCGAAACATAACCAAATATTTTTTTAATGTGATGGAAGGATCTTGTACTTAATAATAATCTTCCGATAAACGCAGCCACTAAGTTGCTCTAACAACAGTTCCTTTTCAAGAACGCAAATAAAAAGTCGTTATTTGCAGCGATTTCTTCATCCCAGTGCACGAACATAACGAAACCGCACGCTTAAACTTAGTAGTAAAGTAACGTGCAAAATATCTAGCTTGAAATAACAGGAAGACATAATTCGTCTACAATTTCCATGAACTTTACAATGTAGTCTACTTTATCTAGTAGCTAGAGGCACTGCCTTTGACACAATGGGGCACACACAAATAATACAAAAACTGCTTAAAAAAACATGGCCTATGGCCTTTTTCTATTTTACTTCAACAAATATAGAAGAGCAAAAGAAAGGACTTCAACATTGGAAATAAAACTATGTGTTGCATAGAGCCAAACTTAAGTGTACCGTGGTTGTGGTTTTTTGAATACCTGAATAAACACACACTCATTGTGCCGCTTATTACGCTACACTGCCCAGAGAATCTGGATATGAAATATAGTGTGTGGGGTAGGAAAAAGCGCGTTTTTGATCGTTTATCTTGCTACGTTACGAACTTCCAACTCCTATTACTGTCTATATGTCAGACTCGGGACGATAATATCGCACACCATTTACCTGTTAAAGGAAACGCATTATTAGATGTAGTAATGTAAAATTTCTTCCTTATTTACTGTCATATCGTATTCTGTTAAGAAGACGGGGATTTCAAGCTGGTCCATGTCTATCATGCTATACAAGTACTCGATGCCAGGAACGGAATGAACCTTTTCTTTAATAGCAGGAGCCATGAAAGTAGTAAACCACCATGTCATGATCTTTGTCCAAATCGTGGGATGTACAATATAGAAGGACTTCAAATGCTTTCTGTGCCTGTAAAAGTAACAATAAACCAGTTTTATCATCTCATTGACTTTAATCCGTGACCAGACTTACTTGTACTCCAACACGTTGTACACTTCTCGGATCCAACTCATGGAAGGATGGTTTTCGCTGCTGGTTAACGTGTGAAAATATACCACGACATAATCGCCCTTCACAATGGGGTCCAAAAGGTAGATCAGATATAACAGTGCCTATAAAAAACACATGAATCAGTCTCATATTAGCTCCTATGCTATCATAAACGTACTTTGTCCAGATTGATCTCGCTAAACTTGAACCACTTGCCGACAAATACGATAACAGGTCTGCCCAACTTATCCACTCCGCTTTGGTAAAGGCACCCAATCCCCGAGACTTCAGTCAAATCCTCAGTTTTTGCTCTTCTTAAAAGGCGTTCGTATCTTTTTACAGGTAGCGAAAAGGGAAGAAAAGCAAACAATCAGAACCAACTAGACCATAAAGCCTTACAAGGGCTACACGGGAACCATTCCTTATAGAGCTTTGAAGTTTTAGAACTACACCACGCAGACACAACAAAATAAGCGAAAACAATCAACCAATATTGTTATAATTATAATTCCCTTATTGCGTTAGAAAATAAGTAATTAAATTTATGAAACTAGCACGCTAGAAAATAGGTCCTCGGCAGCACGACTTGTATCTTTTGATAAGAGATAAAACTTCCTGGCCATCAGTTTAATTGCTTAATATGAGTAGTAAAAAAACTACATAGAAACTTAAATAATAAATATAAACCTATTTTGTTGCTTTTATTAGTACAAAGCTTCCGCCTGGTTTAGAACTATTGCGTTTAGTTCCGTTTAGCACCATATGATGTTACTGAATTACGGACATGTAAAAGCGTTACCAAAACTCATTTCAATTACTGAATACTAGGTAACTACGACTCGAATAATTGTTGTAAGGATATAATAGGAATTAAGGTGATCTTATCTCTCTTTCCAGTACATAATATCCTACTTCTATATTTAGCCGAACGCATGACATGTAATTACCTTTCGTGACGTTGAGCTTCTTGAGTTAAAGTCTCTATCGCAGTCGTAGGCCGTTCTCGCTCAGCTCCGCCCAACAATCGCATCTTGTCCACATCGTCCTCCATGTGTGCGAAGGCGTGACTGCCTACCGCCACTGAGGAATTTAATTGGGACGCCAGATCCACGGATTCTTCCAAGTAACCTGCACAAGAATAGACCCCCCAAGGTATCCTTTTAGAAAAAAGCAAGACAGCCTGGGAATAACCTACAGGAATCAATTACCACATACAAAAGCTCCTATGTTTCGTTCCGAGAACCAAAAGAAAAGAAACTTGAGCCGTCTAGGGTTCACAGAGGCCTCCTATACAACTTTTAAGCCAACTAATGAGCGAGCGCAAAGGTAGGTAAGTAACAGTCCCCAATTAACCTTTCAGTGCTGCCCGACTTGGTAATGACATTACGACTTGTGCATCGCATATTCATAATCGTGTCTCTCAAGTCGCAACAGGATTTCATGCCAGGGCCTCCAGGGTACAAGTTTATTTCTCTCCTTTTACCGGTTCCTTTTTGGGTTGGCGTTTTCTTGAGTCGTTCTCGCTCAGAAGCAAGGCAAGACACAACTCCGAGCAATGCAACAATCGATATGGCGGTAACGTTGTAAATCCAATAGTTGATTCGCTTTTCGACATACTTTACGACTTTTACACTGAAACATACACTTTGTTTACTTCTTCAGGTAATTCATACCGATCAATAATTTTCGCAAAAATTTCAACGAAAGGAATTACTCCCCCAGGGAATGACTGAAAAAGAAAAGCAAATCAACAACCGTGAGGCTCCCGGCGGAAGTGACGCTGTAAACGGAAGTAAGTCTGAGCTATTACGGAAAATAAAAGCTGCGTGCCAGAGCCCTAACAGCGGCTATTTACCACCAAGGTATCTAAGAGCATTAAAACACAAGCCGTGTCGTGACCTCGCACTCATTAGCCTCCTTTTCCCTCCGTGTCACAAGCAGATATCTTACGGTACGCGTCACTCCCAGAAGGAAACAGGTAAAACAATCTAGAAACCCATCTCTAGCAACAGCGAAACATTACCCCGATTAGCTATTAGCTGAGCAAAACAGGCAAAAATCTCAAACCACAACCACAGACGAGGAGAGAAAAAAGGCCATTTTTCTCGTCAACTCAGAACATGAACCCCAGATATGACGTCAAGAACGGAACGATCTGACTACGCGACCACGTGAGCTTCAACTGACGTCTCTTTCCCCTTTCCAAGGGCTAGAATATTTCCCACTCCCAGCTGGACGGTATTGAACCACACTCTAGCTATCTGATAAAAGTCTAATCAACGCCTAAAAACTGCAAACAGGAACACACGCAGATTACGAGGTAATAAGAGCAACAGGACGGGGCTGGAAAGGGAAAACCTACAGGAACGAACCTAAAATCGTAGCTTCCGGCACAACAACTATGGATCACTCGGCGGTGTTTTGGCTAGTTATGGTAATAGCAAGTGAAAGGAGTGCACAAGTGGCAAGGAGCCAAGGGAAGCTAGCTTAGAACTAACGCACGGGACCAAACATTACTGAAGACTGCGGACGCCAATATCCGTTAGCATGCACATGCACCCACACAAGTTTCAAGGGGGAGCTCGTCCTGGTGCCGCTGCTGCGCATTAGGCCGTATGGGAGAAGCTTATCTTGTACTATACCTTGCCTTGCACTTGTAATAAAGAAAGGGGTTCTTGTTGGACTGCTGAGGCAATCGCCTAGCACTTTGGACGGGCGGGGCAAAGTGTTGTACCTTCCACTTACTGATTGCTTGCTTACTTAATAAATGAGGACAAAAAATAAACAAAAGGGGGAAAAGACTTACTGTGTTGGGGGTTATCGATAATGCGGATCCGACGGTCGTGAATCACAGGTTCGCCAGTCTGGTTTCCAATATCCTGAGGTAAATGCTTGAGAGCGTAGCGCTCTTCTAAAAGGGAGCGAGGAAAGTACAAATGAGTGAGCAATTCGTAGATGCTCCATTCAGCACTGTCCACCACGAAGACGACACGCTGGATTGTGTCACCGTATTGCTCCAAGAACCTACGGACGGTTCCTTTAGAGAAGAAAATGAATTGGGAAATTACTAAGAGCTTTTGTGGGAAGGAAGAAAGTAAAGTATGTTTCTATTACGTAGGGCGATATGAGCTCCTTCATCAGGCGGATAGCTTCTCCGAACTGAATGGATCGTTGGAATGGCCACAGTAGACAAGCGATGTTCTCTTACGAGTTCCATAACGTGCCTGTAAGGAAAAGAAACGTTTATAAATGACGTCATAGAGCTGAAACTTAAGAGGAACAGTACCGGTAGCAATGATATAGTGAAGATTCAGCTGCGGTTTTGTACTTGACGTGATATTTGGGGCCCACGGTATGAATAATATATCTTGCAGGTAAGTTATAACCTTTGGTGATGACTGCATTGCCCGTTCGACATCCTATTAAGTAAAAAATACGTATTTTAAAATGTTTTGCAAACCCACTTGATAAAATAACACGAAGAGTCTTACCCTGAACATTATTGAAAATTTCTTCTTTGAGACGCGAGCCAGCCTTGCTAAAAATTGCGTCGCTAATGGGGTTTTTGTCTGTCAAAGATTCGTTGGTAGAATTTACAATAGCGTGAGCATTTAATGAGGTCACATCCCCAATCCTAGTAAGGATAAGTTAGTGCTAATTCCAGCTAATGAACACGGAGCCATACCATAAGCAGATTTTTGCGTTTAAATCAGATCTGTAGCGAAATGGACTAGATTCATAATGACAATCGTCCGCATCGGTTGTGAGGTTCGCAAGTTCAGCAGCCAACGATGGTTGAGTTAAACTCCAAGTAATGAGAGATTCCACATCAATAGATTCGTTTTCATGTTCACGATTTGAATCCATGGCATTATTACAACATTTAACACAAAATTATTACAATCAGTCCTTCCAACAGTAAAACCAAAACGACTAAAAATCTGTGCCAACTCTCGACGCTGAATTATTCAAGAGAAGGCGTGCTCTGAGTTAAATAACGAATCACAGCAGAATGGCGTAGTGGCCAGGAAATTGGCGCGAGATTTAACACGCGAGACTTTAAATCGGTCAAATGATGTTTACTTGAAACAAAACTGAAAGCTCGTGCATTATTCACCTAACTTACTACTAATTTGTACACGTGGACTTTGTTATTTATACAAGCCATCAATCCTTTTTGACAGAGTGCGCACTAAACTTGAAAGGGCAATAGCCACCAAAAAACAACTTTGTCTTATAATAAGGAGTAAAAAATGTAGTTTCCAGTTCTATGTGTCTTTTTATCATACGCTAAAATGAAAACTAGATAATAAAAAAATAAGAAGTCTAACATTCAAACGGGGCATATTTGCCATTGGCCAGCGCGGTCACGTGGGCCCCGTGACGTAATGTACGCACACAATATGCCAGTTTGAGCCATAGAGGAACCACGAACTTACCGAACACAAACCGTGAACCACGAACACGAACAGGTCAGCCTGTAATGTTTCATACGGACGTTACGTCACAACTCTCGTGGCGGGAAAATGACAAAAATTGCCAAGTCAATAACTCGGGAACGGCTAGTCAGAAAAACTTGAAACTTATTTTCTCGTTCTTAGAATAATGTGTACAATAAGAATCCATCCAAATACCAATACGCTATGTTGTTGTCTATTGCCCTTGAGAGCTTTCCACTTCTCATTGCCATAGCAACCGTTTGTTTATTTTCATACCGAAAAGGTAAAGGCGGGAGCAGACGTAGGAGAATGTCAAGTGAAAATGTGTAATTAACCATCATTCCAGCAGCCTAAACTGGGACGTGGGAGGGATGGCTACTGATCAAAGAAAACCTTTCTTTTTGGCTACAGCTGGTATTATTAAATTGTTCATATGTTTATAATAATTATGCGCAAATTGCCGTAACACTATAAGGTATATAGTCCAGGCCTGATTGCAATTGTTTGTTTGTTTTCGTTTTGTTTTTGTTTTGCAGAAAACTACTTCGGCTTAGCCCAAGGATCGCTTAAGAACGTTGAAGATCATTCCGCTCTAAACAATTTCTTAAATGCTGCAAATTGTTCACTACTGATATTCACAAGCAACGATAAAGATTCCGCTACCGTTTCATTGACCAACAAGGTACCGAAAAATAATTTTCTACTGACAAACGCCATAATTTCTCTTTTCATAGATTGATAATCTCAATGACCAAAATGCACTGGTATTTTACAAAGCTAAACCAGAAGTTGTTGAAGAACAAAAACTGCACACGCACATTCGTATTACGACTTTGCCAGAGTCACCGTTATCCTCCTTATTTTATCAAATTAACCATGTTTTCGCACCTCTTCTTTTAAACGCAAGTTTTATCTAATAGTTTAAAGAAAGCGTAATTGAAGTCCTTACTTTACATTAGGATTCTAGTCAATCATGTGATCCCCAAATTCAAACCTTAGTCTCGGAATTACAAGCTGGTCTGGGCACTGCAATGAGAAGCAAGCCTTCAGGCACGTCTGAAAGCTCCAAATCTGGTCTGGCTGGTAAAACTCCAAATAATTACAAGTTTTGGTTCTTAAAAATCGCATTTTAGCCATCTTAAGTCCGACGGACGAGTTCAAATACTGGTCAGATTTAAGCAAATCAAGCGGCAGAGCTGGAGCAGAAGCTTCAGCCTTCACAAATGCCTTGAAACCGTTAGCCAATGATTTTAACTCTCTAGAAGGGCTCACTTTGCCCGATTTGGATGAACTTGTGGACGACGTCTTCAACGTTGTCGATGATCTTTGGAAACTGGAGGGTTTTCTGTACCCTCAACCTCGGATGATTCATTTATTTAACATAATAGGTAGAAATTATTTCTTTCTAAGACTTAACATTTTAATTTATCAGGGTTTTAGGCAATTCTCTTGTGGCTTACATCCAGAAAACCTTATCAGAAGAAGAAATCTGGCAGCAGGTTTATTCGAAGGTAGAAACGGACTTCAATCAAGCGATTTTGGTCTGCGACAAATGGACCGAAGGTTGTGACCGGCTTAGCCAACTGTACTGGCAACATTTTCCTGCTCATCAATGGGACGTGAGCAAACCTTACGTGCCCGTCAGTGTAGCGGTTTTCAAAGAAAGAATCGTCCAAGTGCTGGAATTACGCACGGTGCACAAACAACTTGCCCAGTTTATGTCCCCACAAGAACAGAACGACCTAAAACTGGGCGAAGCGTTCAAACACTTTGAAGGTAGATTTTACAATATATTTCCTGTTTTTTGTAAGTAAAACTCGAGTTATTGCAGGATTCAATCCCCTTTTCTGCAACAGCTATACAGAACCACGTTGGATTGCCTTGAACAAGCAACTAGAGCAAATTTTGGCGCCAATCGAACTAAAAATTGCTGGGAAACTCAAGAATCACTTGACGCAGTATAATGACAACGCTCTTCAAGTAGAATTATCTAAATTCTTACTAAACATGTACAGTTGTACATGAGAGATATGATTTCTAGTCATTGGAAGAGTTTCTGCGCTATAAGGATATTATCAGGCGACCACAATTGGCCCAAGCGTTTATAGTTCAGCGCGAAACGTTATTAGAGCTACTGCAAACCTATGTGAGGCAGCTGAAAAAGGAAATGAGCGCAAAAAACTTTCCCGAAATGTTAGATATTCCTGAGGTTGTGCGAGAAATATTTTGGATTCGCCAAACCGAAGCTAAAGTAAGTTAAAAAACAACCAAAATTAATGTTATTTAAATTTTGAATTTTAGTTGTTGAGTATTCGGAAGGCCGCTACGCTTTTCTTTGCTAACATGACTAAAAGTTCAACTTTAACTAGCGAGGTGGACGATTTACTCCAAGATTTAAAAGAACAATCTAAAGAAGCGTTTGATAGCTGGAATCGCGATCTTTTAGCCAATATTAGAGACAAGACCCTCAGGTAAAGGTTTATTTTTCTTTTACTTCAGATTGTCTGAGTGTATAAATTTTTTTAATTTTTATATGATTCATATAGTTTATCCACCGACGTTCCTGTGGTATCTTTTGACAAATCGAAGCTCATGAAAGTCAATTACAACCCTCGCTTAGTGAGCTTAATCCGAGAAGTGCGCTTGCTAACTGTTCTAGGCTATTCGGTCGCGCCTCAGATTATCGAAACTTCAAAATTGGCACAAAAGTTCGCGCAGCAAGCTAAATCCCTGGAACAGGTAACTTTGGAATAAATTACTCCAAATTACTGACACTGGGTTCTTAATATAGAAAATATTGTTCTTAGATTGTAAATTTTCATAACACAGTGGGCGACCGCATAGTTGCCTCACAGAAACCATTGCTATTGGACGCCGCATTGGCTCTTTCCAACCTGGTTCAAGAGCAATCTTCAGTGAAATGGTCCCAATCTTCAGATGTGGCTACATATATCACTAAATTACAGTCTGCTGTTGAACGCCTATCCCGAGATATTAATCGTTTGTCCAATTATCATCGCCAAATTATAGATAAAGTAATTTGCATTTTTTATATCTGATTTATTCATTATTATTTTTTAATTTTTTTATTTATTACTATTTATTTATTGTTATTTATTTATTTATTAATAATTTCTTTAGGTAACTTTATTATTTGATGCGGACTTGATTAAGCAGCAACACAAGTGGAGGGATGGATTAAGGGATATTCGCTTTATAATCGGCACTGTAGAAGCGCAAGTAAGATTTTAAGCAACGAGTGAATAATATTTCGGAAGTTAGTCGCATTTATTTTCTTTTAGGGTTACAAGAATCTTCAAGCTTGGAAAATCCATTGGGATTATCAGATTTATAAGGCACTCGAACATCAGTACCAGCGCAGCTTGGAAGTGATTCATGAAAACATGCCAGATATTCGCCTAGACTTGGACTACAAGTAAAAAAAAAAATTCATATTTTTTTACAAATATGGTGTTGATTTATACGAAACTTAGGCAGCAGAAAATTGTATTTCGTCCCACTTTGGAAGATATACGTCGCGATTATTATGCGCAACTGAAGCGATTTGTGTCCATTCCATTGCAATTCCGTGGAGTTCAAGATAGTTCTTCAAATTCGATATTTCCGAGCATTGTTGATAGGTACCGATCTACACTTGAAAATTCTGCGGTTGCTTTGCGAGCTTTTTATTAATATTTTTAATACATTTTAATGTTTTAAAATTGTATTCTATTCTATTTTAGGAATGCAGGTCGATTTGAGCGCGTTTACACAAAAGCAGAAATGCTTTTCGGAAAATTGAAAGCTCTGCAAGAACGATATCGGCCATGGGTAGCTATTGGACAATTGGATATGGACGAATACACGTTAACGCACCTCAAGACTAGTGAAGATTGGGAGCGCAATTTTCGCTTGTGCAAAGCCAAAGGACAAGAAATTGCCAAACTCGCGACGTAACGATTAAAAAAAGATACATTCTTGCAGAAATTTTGATAAATGCAGAAATTTTGTGTTTCATTTAGGGAAGACGAACGTTTGGGCTGTTTAGTGATTTCACTGCTGCCTTTACGGAAGGAAATTGAAAACTTGAATAGAAGGTATTGGGATACCTTGATATCGAGTCTGCAAACGAACGTTTTGACTGCTTTGGACACGTTGGAAAGTTTTTCTTCCAAGGGAAGACAGACCTTGGAATTAAGAGCCAGTTCAGTCGACGAGTTGAGTCTCGTAACAGCCAAACATGCAGAACTGATGCAAAGTTTACCAGAAGTAAGGCAGGTTAAGGGTTAATACGGGTTTCTTACGTTTTTTCTGCTGTAGATGACGCAGTTAATGGCAGATTGTGAGAAAAAGGCAGCGACCCTATCAGCATGGGCAAGGGACAAACCAGAAGCGTTGGATAAATTGAAAACTGAGTGGGACAACTTTCTGAATTTGTTAGAAACCCATGAGCAAGCTATCAAACGCCAAGTATTTTCAAATTTATTAGGTTGTGTCATAATTTTGAATGTCTTTCTGTGTGTTTCGTTCAGATGGATACGATTAAAGAAAGTTTGGGTACCGAAATGCTTAATTTGGCCAACGAAGCTGAAAGATTCAAGTTAAAATGGGAGCAAGTAAAGCCGAAGGAGATTATGTTGGAAGAAGACGCGAGTCCTCAACGTGTTAAGCTATGTTTGGAAGTTTTGAGGACCAAACGCGACGAATGGAAGACTTTGATGGAGCAGCGAGAGAGAATCCGCGGAGATTTCACGAGATTCCGTATGGAAACCGAAGAGTTGGCCTTATTCGCCGAAGTAGAAGAAGATTTGAGTCGTACAGAAAAGAATTGGATTCTTTTAGAAGAATTCACTTCAGGTAAATTGCGTTTATTGATAATCGTCTAGAAAATAGGTTGTTTAATTTCTTTTAAATATTTTTGAATTTTGCAGGACTCGAAACAATGGGCAAGGAAGAGTGGATTATATTCAGGAGCAAAGCTTTTAAATTGGACGAATATTTGGACACGTGGAGCGAAAAACTAGCTCAACGAACTCAAACCACGCCTATCATTGTTATACTATTGAAAGAAATCGAGAAGTATAAGGTAAAAGAATTATTTTGTCTGATAAGAAAGCTTTTTGAAGTTTAACGTGATCTTCGCTTTTTTAGAGTCTAACTCCTACGTTGAAATTTGTTCGTGGTGAAACTTTCGCTGAAAAACATTGGATGGAATTTTACTCCTTACTTAATTTGCCAGCTAAGCCCATCGAGAAGTTAACACTTGGTCATCTGCTTCAATCCCGTGATTCTATTATCAATCAGACAGCTGCTATAAAAGTAAAAAAAAAAATCAGTATGATTCCTTGGGAAGTAGACACAAAAGACCACTCAACAAATGGACTCCGTGTGACGTATTTTTTAGTACGGCTTAAGCACTTTCTAATCTCGTTGGCGCTTAATGAATAAGCAGATACTTTTTAAGCTCGAAATTCTATTGGTCCCTTAAAAGATTATGGACCTGGTGTCCTTCTGTCGGTGCCCGTCGTCCTTGTGTCAGATACACGGAGTCCTTATGTCGAGTCGCCCTTGTGTCGTGTTGCCAATTCCTTGCTTTGGTCAGGAGTAATAATTTGTTCCTTTTAGGAATTGAATGCGAAAGCTGCAGGCGAAGCTGTGGTACGTCAAGCATTATTAGAGTTGGAACAATGGGATGTCGACGCCAAATTCGTCTTGTACCAACACACGGACGTAAACGGAGGCGCGGTTCCGTTGATCAAGGAGTACAAGGAAATTCTAAGCAAAGTAAAGTTCTTCGAAGAGTGAAACGTTTTTGGTTCCTAATGTACGTTTTGGGCTTACTAGGTGGGCGAGAACCAGAATTTAATTCAGTCTGTCAAAGATTCGACTTATCATCAGGCATTCGGCGATCGAATTACCATATGGGAGACGCGGTTAGCAGATTTGGATGAATATTTGCGTAATATGAATCAAGTCCAAAGAAAGTACGCTATATTCGTATCATGTTCGCTTAGTACGTGAATTATTACTATTATTCTTTTAAAAGGTGGTTGTACTTGGAGCCTGTATTTGGCCGAGGCGCCTTAGCTAAAGAAGTGTCACGTTTTAAGCGTCTCGATTTGGATTTCAAGTCAGTTATGAGCGATGTGGCGCGGGATATCAAAGTTATTGCCGTAACTCGCATTCCAAACTTACGATCCATCCTCAACGGCCTGTTGGACCAGCTAGCGAGATGTCAAAAGAGTCTAAGTGAATTTCTCGAAGTAATTTCTTTTCTTTGGCCATCGTAGATTTGAATTAACTCTTCTTTTTGTAGGAAAAGAGATCAATTTTCCCCAGATTTTATTTCCTTGGTGATGAAGATTTGCTGGAAATCCTGGGACAAGCCACGAAACCTAGCGTAGTCCAAACTCACTTAAAGAAACTATTTGCGGGCATTCACAGCGTTCAATTTAGCTCGGATGACAAGCGTATTGAAGCTGTATACTCCATCGAAGGCGAACAAGTGTTTCTAAGCAAGCCAGTTTTGGTTTCCGCAGAAGTTGAAGTAATTTGCCTCGATTTCTTTATATTCCTGAGGGGAACACTGTTATAACCTCTGTTTTTGATTGAATAATAGACTTGGTTAAGTAAACTGGTGGAAGAAATGCAAACCACGTTGAAGCAGTTACTGCAGCAATGTTATGACGAGCGACAGAAGCAAAATAGTTTGGATCCGGTGAAATTTCCATCCCAAATTCTTTGCTTGACCGAAGCTATAGTGTTTGGTGAACGCTGCGAAAAAGCAATCACTACTGGGAGTCTTAATAAGTATCTCAGCGAGCTGAAAGTAAAATAAAAACTTAAAAATCATTAAAAAAAATAATAAATTGCAAAATTACTTTAGATTGTTTCTTTTTCTTTTCAGAACCAACTAGCGAGTTATACAGGGGTTGCTCTGGAAAGTGGCTCAACGGAATCTAATGTGCTAGAATTGAAGTTACAGGCGTTAATACTTGATGCTGTCCATCACATGGAAATCGTGGAAGAACTCCTTCAAGCCAGTTGCAATTCTGTTAATGATTGGGCGTGGCAGAAGCAATTGAGGTATGTAATATCTTAATTGGACATAATTGAGTTCTAACCTTCCTTTCGTAGGTTTTACTTAATGAATGGAACAGCGTTAGCGAAAATGGTCGACGCCCAAATTCCCTACTCTTACGAGTACCAAGGCAACGCCCCTAAGTTGGTCCATACACCTCTAACAGACAAGTGTTATTTAACTTTAACACAAGTAACGTTTATGAATACCAAAAATCATTTTGAAAAATTAATTATTTTTATTGTTATTTCGGGAAATTAGGGTATGCAAATGGGATTAGGAGGAAATCCATACGGACCTGCTGGTACTGGCAAAACAGAGTCTGTTAAAGCATTAGGAGGACTATTGGGAAGACAAGTGTTGGTTTTCAATTGCGATGAGGTAAATTTAATTTTTGTTATAAATCATTTTCTTGTAAATCAAAATATAATGACTGTAGGGCATTGATGTCAAATCCATGGGTCGGATTTTTGTTGGATTAGCCAAATGTGGCGCTTGGGGATGTTTCGACGAGTTTAATCGACTTGAAGAAGCCACTTTATCGGCCGTTTCTACGCTTATCCAAGCCATTCAGAGTGCTTTAAAGCAAAATCGCTCGTCTACAGTTCTACTCGGTGCAGAAGTAAAAGAACTTGTCTTTCTATTTTTCATTTATTTGATTAATTCTTGATACGTATTAGACACATTCTGAAGCTAGATACCTTGGTTTTATTCTTAATTATTTTTTTAATTGTAGATTCCTGTTCATCGCAATACGGGGATTTTTGTAACCCTTAATCCAGCGGGCAAAGGCTACGGAGGAAGGCAAAAGTTGCCCGATAATTTGAAACAGTTATTCCGGCCAGTAGTAATGAGCCAGCCAGATGTAGAGTGCATTGCTGAAGTGCTGCTTTACTCCGAAGGTTTCGCCGAAGCTAAGACGTGGAGTCGAAAATTGGTCGAGATTTTCCGTCTAGCCGAGTTAGTTTTCATTTGAGTATACAGACTGATGAGGAACATTTAATTTGTTTGTTGATTTGTCTAGGAAACTATTGAGTCGTCAGCAACATTACGATTGGGGCTTACGGGCGTTAAAAAGCGTTCTAAAAAGCGCTGGTCGGAGCATGCGTACATTCCGTACGGGCAAGGAATCGTCTCAACCTGTTACTAGCGACGAAGAAGCGGATATTGTGATCCAAGCCGTACGATTTAACACACTGTCCAAGTTAACCTTGCCAGATTGTCTGCTTTTTGACGGTTTAGTCCGGGACGTGTTCCCGAACGTAGTGTTGCGTGAAGGAAGCTACGCAGCTTTAGTAGAAGCCGCCAAAGACGTGTATGCATCCGTGGGCCTAATAGCTCACGACAGACAAGTAAAATAATAAAAAAATCTTATCTTTCATTCGTAATTTATTTGTTGTTTTATGAATAGATTCAAAAAGTGTTGGAGTTGCACGAGCAACTGAACCAAAGGATGGGCGTGGTCATTGTGGGACCTCCTGGCGCCGGAAAATCTACGATATGGAACGTCTTAAAACAAGTTGGAATTCAAATTAAAAAAAGACCAGAATCATATAAATGCATCTATTTTACTTATTAGGCGTTGGTTAAAATGGAAAAGAGTATCCAAATTCACACGTTGAACCCAAAAGCAGTTAGCCGGACGCAATTGTTGGGATCCATCGATTTGGATACGAGAGAATGGACGGATGGTATTTTAACCAAATGCGCTCGTGTAGCCATCGATCAACCACAGAGTAAGTAAATTGACTATTTAGTTAGTTAATTTAGAAGAATTTAGTGGTGATTAATTAAACTAGAATATTATTTATGGTAGCATTGGCTACGGATTAATTTGTGTAACCTTAGGTATTACTACATGGATTGTCTGTGATGGTGATGTGGATCCGGAATGGATCGAATCTTTGAATTCAGTTTTGGACGATAATCGACTATTAACCATGCCATCCGGAGAAAGATTGCAGTTTGGCCCCAATACTAATTTTGTCTTCGAAACTCATGATCTAAAAAGCGCTTCGCCTGCGACCATTTCTCGTATGGGTGTCATCTTCCTCAGGTTAAATATAGATTTTTTGATACATGAAAAAATAATAAAATCATGAAATAACTAATTCGTACATTTACAGTGAAGAGGATCTTAGCGTAAAATGTTTGGTTCAAGCCTGGTTGCAACAGCAAACAGATGATGGTAAACGCGTTTTAACTTCGTTGATCGAAGATTACTTTTATCCAGGTAAAAATGAACATTTCCGTCAATCTTGACCGATTTCTTTGTAATTTTTGTTGCGTTTTCTGTTGCAGTTTTGGAGAAAGTTAGATTGCACGGCGAATTCCAAGTACCAATTTCGAATGTTGGACTCATCCAAACTGCGTTGTCCCATCTTAGGAACGTAACGTCGAAAAGAGAGTTCACTGCCGGTCTGTTGTATGGCTTTACTACTAATTTGACCGAAGCTACTAAAGATAATTTGGCCAAAGAGGTAAATTTGTAGAAAACTTTGGTAAAGTAGAGTAATTTTGATTTTAATAGATTTATGCTATCATGCAAGAAGATCCCCCGGCATCCCAGCGGGTTTACGCAGTAGAATATGACCCAAGACGAGACATGTTAACCTCTATTGATAGCCAATCAGCAGAAATCGAGTTAGACGAGTCGAATAATCCCATTGTGCTAACAGCAGATGTCCAATTGGCCTTAAAAACTCTCCAACCCTGGCTTGAAAAGGATTCCAAACCTCCCGTTCTTCTCGTGGGACCAGAAGGCTGCGGAAAAGGGTAATATACTCCTCCATTAACATTCGTCAACGTTAATTTCTGTACCTCGTAATTGTATTCGTTTCTAGGTGGATACTAAAGCATAGTTTTCAGCAATTACGGTCTACGAAAGTAGCTACTTTGCATTGCGGAGCACACACTACTCCGCTTCACGTGTTACACAAGTTAAGCCAGGTGGGTCTAATCATTGCTAGTCCTTCTGGTCGAATTTTACGTCCCAGAGATTGCGAAAAGCTGGTTTTGCACTTGCGAGACCTTAATTTAGTGTTGCCTGATGTCTGGGGCACAGCCATGCTGGTCACTTTCCTTGAACAAGTAAAACGCAGTATTTTTTCGTCGAATTCGTTTAAATTTTGTGACATTTTCTTATTAGGTTTTAAATTATAATGGCTGTTATGATTCCACGGGTGAATGGCTGGCCTTCGAAGGTATCCATATCGTAATCAGCATGGTTCCCAGTACTGGGACGGGAAGATACGCCTTAAGCCCTCGTTTGACGTCTCTTCTACACATTCACGCAATGGGGTACACATTTAGAAAAAATAATAAAAGAATAATCTTATGAATAATCTTAATCTTATACATTCGTTTAGCCATTCTGATGCACAGCAGCTAGAACTTGTTTGCAAAGCTTATTTGGATCAAGCGTGGAAAAAGGACAAAGGCTGGAGCGTTACTATTGGCCAGACAGCTGCAGCAATGGTTCAACTTTATTCACAAGTATAATTTACATCCTGTATGAGAAAAGACAATTCAGAATTGTGTTCTGGTAGGTCCGATCAACTTTTACGGTGGATCAAGAAAGGCACTATGTGTTTACAACCAGGGATGTAACCTCTTGGGCCAAGCACTTGCCCCTCTACGAATTTCATTCCGATACCAATCATTTTATTGAGGTATTTTTGTATTATCATATTTTATTATTATTAAATTTTACTTAAGTCGATTTTTCGCTCGTGTTAATATTATGCTATTAGTGTGGTATTTCACTTTTATTAATCAACTTAGGCATTATTAATCAAATTATTGCATCTTTTAGGTGTGGAGTTACGAAGCTAGCCGTTGTTTCCGTGATAAGCTAGTAAATCGGAACCATCGAAGTAAATTCGACGGTTTGTTACAGTCCGTTTTGGCATCGGAATTTGGTCACTCTTCTTACCCATCAATTGGTAAGTACTCGTTCCTTATTACCGTTTTAGTGAATCTTGTAGCTATTATTTTTGATAATTTATTTATTTTCTTAACTGTTACAGACACCTTTTATGTGAGCATGGGCAACTTGAAGAAGGTGCAGTGGGCTAAGCGGAGTAAAACCGAGTGGCAGGAAGTACTGCAAAAGCTGTTGGTGCAATACGGCCGAGAACAGCAGCCTTTACGCGTGGCTTTGATCCCGGAATTGCTGGCCATGACTGCCAAGACGGATCGCTTATTGTCCCAGTCGGGAGGCTGCGTGTTAATGGCTGGGAGAGCTGGAGTAGGACGTCACGTGACCATCAAATTGATGGCAACGCTTTACAACGCAAGATGGCTAACCCTTCACCCTGGGAAAAACTATCCCAAGAAGCAATTTAGTGCCGAGCTCAAATCAGTTAAGTAGATTTTGCATGTTTCCGTTTCCATGATTTTCGTTATAACTTTTTTCTTCCTTTCTTTAATTTTTCAAGGTAATGCAAGTCGCAGGAGTAGACAATGAACGTGTCCTCTTTGTCGTTGAAGATTACCAAATTACAGAACCAGCGTTTCTAGCTATGATTAATTCCTTGTTGTCAGCTGGAGAAGTAATAAATTTTAATTCAAATATTCTTAAGCACGTTAATTGGATTTCCTGAAAGGTACCTGGACTGTATTCGCCGGAAGAGTTAGATTCAGTTACGTCATCATTGAGGGATCAAGCCTCGCAAGACAGTTTTGGGGGCAGTGTTATGTCGTATTTCGCTTCAAGTAAGCTTTCATATGATTTCGAATAATTCAACAATAGTTATATTTTCTACCGTAAAGGAGTGAAGGCTAATTGCCATGTGATTCTCATGATGGATTTTACAAATCCCAATTTTGTGAATCTCTGCGAGGAGAATCCGGCCATTTACAAGGAATGTGGGATTTTGTGGGAAGAAATGTGGGAGGAGTCAAGTCTTATGACTGTAGCTCAAAACATTCTAAACAGGTAAACGTAAAACTTACGATTAATTATCTCATAAAAACTGATGTTGTGGCTCTATTTAGTCGCCCAGATGATAACGGGGAGGAAGTGGAAGGAACGAACGAGGAAGTATTGCACCCAGAAGCGCTTAATCAAGCTATAGAAATTTATTTACACGCTGAAGAAAAGTTGCGTAACCCTTCGCGTTTCGTTTCCTTTATGAAGACCTACTCTGAAATTCAATGCAAACAACGAACGGATATTGACGATCGAAAACGGCATTTACTGGTATTTTCTTTTAATCTATACGAATATCCAATGATTTAGATGGGATACAATAAAATGTGGGATTTTTTGGCAGTCGGGGGTGTCAAAATTGACGGAAGCCAGAGCTGTGGTGAACCAACTCAAGACTGAAGCTTTGGAACAGGAGAAAATCTTGGCCGAAAAGCAAGCAGACGCTCAATCGGCTTTGCAAATGATTACAGATACAATGGCGAACGCGAATGTACAACGAGGTGAGATGCAAGAGCTCCGGGAGCAAACGATGCGCGAGAGCGTGAAAGTAGCCGAGAGAAAGAAGGCTATCGATGCGGAATTGGCGGAAATCGAGCCTTTATTGGCCGAAGCTCGCTCGGCGGTGGCGGATATTCGTCCCGAAGCTTTGTCAGAAATCCGATCTTTACGAGCGCCGCCTGATACTATCCGCGATATCTTGGAAGGAGTCCTAAGACTCATGGGGACTTTGGATACCTCTTGGAGCTCCATGAAGTCATTTTTGGCCAAACGCGGCATCAAGGAAGAAATAAGGTATAACCTATTATTAATTTAAATTTTTCGTTATCATTTTCGTATCATTATCGTGTCATTTTCATTTGTGTTAGAAAGACACGTCACAAGGTTAGGTTAGGTTACGTTGGGTTAGGCGTCCTTCTGTCGGGGTCCGGAGTCCTTGTGGCGTACCTTTTTAATACGGCTTAGCATTTTCTAATCTCGTTGGCACTTAACCAATGAGCACAGACTTTTTCAACTCGAAATTCTATTGATCCCTTAAAAGATTTTGGACCTGGCGTCCTTCTGACGGGGCCCGGCGTCCTTATGTCGGGCACACGGAGTCCTTTTGTCGCGTCTTCCTTGTGTCTATACTTGCCGATTTTTTATTCACAGGACTCAAGAATCGAGACTTTTATTTTATGATTATAATTAATTTGTAATTAGTTTAGGATGCATTGACAGTTATCGTGAAGTACTGTATTTAGAATTGATGTATAATAATCGAGACTTATTTACAATTAATTTGATAAATTAGAGGGTTATTTAGAACTAATTCATGGTAATAATATGCAATTTTGCAATTAAACGCTTTGTTAGGGGATTTGATGCAAGAAAGATTACACCTGAGAATCGTAAAGCCGTCGAAGCTCTATTGGAGAGTCGCGGTGAATCCTTTGATCCCCGTATGGCGAAACGAGCGTCTACGGCTGCAGCTCCTTTAGCGGCCTGGGTTCAAGCTAATGTACGTTTCTCGCGCGTTATTGAGCGAATTTTGCCCTTGGAACAGGAACAAAACCGCCTTCAAAAGTAATATCCTTGCTGCAGATTTATATCCTTTTAAGCGCATGTTAAATGTTGTTTTGGTCAATTCTGTAGAAACCTACAACGATCTGAAGAGCAAATGGGACATTTATCGAACGGTTTAGACAGTGTGGACAAGCAAGTAGCCATGCTACGAGATAAGTTGGCCGAATCTACGCGCGAAGCTGCCCAAGTGGAAATTGGGCTCAAGAAAGCCGCCGAAACTCTCAACGCTGCCCAGACTCTGGTTAAAGAGCTAGAAGGGGAATATCAACGCTGGCAAGAACAAGTAATTCTTACCTTAATTCTCGTTGTTAAAACTTCCAAAATTTATATTTTTGTTGAATTTTGTTTGATTATTTTTAGTTGCAAGGCTTGGATTCGGGAAGACAGGACTTGCCCAAGCATGCCTTGTTGGCTGCCGCCTTCATCACTTTCTTGACCGAGAAAGATGAACTAATTCGCCAAAATACGCTTAAACAATGGGCCAAGTCATTACAACTTGACCACTTCGATATTCGCACGTTTTTAACGAGCGAGCAACAACTGATGCAATGGCGGTCTGAAGGCTTACCTTCCGATACTTTATCAATCGAAAATGCGGTGGCTTTAGTTCACGTTACGAATTCTAAGCAAAAAGTAGTTTTTGTTCCAGTTTTTAAATATTTTTTAAAATTATTGTATACTTTTAAGAGCGTTTTGCGTCCTTATATTATTGATCCTTCATTAAAAGCGGTCGAGTGGCTCCGTAACCATGTCAGGAAATCACCAGTGGAAGTTATTAATCAGCAAGACGAGAAATTCGCTTCAACATTAGAATTTGCTGTCAGGTAATTATTGGAAAAGAACTACCAAAACTTGCGTAATTGATATTATGTTTATAAATATTGTTTCGCTTTTTTGTTAATTAAGGTTTGGAAAAATTCTAATTGTGCAAGATGTGGAAACCATAGAACCAATGTTGATCCCTGTTTTGAAAGGAGATTACCAAATTCAAGGCACGCGACGTATGGTTCAACTTGGGGAAAAGTTGGTAGATTGTAATCCGGATTTCCAGTTATTTTTGTGTACAAGATCACCGCACGCAACTTTAGCGCCCAGTATCCAAGCCCTAGTGGCCATTATCAACTACAATACGACGCAAGCAGGCCTCGCTGGACAAGTAAAATCTGCTTTAACGCTTTACGATTCAGGATTTTACATTTGGAATGAACTTTTTAGATTCTTACAGTGACCTTAAGCCGAGAAAACCCCGAACTGGAACGTCGCAAAACTGAGTTGCTCTCCCAGGAGGAAAAGCTGAAGACCGAGTTGGTACGTTTGGAAGATTTACTACTTAAACAATTGGCAGACGCTGAAGGAAATATCTTGGAAAATAAGGTAAATTGAGAAGGAAGTACTTTAAAATTAAAATAGATTCGTTACCGAAAATCGATATCCATTATCGTTATTTTTGTTTATATTTTTGTACTGCTTTGGATTACATTTTAGGAGCTTTTGACGTTTTTGAATAGTACCAAGTCTTCGAGCGCCACAATTTCGCAGTCTTTGACCGAATCTCTGGTTCTGCAAGGGAACTTGGACAAGCAGAGACAGGTTTATATGCCATTGGCTGAGTTCGGAAGCAAATTGTTCTTCGTGGTACAAGAATTGGCTGCGATTAACCCCGTTTACCAGATTTCATTACCATCTTTCTTCAAGTTGTACAACCAAGCATTAGATACGGTAAAAAAATCTTCAGATCCAGAGAAACATTTGGGGAGTTTCAATTTCACCTTCACTATTTTGCAGAAAAGCGGTGATAATGCGTCAGAGAGGATTGCGATTCTGCAGCAAGCGTTGTTAACCCACGTCTACCAGATTGTTTGCAGAGGCACTTTTCGTGCTGACCGAGTCACGTGTGCATTGCACATGGCTAAAGGAATGTTTCCAGCCTTATTTAAAGAAAAAGTAGGATTTATATGTAAAATAATTTTTTAATAAAATTTGAATTCTTTCGTTTTTGTAGGAATGGGAAGTGTTCACAGGCCAGTTGCAAGCAAATCCCAAGGAAGTTCACCTCCCAGAATGGTTAGACGAGACTAGAGCTCCTTCTTTGGCAGCTTTAAAAATCCATCTACCTTCTTTATTCAATTCGCTTCAATTGGACAACAATTCGCTTTGGACAGTCTTCACAAGCTCGGAGCGAGAAATTCCTAGCGCCACAACGCGCATCATTTCGGCATTCCAGCAGGTTCTCGTTGTCCAAGCTCTCGCCCCTGATCGCCTTTTAAGCACGATTAGTCACTTCGCAATGAAAACTCTAGGTAACTCTATCTGATTTTGCCTTGAAACTTTTTAGAAATTAAAGGTTTTTTTTTGTCTTCGTAGGAATCAATGAACTTTCTCCCACATTCAACATGAAGTCGTTGATGGAAGAATCTTCGACTACAGATCCCGTATTAATGCTTTTACCTACTGAAGGAGGAGCAGGCGGAGATCCTGCCCAACAAGTACTTGAATTATCTCAAGAAACAGGACAAAACTATAAAGAAGTAATCTAACACAGTCTTTCTTTTATAAATAAATACAAATACGTTTAATTGAGTGTTCATTTCCAAGGTGGCAATGGGACAAGGACAAGAAGCTATTGCGGATCAGTTTTTACAAGAAGCTGCTTCTCAAGGGTCGTGGTTGTGTTTGAAAAACGTGCACTTGGCCACTCATTGGTTATCTACTTTAGAACGATTCTTGGATAGCTTGCAAACTGAGGGAGGGCAGAAAGTTAACCCGCAATTCCGGCTCTGGATGACGGCGGAAGCCCAAGCGAAGCTTCCTTCAACTTTATTGCAGCGTTCAATCAAGATTACTTTCGAGGTCATTAATCATTTATTTTTTTCCAAATATTCTAAAAATGCTTCAATATAGGCACCTCCCGGAGTTAAGCGTAACATGCAAAGATCGTTGGACTCGTGGCCCAAGGCGTGGTTAAGTCAGAGCAGTCAAAGTCCGCAGAAATTGCAAGCTCTGCTAGTCTTGGCGTGGCTCCATGCATTGTTGCAAGAACGTAGGTTTTATATTCCGCAAGGTTGGGTTAAGGCTTACGAGTTCAGCGACGCGGATCTCAAAGCTGCGGCGAACGTTTTGGATCGATTCTGGAGTCCAAGTTCGCCAGAAGAGAAAGGTGAAAAATACTTGAATCTTCGCCGCTCTCTTGCTAAAAACGTCTTTTTAACCGGATTTTTAAAAACTTTTTAGGCCCGAAATGGAAATATGTCCAAGGATTGCTTGGAAACGCTATTTATGGTGGCAGAATTGATAACGTTTTTGATCTACGGACCTTACAAGCCTATTTAGCGCAGTACTTTGATCCCAAAGTTTTCCGTGACAACGCTACCATCGATTTAGCTAAGAATCTTTCATTGCCTACAGCAGGAAATCTGCAGGTGAAGCAACATAAGGCAAATCTTCCGCGCATTAATGTTTTGTACCTCGGATTAGGATTATTTGGGTTTGATAAAGCGGCTACCCGACGAAGATCAAGCATCGTACTTTGGATTGCCTTCGAATATCGAGCGTTCCGTGCAACGAAATATGAGCGAGACCGTAATTCTTCAGATGAAAAGTAAGACCACAGACGAAAATAAAATATAACGAAAACTGTCCGAAAGTTTCTTAACCTTACATTTATTGCGTAGTGTTGGGATTAGTGACTACTACACAAGCTAAATTTGACAAAGAAAGCTGGAATATTCGTCTTGGTCCCATTTTAAATCTATGGAAATCCCTAAATCAAGTCATTTTACAAAACGCGCCGTCGAAAGTTACGTTGTATTAACTATAATCTTTCTACGTTTAGGGCTCGAATTTGCTACAACTTAAAACGGGTCCAACGGAGACATCCAAGGCTAGTCAGAATGTGTCTCCTTTAGAAGCCTTTGTCGAAGCCGAGAGCCGAAAATCTTTAATAATTATGCAAATTGTTCACAAGTCTTTAGCGGCGTTAAGCAAAGTCTTGCGAGGATTGACGCCTTTAACTCCTTTAGCCTTTCAGCTGGGAACCACTCTCATGGAGCAGACGGTATACCTACTCAAACTACATAATTTTAAATATATATATATATATATATATATTATTAATTATACTTTATACCTATATTATTTAAATTAGTTGTAAATTGTGACTATAATAATAACCTGTGTGCAAATTTCAGACTCCAGCAAGTTGGGTTAGTTTGTGGGAGGGTCCTTCAGATCCTGCGAAGTACCTCCAAGGCCTTGTCCAACGCGCTCAGAACTTGCACACCTTATCTTCTAAGAAAGGGAGCGAACTATTGCTCCAGCCTCTGGATTTACCAAGTTTTATTAGTCCTGAAGCTTTACTAAGCGTCTTACGACAACAGACAGCGAGGTAACGGTGACTTTTGGTTAAAAAAGCTTGGATTTTAACTAGATTTCCCATTTTCTAGAGAATTAGGGCTAGCTTTGGATCGACTCGAGCTGGTTGCTAGCTGGAGCAGGGAATTGGCTGTCAAAGTGCAAGTGAAAGCGTCTTTGACAGGGATTAACATAGAAGGAGCGGTTTTTTCTCACGGAACCTTACAAGAATGCTCTGGAGAAACGCCTAACGAAACGAGCATGCCTTTATGCACTGTAGCATGGGTGCCTCAGGAAAACGTCGCCGTCCATACGCACCAAGTTTCGCTTCCCTTATACGCCGACAGGACACGAAGTAAACTGGTAACTGCCTTAGGAGTGCCGGTAGACAACGAGGACGTTGGCAAATGGTATAAAGCCGGGATAGCCCTCTTGGTGCGTGAATAATGTAACCGTAAAACTAGTCAAATTGTTATGGTTTCTTTGCACCTTTTGTGTGTTCGAGTCACTGTATTTGTCGGCACAGAATACAATCACTTGAAAAAGGATGTCTCGAGATGGTTAACGACGTTGAGCAGCTCCTTGACCTGGCCGGGCTGCATCCTAACAAAGATATAAGACGTTAAGTTGTTTCTTTAACTAGTAAAGATGACTTACTCCTGCCCTGGCAAATCGTGGGGGAGGCGTACGGTCCTTACGAGCCTCGTGGGAACGATTGCGGACGACTTTGGAGTGGATAGCGCAAGATACACAATAATGCAACTTGGCGTACAACTTGGGCAGTTGGTAAGCTAAAGTAAAGAATAATCGGCGTAACAATAAGACGAACTTATGCTTAAGGTAGATATTACAAGTGTAAACGCTGGCATCAGAGATATCACGCACAGCAGCAGCCTCTACGATGTTACGAATAACGAATTTCTTGATGGCTTTATCCTTGGGCACGCACCGGGCGCAGTTGGTGCAACGCACGGGGTTAACGTGTCCACGGCCGTGTTTGGAACGTCCATTGTTGCGTCTCTTGGAAGTCTATAAGGAAGGGAAACCACGAAGTATGTTTACATTCTATAGAAATAGCGGATAATTGCGAAATGAATTACCATTCTGAATTTATCTGTCCCACGCTAGGGCGAATATCAACAGAGAACAGCACGGTCAACAAAGTAGAAAGGAAGCTAAAGGCTACCAAGTGCAGAGTAGCAATTTAGGGAACATATTTTCGTAGAAAATGCTGCCATCAAGCGACAAATTCTTGAACTTTAAAGCCGGCTTGTTTCACGTGCTTGAGGCGGACTGGCCGTGGCTGTTTGTTTTTATGTAAAAGCTTTTGATATCAACAAATTATTAAGATCTTGCAGTTAAGAACAGACAATTTATTTTTGTATTAAAATGGCTGATGATAAAGAGAAAAGTTATCCTGTCGATGCCAACGGAAAGAAGCTGAAGCCATGCTGTGCTTGCCCGGAAACAAAACAGCCCCGGGATAAGTGGTAATTTAGTCCCATCTTCATTATGTGTAATATTATTCTCTTCGCAGTTTTATGTTTTTTGGCTTAAAATCGCTCGCTCTTGCGTATGATAATTGTATTTTCATTTGGTCGATTCCCCTCAAAAGCTGACAGATGGCGAGCTTAGCTTAAAAGTTTCATCAAATAATGAATATGCTGTCCCAAGTTTTGGCGCGAGATAGTTTGTGTGATAGCGTTTAAGTTGCGTCTTAATCAGTGACATAATTATATGGAACAGACTTCGGTCTTGTTGTTTAAACAGCTACACATGTAATTAGTGAACTTAATCTTTCGCCACCTTTTTTTCCTGAGCAGTGATATATGTCTACCGGAGGCAATCCTTGGAAAAACCAGTCGGAAGCTGACGTAAAAAATATCAAAGTTCTGTGGACGCAACTCCATAGCCTACGCAATGCATTAGAGGATTTCCAATTGCTTTTCGATAAAATCCAGCTCTTGCGTGTGGGGTTTATTATCTTCGTTGTTTATGTCAGTTAATCTACCATGCAAAGCAGGACATCGACACACGTCACATTAAAAACCGGTTTTAGCGTATTACATGAATCCAAGTCTTCGTTTGGCCATAATATCTACCCGAGATATAGATCGAATTCCTCATTTTAATACCATAAATAACGTGCGATTTAAAAAAAATACAAAGATTTTTCGCTAACTTGCACAGCAAATTAGGCAGAATTCTTGGAATAGTCCACGTCCCTTTCGTGCTTTGTTATTTTAAAGCGGAATTCCTTTCTGGTCGGACGCGTAAATAACCGAGTCAGCAGTAGATAGTTTTTTCCGTAGCAGTTTTTTATAGCTTGTGTATTTTACGGTAATAAAACCTGTAACTTCTGTAGGGCCGGTAATAAACCTGGGGTAGAGGAAGGATACGTGATGTCTTTCCATAACTTAAAATTCAGTCACAGACCCTAAGCGTGCAAAAAACTTAGAAAAATAAGAACAAGAAACTTCAATTACTTTATAATAAGCTTCTGGGATGCAATGTAGGGACATGGTGTTTCCTTGCAATAATAATCACATGAAATACATCTATCTGATGATTAGATTACGCAATCCTGTGCATGATTAAAAGGAAACGCCCTTGCTTGACTTTATGGTTGTTGCAAGTTCTTGTTCATAACTACATAAATCGAAAGTTTATAGTGCCCCTTGACTATTGATGTGTAATTTTCTTTATTTTTTTAGCATAGTCGAAAATGGGGAAGAAAACTGCAAAGAGCTAATTGAAGCTCATTTGGCCTGCATGAGAAAACTCGGATTCAATGTATAAAATCGTCACGTGACCAAGGTATATAATTTTTCTCAATTTATCGCCTAAAACAATATATAATACCTTAATTTCGCCTTTGGCTGACGTGACAGGTCTTATAGTCAAGCCGTGTCTGCCTGAGAACACTCTTCCTTTTCAATTTTTGGGGTTTGATGACATCGGAATACACGTTTAGGGTATTTCCAATTCTTTCTTCTTTTTTACAAGAACTTCTAAAGGATCTTTGGCTTTGGAGCAAGATAACAGAGTGTTGTGACAGTTTGTGACCAACAATGGTAGCTGGGTATTTTTCGTATTTCCAACATGGCGATTGACAATTTTGGACTTCCGCTGGTTTTGTATGTTCTACGGATAGTGCTTCAGCAACCTGCTGACTTGAGTTTGTTTCGTATCAGGTTGAAAAAACTTTTTGTCCGCTTCCTGGCCTTGTGAAGGTCAGTGCAATCTAAAAAGATCCCGAAACAGCTCCGTTGTTCTGGATGATTCAGCCAGAGTTTTTGTTATAGAATAGGTCTCGTTTTTTCGACGTTTTGGTTCTTTTATGAGATGCTAATCGCTGTGTGTGATGCAAAGAGAAAGGCTATGCTTTGCATTGGTTTTCAACTTTTTTGTCCTAAGTGGTATACTGCAATTTCTTGATGTGGTAAAACATGTAAAAAAAAACTTGAGTGTTTTTAGCACCAGTCCAGCATGATCATTATACCTGACAGGTTTCTTACAGCGATCGCTATCGCGCGAGGCGCGAAAATAAGAGTATTTGCTCGTCGCTCTCGATAACTCTGTGGGTGGTGTTGGAGAATTAATGGTTGTCAATGCCGTTCAAGGCTAACGATTTTTCCGTTTTTTTTTTTTTAGCGGTAAGGACGAAGTCGGCATTTACAATAGAAGCGACTTTTGCAGTTGTCCAAGATGGATCCAAGATGGATTTTTATTAAAAATTGAAAACTTCGCAGTCGTGAAAACGCAATCGTTATGCGCATATGAATTGGCCTTCTGTTTGTATACTGTACGTTTTTTAACTGTCGAGAAGGTGTAAATCAATTTTTAATGCTATCTTACACAATCAGAGCTATAACGCCATGAGAATAGTTTTCTGGGTCAACTGTCGTTAAAAGCTTCCTATACTTCTTACATCTTAGGTAAGCATTTTAGTTTACAAGATAAGCAAAACGGTTTAGATTTGTAGTCGAGGTACGTATGTGCAGCAATCATTATATGTGGATGTTTGTATCCTATGTTGCCAAATAAGTCTAAACCCTAAGATGAAACTGGTTCGACAGGCTCTCAAATGTTTGCATTGTATACATACAACGTTATAAATAAAATGGTGAATAAGTTATGCAAGCCCAATAAAAAAACCACATGCTTTCTAGCGAAGGATTGAACTGTATTTAATTATAGCATGTTGTAGTATTGCCGTACAATTATTATTAAGCATATCTGCAATTATGACCTGTGTGAACTGCCTCTTTTCCACGCATGGTCACGCGTCGGATTTTGCTATGCCTATCTGCCGCGCTTATTTCCAATGCGCGCGTTTCAAGCGCCTCCTTTTGCACCTTGTCCATCGTGTCCGATTCCAACTATAGTCACGTTCCTTCGCCTCAGATTCTACCGCCTTCTTTTCCACCGACTCCTTGTGCACCGAGTCCCTGCCCACCCACTTCGTTTCTACCGTGTCCCTCTCCACCCTGTCAATGTCCACTACCTTGGTTTCCGCTCTGTCCTAGTCGTCCGCTTCCTTTGAGGACGCCTACCTTGTTTGCCTCGCTTTTTCCGAAGCCTGCTTTGACGCTGTTTCCCTTGTTGCCGCCGCCGCTTCCCTTGATGCCCTGGCCGCCGCTTCCTTTAATACCGTGGCCACCGCTTCCCTTGATGCCCTGGCCGCCGCTTCCTTTAATACCATGGCCGCCGCCTCCCTTGATTCCCGGTCCGCCGCTTCCCTTAAAACTGTGGACGCCGCTTCCCTTAATACCATGACCGCCGCTTCCCTTGAAACCATGGCCTCCACTTCCCTTAATACCATGGACGCCGCTTCCCTTGATTCCCGGTCCACCGCTTCCCTTAATACCATTGCCGCCGCTTCCCTTAATACCATGGCCTCCACTTCCCTTAATACCATGGCCGCCGCTTCCTTTGATTCCCGGTCCGCCGCTTCCCTTAATACCGTGGCCGCCGCTTCCCTTGATACCATGGCCTCCACTTCCCTTAATACTATGGACGCCGCTTCCCTTGATTCCCGGTCCACCGCTTCCCTTAATACCATGGCCGCCGCTTCCTTTGATTCCCGGTCCGCCGCTTCCCTTGATACCATGGCTTCCACTTCCCTTAATACCATGGACGCTGCTTCCCTTGATTCCCGGTCCAACGCTTCCCTTAATACCATGGCCGCCGCTTCCCTTAATGCCATGACTGCCGCTTCCCTTAACACCATGGCCGCCACTTCCTTTGATTCCCGGTCCGCCGCTTACCTTAACACCATGGCCGCCACTTCCCTTAATGCCATGACTGCCGCTTACCTTAACACCATGGCCGCCGCTTCCTTTGATTCCCGGTCCGCCGCTTCCCTTGATACCATGGCTTCCACTTCCCTTAATACCATGGACGCTGCTTCCCTTGATTCCCGGTCCAACGCTTCCCTTAATACCATGGCCGCCGCTTCCCTTAATGCCATGACTGCCGCTTACCTTAACACCATGGCCGCCACTTCCTTTGATTCCCGGTCCGCCGCTTACCTTAACACCATGGCCGCCACTTCCCTTAATGCCATGACTGCCGCTTACCTTAACACCATGGCCGCCACTTCCCTTAATGCCATGGCCGCCGCTTCCCTTAATACCATGGCTGCCGCTTCCTTTGATTCCCGGTCCGCCGCTTACCTTAATGCCATGACTGCCGCTTACCTTAATACCATGGCCGCCGCTTCCTTTGATTCCCGGTCCGCCGCTTCCCTTGATACCATGGCTTCCACTTCCCTTAATACCATGGACGCTGCTTCCCTTGATTCCCGGTCCAACGCTTCCCTTAATACCATGGCCGCCGCTTCCCTTAATGCCATGACTGCCGCTTCCCTTAACACCATGGCCGCCACTTCCTTTGATTCCCGGTCCGCCGCTTACCTTAACACCATGGCCGCCACTTCCCTTAATGCCATGACTGCCGCTTACCTTAACACCATGGCCGCCACTTCCCTTAATGCCATGGCCGCCGCTTCCCTTAATACCATGGCTGCCGCTTCCTTTGATTCCCGGTCCGCCACTTACCTTAACACCATGGCCGCCGCTTCCCTTAATGCCATGACTGCCGCTTCCCTTAATACCATGGCTGCCGCTTCCTTTGATTCCCGGTCCGCCGCTTACCTTAACACCATGGCCGCCACTTCCCTTAATGCCATGACTGCCGCTTCCCTTAATACCATGGCCTTCGCTTCCTTTAATACCATGGCCGCCGCCTCCATTGTTGCCATGTCCGCCGCCTCCCTTGTTGCCATGTCCGCCGCCTCCCTTGTTGCCATGTTCGCCGTCTCCTTTGTTGCCATGTCCGCCACCTCCCTTGTTGACGTGTCCGCCATCTCCCTTGTTGCCATGTTCGTCTTCTTCTGATATGCTGCATTCATCTGTGTTTCCGCCGTCTCCCTTGTTGCCGTGTCCGCCATCTCCCTTGTTGCCATTTCCGCCGCCTCCCTTGTTGCCATGTCCGCCGTCTCCTTTGTTGCCATGTCCGCCACCTCCCTTGTTGCCATGTTCGTCTTCTTCTGATATGCTGCATTCATCTGTGTTTCCGCCATCTCCCTTGTTGCCGTGTCCGCCATCTCCCTTGTTGCCATGTCCGCCGCCTCCCTTGTTGCCATTTCCGCCGTCTCCTTTGTTGTCATGTCCGCCACCTCCCTTGTTGCCATGTTCGTCTTCTTCTGATATGCTGCATTCATCTGTGTTTCCGCCGTCTCCCTTGTTGCCGTGTCCGCCGTCTTCCTTGTTGCCTTGTCCGCCACCTCCCTTGTTGCTATGTTCGTCTTCTTCTGATATGCTGCATTCATCTGTGTTTTCGCCGTCTTCCTTGTTGCCGTGTCCGCCACCTCCCTTGTTGCCATGTTCGTCTTCTTCTGATATGCTGCATTCATCTGTGTTTCCGCCGTCTCCCTTGTTGCCGTGTCCGCCATCTCCCTTGTTGCCATTTCCGCCGCCTCCCTTGTTGCCATGTCCGCCGTCTCCTTTGTTGCCATGTCCGCCACCTCCCTTGTTGCCATGTTCGTCTTCTTCTGATATGCTGCATTCATCTGTGTTTCCGCCGTCTCCCTTGTTGCCGTGTCCGCCGTCTTCCTTGTTGCCTTGTCCGCCACCTCCCTTGTTGCTATGTTCGTCTTCTTCTGATATGCTGCATTCATCTGTGTTTTCGCCGTCTTCCTTGTTGCCGTGTCCGCCACCTCCCTTGTTGCCATGTCCGTCTTCTTCTGATATGCTGCATTCATCCGTGTTTCCGCCGTCTTCCTTGTTGCCGTGTCCGCCGTCTTCCTTGTTGCCATGTCCGTCTTCTTTCGAAAGGCTGCGTTCATCTGAGTCTCCGCCGTCTTCCTTGTTGCCTTGCCCGCCACCTCCCTTGTTGCCATGTCCGTCTTCTTTAGATAAGCTGCATTCATCTGAGTTTCCGCCGTCTCCCTTGTCGCCATGCTCGCCGCCTCCCTTGTTGCCAAGTCCGTCTTCTTCAGAAATGCTGCGTTCATCTGAATTTCCGCCGTCTCCCTTGTTGCCGTGTCCCTGTCCATCGCCTTCTTCAGGGGAGATGCATTCCTCTGCTTGAGCGATATCGAAAGCATTGGCATTACTACCGTGTCCAGAATAGCCATCTCCCTCAGCGTAGGCATATGCGTCAGCATTAACATCAGCACCGCTAGCAGAAGGGTCGTCTCCTTTAGCTTGGGCAAAGGCGTCAGCATAAGCAGTACGGCCTTCTTCAGGAGAGCTTTCAACATCTCCTTCTTCATCTCCCTCAGCGTGAGCAAGGGCGTTAGCATTAGTATTAGCGCCGCCATAAGAGCCACCTTCGTCGGCTGTACCGAACCCGTACGTCAACGGAACCTCTGGTGTGTCACCATTATCAACACACTCAGAGCTGGCCCAGCAGTAGTAGTTGCAGGCAAATAGTACACTCAGCAGCAACTAGATTGATACAGAAAAACTTGAATCAAGAGTTTATTGGGCGGTAGCAAATCTTACCCAGATCCTCATGGTTACGAGTGCAAAGATTACCACAAACTTTCAAGTCAAACTTTTTTAGAGATACACAGTATACGTAACCGTTCAACATCTAGTCTCAATTAGGAAGAAAGCAAAACGCCTTTATGTAGACGGTAGCCATCGCCTAAGTACGTGATAGTGAAGCATGAGATAATTTACTGTTTTGTAGGTACACACGTTCACGCGTATAAGACATTTACAAACGCTGAGTTGGAAAATGTATTTGAGCTTGTGCTGAACCAGTAGATGCTGATTTGTATTTGTTCAGAGTAAAGTGCACACGAGGTGGAAAGATATGTGCTTTTTCTGCAGATGTTGTGCCAGAATTCGTCTCGCCTTCAGTAGGCGCAATGGTATAACTTGGTTTTCTTTATTAGGAATTACTGTGTTGTCCCTCCGGAAGGGCCGGATTAATTAAGGTTACTTGGTGCTTAAGGGTAATAAGAAAGATCAATACTGCAGCAAGTCTCCGTAATTTTACAGTAATTAACGGTTATTTTCACAAGTTCCTAATTCTATAAATTCTAATTAAATATGAGTTTGGCACAGGTTGTGTTCTTTCACTTGTTCTTCGGCGTGCTCAAACGCCGTGTAGTTTCGCAGTATCTTGCGCAGTCAGGGATCCTTTTCGGTCTTTCTTTGCACTGTCCATGTCTACCACCTCGAGTTCCCCCTGTCCGTCGCCTCAATTGACGTCGTATTCATGGACACCGCCTCCCTTTTTGTGGCGTCCATGACCACCGCTTCCTTTGTAGCCATGGTGCCCGATTCCGCCTTTTTCATCTTCCGAAGATGAAGAATTGTGTACAGGATTGGGTCTGTTACGATTTTAAAGCAGCATTACATTCATAAAATTAGGTCTCGTGGTAGATGACTAATTACTGATAATTTTAGCCGATCGCAGTCGTAACAAGTTCCATGGGTCCCATATCCGTTTATTTGTAGGTGAGATAAAAAGAAATGAAAGATTACATTTTTGTCAATCACTGCAATGTTCTATACAACATACCATGGAGGAGGAGTAGTAGGTTTGGTAGTACAGTAGTAGTTTGGAGTTGTTCGCCGTCATCGTCGTCGTTACAGTCGCCGTCCTCTTCTTCATCCTCGTCCTCGTTATATCCTTGTCGTTGCAGTTGTTCCCGATCACTCGGGAAGGGACGAATTTCATATGTTAGAATTTACTAGCTGACCCCTGCAGTTACACTAGTTATTTAACTGAAGGACCTACGCTTTGTTTATAACAGGCCGTCGCCTGACCGTCATACTGGTATGCGTAGGTGTATGCTGGTGCTGCCCGTTCCTACTGAGGCTGGGACCAGAGGCCAGCGACTGTCTATATCAGGGGTGTCCAACCCTATCTTCAATTCGCCAACGTTGGCGAATTGACGAAAAATGTTGGCGAATCGGCTGTTCCAAAAAATTCCCGGACAAACCTGGTCAAATAGATCTTAATTTCGTAAATTCAAACGGTGAATCTCTTTTAGCACTCTCGGCTTGTTCATTGGGCTACAGCGCTGAACGAAAAACTCTTACTGGTAGAACCATTCTAAGTTTTGCGTTGCAACGATTTTGGCGAATTGTAGTGTGTTGGCGAATTTGGCGAATTCAGAGGGCATTTTCAAGTGTTGGCGAATTGGCACCCCGGTTCGCCAACACGTTGGCGAATCGAAAAAAACGGTTGGACACCCCTGGTCTATATTATGTCGTAAAACTGGGCCCAAAATGGACTCCTACCACTGACAGTTAGGCAACGTGTACTTTTATGTTCACAATTGAACACAATATTTGTACTTTTGTTCTTAAGACATATCGCGTAATATTTTGCAAATGTACTGTACACGTCATACACGTATTGATACGTGAGGGACATTTATCAATGCCGAGTTTGAAAAGTACCCAGGAATTTTGCTGAACCAGGTGCGGTTGATTCTCATGTATTCCCAGTAGAATCCGGACGAGGTTGAAAGATCTGCCCCTTTCTGTTGATATAATCTCGAATTAATCTCGCTTTCTGCAATAGGTTTTAGTTACGCACCGTAACTTTGTTTTCTTCTTCAGATTACGGAGTATTTCCGAATGCCAGAAAGGGTAGTTGGAGGCTAAAAGCTAATAGTAAAAATTACCTACGTTGCAGAAAATGTCCGTAACTTTATAACACAATTTTTTTTGTTTTAATTCCTAATATAAATGTATAGCTTTCAAGTCGGACTCTTTTAGTGATATACGTTGAACTACTCCTCACTTCAGAAAAGTTACGGCGCTTGCATGTAACACATACAAGACCCTGGTGTATAACGTGAATTTTACCTTCAGCAAATCGTAAGGTAATGCAATTATTTGTAGATATTCACGTGTTCCACGCCAAAGGTGTTATTTAGTAACGTTCAGTTAAAAAAATTTACTAAAGTCTGGAATTGTGTTGAACCAGTGGATGTTAATTCTTTTGTATTCCAAGTAGAATGCCCCACAAGGTAGAAAGGTTTGCAGATTTCTGGAGATTTAGATCTCGGATTTGTCTCAGCATGTTCAATAGGTCTCCGGTTTCGGAGAGCCATAACCCTGTCTTGTGTCTTAAAATTACTGCGTAGACAGCGTAGGGCCACTGCAAGGGCCGGATTAAAGGTGTTTGTGGGCCAACTGTGTCGAGTTTCTCCGTAATGTCAGTCAGGAATTCGCCACGTTAGTTTCGCTTGCCTTGTATGCCAGTGGCGTAACGACAATAATGAATCGCGAAAAAGTAACCGAATGAATTTCTATTCACGATTAATGAAAGAACTTCCAAAGCGTGATAATGTGAAAATAAACTCATCCCGAACGAAGAAGGGAAATTGCAATTGCTTGGAGCCATCAACTTTTCTTTTTTGAGGTACTCCTTTGGAATCACTATCAATACAGAATTGAGAAAATCGTACCAATTTAGAAGCTAGCTCATAGAATATTCGATCTTTCGTTACAGCAAATGGGATGTCCGATGTATTAGCAAATCTACCTTGTTGGTTTTCATTAAATTTGAATAAAAAAGACTCTCACTACGTTTAGTCTGTAAACACTCGATTTGTTTACGTTACAATTTCGAGTTAATCCTTACGTTTTCTTCCACCGTGACCTTTACGGCCTTTGTGACCTTCTCCCTTTTTTCCTTTTCCCGCTTTCCCTTTTCCCTTTTTTCCTTTTCCCTCTTTCCCTTTTCCCTTTTTCCCTTTTCCCTTGTGACCACGGCCTCCACTGCTTCGACCACCTCGACTACAACTTCCACTTCGGCTACCGTGTCCACGGCTTCGACTACCACTTCCACTTCGGCTGCATCGTCCACCACTGCTGCGAGACCTAGATCCACGGCTGGACCTGCTTCTACTCCTGCTATGACTATCACAGCTTGAAGAACCACTTGAACGATTGTGCCTATGACGATTTTTAGTTACTGCCATTAGTAAACGTAGGTTGCAAGATAGATGATTAGAATTACCGATTGACATGGCGATTTCCTGTTGTTGGTCCGTACCCGTGAAAGTACCTGAAATTAGAAAGAAAAGAAAAACTTATATATGCCTGTCATACTCTACCGCATTCTGTTTCAACGTACTTTTGAGTAGGACCTTGCTTTCGCGTCAAACTCGGTTTTTTGCCAAAGTGTTGAGACTTCCTGTCCAGCGGTGCAAGACGTTTTCCGCTGCTTGCATAGGCTATGGCAACGGCCTGCGCCTTACCATCGCCGCCTTCACAAGAGCCACCTGCTTTAGCGGCGGCGATAGCCAGAGCAGTTGCCCCCACGCGCCCTTCTCCGCTTTCGCAACCACTTCCATCACAAGCCCAACAGCAGCATTGACAGGCAAATAGTAAACTCCATAATAACTACATGGATGAGGCAAATTTGATGTTTAAAAATTAGTTTGCAATAACTATGTTACCCAGATTCGCATGGTTGTCGGCACAAAAATTACGAGAGACTTTCAAATCGGGAGTATGCAAAGGTACGTTAGACACTTAACCAGATGTCGACGTACTCCTAACTTAAGATGAAAGAGACGAAGCCTTTATAGAGACAGTGGTACCCATTGTAGTGTGTGAAATCTTACCCTGAACAAAGCATAGGCTAATATACTGTTTTGCAGATAGACAAGTATTCACACGTTTGTGACATGTAGCAGTGCTGAGTTGGAAAAATACTCGTACTTGTGCTGAGCCAGATGATGTTGACGCTTAGTTATTCCAAGTTAAGTGCGGACGAGATGGCAAAATTTGCTCTTCTCTGCTGAGGGAGTTTCAGAATTCGTCTTGCCTTCTCCAGTGGATAGCCCGATTTTGCAGCCATGAGTTTGTTTTATTTCTGAGATTTACCACGTAGTGCGTCAGCAGCAAAGTTAGGAAAAGGCGAGCACATTTACGTATATAATCCTTTATATAAGTTATAAATCACCTTTCACCGTAAGAAAAATTATAGTGAATAGTAAATCGTGGGGAGCTTTCAATTCTGAAAATTCGTACAAAATGATTCAATACTAAAACTTAGACGGACAGATCGAAAGTACAGTTGCGAATTGGGACATTTTTATTTGATTTGCAGAATGTTTTGCCGTAAGCAAGAAAAAAATTACATTGCTCTGCAACATTACTCGTCTGAAATTATTTTCGATTTGCAATTAAGGCTCCCGTGTACCGTAGCTTATTGATGCGAAACAGTCACAGATGGCTCTGGTGCTTGTTATTATTTCGTCGAAGCCTTGCATAAGAAAGTACAAAGCGAAATAGATAGCTAATTTCCGGCAAAGTTTCTACGCTTGTTTTGATTATGAAAGTACAACTTGTCACCACAATTTGCTGTAGCAGCACAATATCCAAATCAAGTCAAAACTTTCAGTACAAGATTTCTTAACAACGGTTTGTCAGATTGGAAAGCAATCTAGAACAAAAGTTTTCTTTCGTTAGCAACTAGTGAACAACCAAAGGACATATTTTTAGGCAGCGTATTTTTCATAGTCGCAAACTTTATTTGCAGATTGCTAATGTATTAGTTATTGGGAAAAAAACGTGCATTGGTTGTGCACTACCTGTTAGCAAGCTCAAGATTACTGTCAACTGCCAAGGAATTCAAGGACCTGAAGTGATTTTTTCGACTTTTTTTATATTGTATGTGAAAAATAATGTCTGTGTAAAAAGGAAGAATTTTTGGGAGTAAACGGAGAATTCAGACCCAAGTTTCAAGCCCTTTTCTTTTGAAGCCAGGAGATCGTAATTTCAGAGCTTCCAACGATGCGGAAATGGGCCTGAGGTTTTTTTGCCGTCCTTTTTTAAATCCCGGAAATAGTCATGTTTTGAAGATGGGGATGCTGTTGTCTGCCTAAATGGCCCAGTCTTTTCTTCGCCACACCCTATAGTGGCATTGGAAAACTGAACTATCATTCCTGCTCTTCTGTTTAAAAGACAAGGGTTTCCAAAAGAACAAAAGTGAAAGGCGCAGAATACGACAGTTTCGATTATATTCAATCTGTAGCACTGTTTTTTTATGGGCGTAAACATACAAGTTACACAAGCTAAACCACTCGTGCCCTTGATGGAATACCGGGATTACCTTAAACTGTCCTCCATCCAAGTCATGGTCAAATCGCACCTTTCATTCTTTTGCGAGGACCATCAACCATCACTTTTAACATAAAAAAGTGGTCCGTCTGGTCCCGTGACTCAGAACCCAAAGCTAAACCTGTATATAAAGCCCTGCGTTTGCTCCAAATTGTATCAATCGCTCCCAGTTTGTTGATCCAGCACTACTGGTCCCTTCCATTTCAGCATTCCAAGATGTTTCGTTTGGTAAATTTACTTCCATCTCTGAAAAAAATTGTATTAAAATATTAAAGCATCACAGGTCGTTTTAGCAGTAGCACTAAGTTCTGTAGCATGGGCCGCACCGGCTTCTTCCGATTTGACCACCAACTACGTCACTAACGACGGCCAAAGTCGTAAAGAGAGCGTCAGCTCGGATGGTACCATCACGGGCGAGTATTCCTATGTCAATACCGACGGCAAATTGGTCTCTGTCAAGTACACTGCCGGTAAAGATGGATTTAAAGCCATTGGTGACCATCTCCCAGTTGAACCCGTTGCACCCCAGGCCAACCCTGTCCAACCCCAAACTTGGAATAACCTTCCTCAGCAACAACAACCCGCTCTGCGTACTCCCCAACTCAATACCTGGAGCAACGCACCTCAGCAGCCAGCAGCTGCTACCTGGGGTCAACCTCAGCAGACGCCGCAGTTGAGCCCGGCTTCCACTTGGACTCAGACCCAGCCTCAGCAGCAATGGAACTCTCAGCCCCAACAATGGAATTCTCAACCCCAACCTCAGCAATGGAACTCTCAACCCCAACCTCAGCAATGGAACTCTCAACCCCAACCTCAGCAATGGAATGCCCAACCCCAACCTCAGCAATGGAATGCCCAACCCCAGCAGCAGTGGAACTCGCAACCACAAAACAACTGGCAACAATCCCAATCGTTGCAGCAGCAACAACCCTGGTTGAACCCAGCCAACCGCATTGGGCAACAGCAACAGCAAAACGCCAAGGTTAACTTTAACCAACAACCCGGCCAAGGCTTCAGTTTCTCTGTCAACTCCTAAATGGACTCCCAGAAAAGTTTATCGTTGAGTAATTCGTTGAGGTTTTTTTTAAAAACTGTAGAAGTGGTGTGTATTTGTACATAGTTGCCTGATAGGTTCCTTATAAAATTGCGAACATTTCGATCATACCCAAATAGACTGAAATGATTTGTAGAAAATTGCGTATCTCTTAATCTAATCCAAGTTTCGAAACGGTGTACAAGAGGCGTCACCCAAAAGTCACAGTAGCGTGGTCTGTTCTGATTAAAGAATTTGTCAAGGGAAAATATGAGGGTACTTAAATCCCTGTGATTCTAAATAACCTAAAAGTTATTAAACAGAAAATCTGAGGTTAATTTAACTAGATCAGTTGTATATTTTATGGACTTTGGGTTAATGATAACAAGCATTAAACATTTTCCAGTTGAGCTCAATTGCTATTAAGTTATAAAATCAGTGTATAAAGCCAAGACGCAATCAGTTCAAGCGAGTGTTTTTTGTTTGAGTAGGTGAATCTAGGATATGGTTTAATGCCATTGTGAGTAGTAAGATAAGGTTTGCTATTCATGAAACTCATAGGTCAAGGCGAAGGAATCCATATGCAAAGCGATCTTTGGATTTAGCGCAGCGATAGCCCGTATCCCATGAGGATCCGTTGTACTTGATAGGACCCCAAAAACGCAGTCGCTCACCTCCTGGACATGATAAGTTTCCCTCCGGAAGTAACCAAAAAGGACCACATTCAGGATTGACATTACTGTCGTTCAAAAACGGGGCGTTAACTAACTGGTTTCCATTCAAACCAAGAACATCGTAGTTATCGTTACCCGAAAGAAACGTTACACTCAAACTACCATTTTTCTGGAAAGACTGAACAGAATAGTAGGAAGATGCACGAATGTTTGTTCCCTGTAAATAGATACGAAGACTGGAATAGATACGTCTTTCTACAGTATAGCTAATCGCCTCGAAAGAGGAATTAAAGTTCCACGTTGTAAATTTTCCTGTGGCTGTGCTCACGTCTCGTTTAAAAATAAACATGTAGCTACCCGATTCACATTCGGCATAGATTGGAGGGCCCAAAATTCCTTTGGGCCAAATTTGAAGGTAAAAATTACCCGTTAAAGCGTTCGGCTTGTTATTGTACTGCAAGTAGTACTCTCGGCATGTCCTGGTACTAGTGTCACAAAGTGGCACGTCGTTGGGCTGATAATCTGGGTGGATTGTGACACACTTCTGAGCCGTAGCCACACAAGTAGAACTATCCTTCAGTACATCCCAAAATCTGCAGCCTGGCGTTGACCGTAGAATGCCTGTATTATTGTCACTGACGCAGATATTCGTAGTCAGTAACTCGCAGATGGAGGAGCCATCCGTTGCAGTGCAGTAATTGATGGCAGTACATAAGGGTTTCTGAACGCAAAGAAAGCCGCACGTCAAGTAACTGTTGAAACCTGACAATGTGATAAATACAAGTAATTAACTAGAATTAACATATGAATCATAGCTTTGTTTTTGCTGAAAGGATGGAAAACTTGGGTTTAAAGAAGGATGAGAACCAGAACGTAGGTTTGGGGAAGATAAAAAATCGGGTCTTTTGGAAGAAACGAATAAAAAATTAACAAATAAATATTACCAGTTCGAACTTCGATCGTAGAACCCCGAAATCCGCTTGTGAATTTGTGGTCGTGATGTTGTGGAATTGAGGTGAGAACGGTTGTAAGCTGAGTAGTTTTAGATATAATTCCCCAAAAGATAGTAATCCTTGCTAAAGTAGTAAGAGACATTGTGAATTGGAAAATTGGAAATTTTGGATCAGTTCACTTGAGCCTCCACCTCAGTTCTGATAGGGACGGTTTGCAGTGTGATATTCCAGCTACGGCCTAGGAGGTTTATTGATTCATTGTTAGTAGCCTAAATCAGTGTGTTTGGGTGAAACACACTGCTTAATTGTATGGTCGCCATGGCTATTTATTAGCAAAAAACTTAAAACGGTCTGTGCTAGACAAAGTGTTTTCGAAGTTCAGCTAGAAATATTGATTAATGCAAGTTTCAAAGTTTTGATAGATTCGAAGACAAAATTCCCACACAGTTAAACTGGCATTCCAAAGCGTAGTCACAATTGTAATTTCTATCATTAATTTTAATTTTTACGTTTAATTTAATTCTTTTTCGTATTAGTTTTATGAATGATATGAAATGTTCTCGTCGTAGCTGCCAAAACCTAATTGGTATACCTTGGCCCCTTTTAGCGCGTGCCTTAAATGGCTTTTGAACTATCGACTATCGAAAGATAACACTAGTCATGGTTGCAAGTTGTATTTTCTTTTATTTATAGACATCGAAGATAAATTCAGTTGGAGCTTCTTGTTCGATCGTTTGCGTAACAGCAGAACACTATAGAACTTAGAGTAAGGAATGGAAATGGGAGGTCTAAAATTACCCAACGTAGAGTAAACTTGTTGGTAATTTGCCGTTTTCCTTTTCGTGGTGAATTTTAATGCACAAAACTTGGCGTTGCTCGAGTTTAAAATCCACTAGTGAAGTTAGCTCTGGGCTTTTTTTCCCTTTCCCTTCCTTTTCTCGTCAAGGTAAACTGAAACTGCTGCAACTTGAACCGAGACATTACACCATTGGAATCCACTCTTGATACAGAAGATAAGTTGGGAGTGAATGTAACTGTGATGCAACTTTTTTGCATCTGGTAATTTGAAAGTTTCAAAGATGTATTCATTCTTTCTCAATACTCAAACTTAATTTCCTGATATCTGTAGACTTTAGCTCAAAATTTGTGGATTGCGATTATTATGTGGTACATTTTCGATTAAATGTTCCCGTGGTACATTTTCTACATATGAGCGGAAGCATCAGGGGGAGGAGGATTTTGGGGTAGCATATTTTCGCTGTATGGAGGAGGAGGTTGAGGAAAGTAGCCGTAGTTGGCAGGAGTTGATACTTGATTCATCTGGTTCTGGTTCGTAGGGTACATTGGGTACTGCCCCACGAGCTCGTGTGCTGTATTTTGCCTTGGGTACGCTCCTCCTGCGTGTACAGTCCCGTGTGTTGGGTACAGTCCTTGTGCCTGCAGTTGTTGCACTTGCTGAGCCATCAGTTCGGCGTGACGTTTGCCTTGTTTTCTGCGTTTCAGGCAGTACCCAATTGCGCCTATCACTCCGAGAAGTACCAATACAGAGAAAACTACTATGACAGTAGTGTTGGTCTCTTCGTCGTCTTCGTTCTCAGACTTAACTGTACTAAATAAAATCCCGTGTGTCACATTCTTGGCCATTTGACAATTATTCGCACACTTTTGCAATGGAACAGAACCACAGAACTTTGTAACCGTGGCAAGCTATTTGCAAACCAGACCTTCGATTGACTAACCCAAGCACAATTGCGACTGCTGTCGACAAAAATGCATATCCAGTAAGATAAAGGTGTTTGCTTTAGCTTAGATAGTCACGCTCTTCTTCCCTATCAGCAATTTGGGCCAGTGAGAAGAAAATGTGTACTTTAGTGAGCAGTCTAAATTCGTTTTAGTGTTTCCTCAGCAACCTAAGCCTTTCTCCATCTATGGTGATGACAACCTTGTACAGTTTTACGCAATTAAGGATTGCTTGTCGCTACCAGTGTTGCTCCATAATAACAGATGCCAGAACTACTATAGTATACCCCGTCTGGGCTGGCCTCCGCCCATGTTAACCCAACCCAGACTTTATGAATTCCGAAAAGGAAAAGATAAGAGTAGATAGGATTGCATGATACGGGTATAAAATTGGACTTTGCTTCCTTGCGTTTTCTCTTTTTTTGGTGGATCATCGATTTCATTTAATTCACTATAAGTACGGTTTATATTTTGAGAACTTGCGGTTATTTACTGTATTACATGTCCGTGTTAGTACGTTTCCTTATGGCAGTACGTAACTCCATGAGGAAGTTTATTTGGCTGTAAAGCATTATTGCGAACTGGCAGGGGATAATGCGTATCACCAGTATTGTTGTTGTAAGGAATTCATTCTTGTTCGTCTATGTTGTGAAGTGGGCAAGAATTTGGGTACTGACGAATAACTGTGTATGGAACGTGGAGTTTAGCGGAGTTCTCTCCTTCGTTCAATTGTTGTCGTTGGGGGTCCACCATTTGTATGTAACTTATGTTCTGTCGTCTGCGTTTCACAGTGTATAAAAACCACGCCATGAGGATAAAAACCAGGAAAATAAGGAAAACCACCGGAATAATTTCCATCGCAGACATTTCAACTCAAGTTTCTCTATATAAAAAGCGAAATACCAACACAGCAACACTCCGCACAGTTGCACCCATTCAGATGTCTTGAAACGTGAGAAGCTGTTTACAAACTTGGGAAGCAATTGACCTTATTCTCGAGCTTCCCAACCAGTATAGCTAGTTTCCCATGTAAAACCATCCCCTTATGCTTCTCACGTTTGCTCGTCTTTGCTGTAGATGATTTGACCAATCATAATGGGGTATTGCTTTCTGAGGTGATTCGTACTACGCAAGGGTGGATACGATTTCATCGTAACTGGGTGGCGGGTCGTCGTAAGGAGGAGGTAATTCGTCCTCGTACTGATGTTGGGTTGGAACTGTATTGTTGTTCTGGTTGCGTTCGATCACGAAAACTATGCGTACGTTTTGGTCAAGAGTTCGGTTTGCGTGATGCGTTGCACGTGGTGGCACTCCTGGGTTACGTGCAGTACGAGTTAGCCTCGGGTGAATCGGACTGGCGTTGTTATTTCTGTGAGAATCTCTGACACGTTTCCTGCAACAACATTCGATGCATTTCACCCGACAAATTGTGATTAGGATCGAGAGCAAGATAAGTCCTAACACGAGAGAAATCGTCGTTAACATTTTACACAAATTTTACTGCGCAAGCACCGGCTGTCAATTCCAATCTGACTAGTATCGTCGGATTGACAATACTGAGTTCGTGAATCTCCCAGGCCTCGTAACTACGACATTAGATAAGCTTAAAGGGTTACTATCAAAACAGTCGTGACTATCTCACCGTTCGTTAATGTATAGCAAGGTATATCAATCATGTAAATTCGCATAACCAAGCTGAGGTTAATAATAAAATAATTTGAGGTTAACACAAAATAAGGAGAATTGCGTAACATAAAGCAAACAATAGTTAAGATAAGTGTCAAGTCAAAACATCAGATAAGTGTCAAAACATCATATTAAAATAATTTCGAAATTTCGGTATCACGTTAGGATGTGTTAAGTAGAAGTGTTTGGAATCGATATTCATTTGAGATTGATTATCATAATTTTATTTGGGAATTGATATTCGTTTGAGAGTGATTAACATTGTTATATTTGAATCACAACAACTTAGGGTTTTAAGAATCCACTAGTGTATTTTTCCGTTGCCGTTCGCGAACTCCTCGATTCCGTCATTTTCGTACAATATATAGTCGAGCCGACGATGGTCATAAATCCAGTTTCGATAAAAGGAGACAACGTAGATAAAACAAAGAAAGAACAGTACACGTGTGCGGAAGGAAGAACAGAAGAAGCACACATATGTTAAGCGAGCAGGTGCGATTAGAAAACGTTTGACGTTTTAATGACGGTTTATTCAGTTGCACGCGACAACTGCAAAGGGGTACAGGGTAGTGCTGAAGAGAGGTGATGAATTGGGAAAATAAACAAAGGGGCGAAACCACGCTAACTCACTGGCTCAACACTGTTAACTTCTCTAACTGAGTGTTCTCTCGTTCCTTCTCGAAGCCTGACTAGCGACCAACTCGCCGGCTCCCAAAAAACAGACAACTCATTTTCTCCCTTAGGGGGGATAACAAAAGGGGAGAAAGGGAAAACCGAACATATCTGGCACTCGTGTGCCTCGCTACAAGCTTCCCTAGCACACGTGTGCCAGAGCACATAACACATATTGTCACGTGTAAAATTTACCACGTTTAAAATTAACACGTGTTGCGGGGTTCGGACACGGTCGGAAAAGGGGAGAATGTATTTTTCGCCTTCATATGTAAAAAAACAAAACATCCACTACCTCAGCTCAATCAACTCGCCACGACTCCACTCTAAAAATCTCTCTTTCTCTCTCACTGTACTTCTATCCGACTCTTCCATCAACCTCCACTCTTCTGCCTCACTCTCCCGACTCTCCCCCTGATCAAAAAAACATACCCCTTGTTCCGTACTAGATACGGAAGGGGATTTCACTGTTGCAAAATTCATTGTTACCCGATTACATGTTCTCGCTAAGGTAGTCACTCGCGTTCCGTTCTCGACAACGGTTAGTCGATTTTCGTAACCCCTCAAAATTTCTTTGTTTTGTACACACGATTAGCGAAATATAGTTGTGTTTTTTATTAAAAATCATCAGAGTGATATCGTAACGTTTCCCAGCCAGCTCACGATATTTGGGCTGTCCATTTGGTGCATCGACCGGGAAAACGAGCGGTTTTCCTTTCGCTTCGCAAACTGTTAAGTACTAAATTTTCGATCCCGAACTTGTTTTTTGCCGCATTTACTTTCGTAATTCGTAAAAATGGCGTATGCCAACGCGCCAGCCAACAATGAATTCTCGGATGGAGAGCGTGACGTCAACAACGAATTCTCGGATGGCGAGCGTGACGTCAACAATGAATTTTCGGATGGCGAGCGTGGCGTCAACAATGAATTCTCGGATGACGAACGTGACGCGTCAGACGTTCGTCTTTTGCGCAAGCTTCGTACCGAAGCCACGAAGCGCGTCAACGTGTGTAGCAAACGAATTGATGCACACATCGCAAACCGCGGCAGCCGCAGCGCACTCGAAGTTCTACGGCAGCAGCTTTCCGAGGGTCTCAAGGAATGTGCAGACCTTAACAAACGTTACATCACGGCTCGGGGGCTGAAAGGTCTCCAAAGAGCGAACGCCGAAGCGTATTTAACGAAAATAGAGAGAGACGCATTTGCGTCTTTTTTAAATATCGAAGAATATCGTTCCTCAAGAGCTAACGACCCTCCATCCTCAATCGTATCGCGCTCGGTTATCTCTTCCCGTTCGTCCCGTTCGACCCGATCGCCTGCAGAGGGCAGCATCGCGAGCAAATCCTCAAGCGTGCGGCATCGGGAATCCCAATTACGCCTTGCCTCTGCCGAATTGCGTCTCCGCCGGTTAAACGAAGACGCCGTAGAAGAGGAGGCCTGTCGAAAAAGACTAAGGGAAATGCAGATGCAACTGGAGGAAGAGGAACAGAGAGCACAGTTGGCCCGAGAGAGACGACATTACGAAAATGAAGTCGCCCAACTCCGTTTGGAAGCAAATTCACTACGTGAAGAAGTTGAGGAGGTAGTTGGAGAGCCTATGCACGTCACGGGGACGGCAACACCCCCTTCCAACGTGTCGCTTGACGTACGAGGGAGTCCAACACACCAAGTTGCCCTGGTCTCCGACAGACGCGAAATTACTACTCCAGCTTCCGCAAACGAGAGGGCAGTCGCCAACGCCACCTATCGCCGAGAAGAGGTTGCAAATCGCGAAGATGCGTGGATATACGAAGAATCAGAAAATCGCGGAGAACGCAGTTCTCATGGTGGTAAAAGTTCCGGACTCCCAAAGATCACGATTACCCCGTTTAATGGAGATCCGAGACGATGGACGATGTTTATTGCCAATTTCAGAGCTCTGATCCATGAATCGGGCTGTTCCGACGCTCAAAAACTCGCTTATTTAAGAGAACGTTTGGATGACAGGGTAAGGGGATCGATTGCGCAAACACTACATAGCCCCTCCTTGTATAAGACGGCCCTAGCGGAACTGCAACGAAGATATGGCCATCCTCATTTAATTGCCAGAGCTTTCATTGCGAAATTGCTTAACATTACACAGCTACGTTCTGAAGATTTCGAAGCTCTTCAAGAATTTGCTAACGAAGTCCACGGCGCTGTTACGTCCCTTGAGCACTGTGGGTATCACCAAGACCTGCAATCGAGTGCGACACTGTCACAGCTTGTCAACAAGTTGCCAAAACCTCTCAGAAATAGATGGGGGGAAAGAGTATTTAGTATACAACCTCGTCTCGCTGATCTGACAGATTTCGACGCTTGGCTTGATCAACTCGTTTTAAGCCAAATGACAGTTCAACCGATTGACCAATTCGAAACCAAACCGGAGCCCTTGAAAAAGCCACCCCTGG